>QXTE01000128.1:3661094-4045941 GCA_003942145.1 Platysternon megacephalum | reverse complement strand
CGATTCTGCCCGCCATTACACTCAATGTAATTTTGACTCTACGCGGTTTTCGCTTTAGGCGCTGACCGCGGAACGTAACCCCAGCATAAGATGAGACAGACCTGTATATGCAGTTGTACAGAAATCCGAAGCCCATATGGGCTCAGGCCAGCAGTTTAGTGAAAGTTCAGCATGTGGTTCAGGTGGATCAGAAATTGGGTCCACATCTTTTCCCTAGTTTCCCAGGCTAACACTAAGTTATAGGCGTCACTTGTCATGGCCTTGCACTTGCAACACTCTAGTGAGAGGAATGCAAGTCTCTGTGACACAAGGCCTTTCTGGGAGAGAAGGAGAAGGGTACGTGGTGATGACGAATGATTCATAACAGGGTCAGTGCTATTTCAAGTTCCGCAGTTGCCTAATTAGCTGAGGAAATGGTGTCAAAGGATTGTTGACTCCAGAGTAGCTCAGACATTGCTACAAAGTGCTGGCAAGGGTGTAGTTTAAAAAAAAAAAAAAAAAAAAAAAAGGGCAAGCCCATTCATGCATTTGTTAGGAGTGTCTTTCCAGACACTGAAAACTGAAGTATTTGTAAGTAATTTACAACTTATTGGAGTAACTGAGCTCCCCCAGGAGCCACTGGTTACTCTACTGGATAGTGCCACTTGAGGCAATCTGTAATAGAAACGGGTGCCATTGTGTAACACACATTCCGGTGACAACCAGATGTGCTTTCATCTCAAAGTAGGGAAATGAAGGGAATCTCTTTTGTGTACACAATGAAAGGAGACGCAAGAAAATTACAATTGGACCAGAATATAACAACATAATGCTGGATCCTGCAAACAGCATTGCATGAAGCAGTTTGGAGCATCTGGGCCATTATTATTTATTTACTTTGAAAGGAAAAAATAATCCTGTTAAGAAACTGCATGTCAACATACCTTTTTATTTTTACAGACACCCACACCCACATGTTAATATAATATTTATATGCATGTCACATATCATGTGAAACTTCTGTCTTGTCACAAATGGTACTATTCAATTGAGTAAATGTCTCACTTTAAAAAGTGAATATTTTAGCTTTTTTAAAAATACAGCCTGAGTAGAGTTCAATTTATTTTATTTGAGAAGTGTTTTTAAATATAAAGTATGATTCTTAAAAATTCACTTTAATGTTGTTGCTGCGTTGCTTCAAACAGAACACATTGCCTGTGGCAGCTAGGGCGACGGCCTTTGAACAATTCAGTGCAGGAGGAGGCTTTAGCAATGTTATGTTCTGCTATAGCTATAAAATCTGAGTGTAATGCGGATTATTTCAATGTAATCGCATGTGACTGATCACTGAGTGCCAAGTATACATATATATGTTAACTTTAACAGTGATTTATGTTAAGAAAGTTGGGCATGTTTTTCTCTTTAGTAGTGAACAGATTAGCTTTAGAGGGAAGCAGGCAAGTGCATTAAATTAACTTCACTGTAATTCTTAAATTACTGCTCTTCTTGTAGGAAAAACTATCCTTGTACTGAATGACATGCATTTTTTTTGAGTGAAGTTTCATTTTTCTCTATTCTCTCGCCACACGTATACAATGTTAATGAATTTCATAATCAGTGGACCAATAGCTCTGAACATAGACACAGTCACCGCATTCTCCTATCCATTTCATTCTTCCCCCTCCTATCCCCACCCTCACTCCTCAGGCTTATGCTGTCTGCCTTCAAATCTTTTTAACTTCAGCTCAAGACGAACCTCAGGAGGATTACTTCAAAAGAGCTGCCAGGTCATAAATAAATTTGTAACATGACTATTGTAACCAATGCACAGTGCATGTTCAATAACAGTGATTTGATAATTCCCAAGAAATCTGAACCTTTTCTCCTTCTCTCTTTTTTTCGTTTAGCCATCTGGTTTGTCACCATTTGTAGGTTTAATTTGATTTGCCTTGTATCTCCTATACTACCTCTTTCCTCTCTGCAGTAGTTCCTCTGTTGACTTATTAGGGACTGGGCTGACAATCAAGTATCTTGACTGGCCGTTATTTCGATTATTAAGTCACATGGTCTGATCCAAAGCTCAATGAAGTTAATGATGATCTCAGTGGGCCTTGGATCATCCCAGAGAGAGCACCAGGGTCTTCTGTGCCCAAACACATGCCAGAGTCTTCATATGCTATACCAGTAACTTAAATAAATGGTGCTTAAAACTGACTCTCTACTCCTCTTTCAGTGTCTTGTCAGGAAGGAGCTGCTTCTGCTGATTGCATTATATATAAACAAGCTTTCATGCATTGTGCGTTACAATGGATGAATAAAATTCTTGCTTTGTCCTCTGACATAAGTTATGTTTTTTGGGGGGAAAGACTCCCTCTAAGGCTGAGCTACAAACAGAGAGATCCAACATTTACTAGTCTCATGCTGGCTTATGTATCAGACTCAGTAAATGTCTGCTCTTGCTAGGTGTGCCAGTTACAAGTACTAAACATGATGTATTTTGCCCAAAGCTCTTCAGAACTCCTGTATTTGGGCTGTACTAGTCATTGCAATTCCTGGTATCATTTCAGCATTAAGCAGTGCCCTAAAGCTGTGGGTCGGGTCATAGGAAGGTTCTGAACGAGTCATGGGTCCAGAGGGGAGGCCTGGGAGTGGGGGTGTTGGAGAGCAAGCCCGCCCTGCACTCACCTCACAGCAGTGTCATTTGGTTGGTTTTCTCTAAGGCCTGGCTTACCCTACAAAGTGAGGCTGATGTAAGATGTCTTGTTGAGTCGACCTAGTTGTGCATGTGTCTACGTTCAAACTTGTCTTCTGCCAGCATAGGCACCCTGTTACGGTGAAACAGTAAAACCACCTCCCCGAATGGCACTGAGCCATGGTTGACGTACTGTGGTCAATGCAGAACAAGTGTAGACACTGTGCAACCTATGTTGACGCTAACAGTCCTCCAGTAGCTGCCCCACTGTGCCCAACAGTAACCACGCTGGGGGTCATGGAGACCATAAGCCACCCCCCACCCTAAAACCGCCTGCATATGTTCAAAATGGCTGTTTCCTGATTGTCCTGCTCGGTGAGCATACCTAACCGCTGTCCTTTGTTGTGTGCAACTGCCCAACCAACTGCGCTGGCTCCACATTCTAGATGCACTGCTGTCTAGAGTAGACAGGAGAAATTGAATCTCCTGGGCCTGTCGGGAGACTAGCCTGTGCAGGCACAGCTACGTTTTAGCTGTAGAAACATTGACAGTTACGAAAAGATTGCACAGAGGATGGATGCAGGTGAAAGAAGACAACAGGGATCAGCAGCGGTGACACATGAAAGTGAAGGAACTGCAGCAGGCATACCACGAGACCAGGGGGGGCTAACAGTCAGTCAGTCTGGTGCTGAGCCACAGACCTGCTGCTTTTACAATGAGCTGCATGCCATCCTTTCTGGAGACCCCACCGCCATCCTCAGACCAGCGTGGATACCTCGGAGGAATCTGTGAGATACCCCTGCTCTGTACTGTGAGAAGGAGGGATATGCGGCAGGGGCTCCAGCCATGCAATGAGCCAGTATCTCTTTGAGACTCCATCACATTCTAGTCCTGCCAGCCAAGCATCGATGACCCTGATCTAGGGGCAGGAACCTTGGGTAAGTGTGTGCACGTATTCCCCCTTACAAAGTTGAAACCTGAAAATGGCACCCGACCCAGCCCCATGTTGGCAGGATGCAGATATTTGCTTTCCATTTTCTTCCTAGGAGAAGAGAGAGATATACAACAAATAGTGGTAGAGTTATCTGCTTTTCATTCCCCTGTAGGGTTAAGCCGGGAGGAGGGTGGGAGACACATGTGAAGCAGCTTGTTTATGTACATAGGGATATCCCTTGTAGTCTCCTGAGAGGAGTTGTTGAGATCTTTCATGGAGGTACTCTGCAATCCTTTCCTGAAGGTTTCTGGAGATGGCTGCCTTATTTCTTCCTCCTCTATAAGACACTGTCCCATTCCACTCTGTGATGACTTTATTGCAGTAAACAGGCTAGTGGCATATGGGACCGGATGGCTTGGGGATGCCCAGCAGCAGCTGTGCTATGTGCCTTTGTTACCCTCAGGAATGAGAGATCAGCTAAATCACCATTGCCCGTGGAAAAGAGTGCTAGTATTCAGTGCATTGCCCTGTACTCGAGGGCCGAATTTTTATTTTATTTTATGCAACTGAATAATTCCCTCCTCTTCCCACCCACCCCCACCCCCGGCAGGCCATAGTCACCATGGCTATGGCTGGGCAGCAGTGCTGCACAGAGGCATTCCAAACCTGAAGTGTCAATAAGCAGGTCTGATTTAACATTTTTATGGGAATAAGAGAGGGGAGTTCTGAAACTTATCATTTGCTTTCTGTTGTGATTATAAATATGAGACATCTGTTTTTTCTGTAGCTGCTCCTGCAGCCTTGAGGGGTCCCCCCTCCACACCTGTGGCATGCCGGATCCGAAGGAGGAGAAAGAAGCAGACTAGGGAGAACATGTTCAGTAAGATCCTGAAAGCCAGTGCTTCACTGGATCTTGAACAGAAGCCTGGAAGGTGAATATAGCAGACAGCCTGGAGAAAGTCCCAGGAGGAAAAGGAGAGGGAGATGCACCAGGACATAATGGGGGTTCTCAGCCAGCAAACACAAATGCTGCCAACTTCTTGACCGGTCCAACGATCCCAGGCTCACCTTCCTTTGCAGTCAGTGAGGAATTCCATTTCCGCAGCTCCTTACCCCAACTCCCTCCAAACTTTCCACATGACATCATGGGCTGCATCCCTATCCCTGCCACTCCAGGCCGGGGGACAGTAAGGAAAATCACAGCTTCACGTGGTCGGTGTATGTTTGGCAGAAATGGACTGAACTGGACACGAATGGTTTTCTAGCGTTCTAATTTTAAAGTTCTGTTCCCATTTATTTTATAAGTTTGCCTTGTATCATTTTTAACTGCACAATAGTCTTTGCACTGTTTTTCTTATGCAATAAATTTTTATTTTTTGGAAATAATTTAATCTTTATTACTTCATAACATCTCCGGCAGAATGCCTAGTGCTACTGAAAGAACCATTCATTGTAATTGAACAGGCATTTCAACATCACCAATGGTAATCCGCTGGTCAGGACAGATTGTCCCTGCTTGCAGCTTTCTGAACAGGCCTGTGTTCTTAAAGATGCAAGTGTCACGCACCTTCCCTGACCAGCCCACATTGATATCAGTGAAGTGTCCCCAGTGATTCACCAACACTTGCATAACCATAGAAAAGTAGCCATTTCTGTGGCCGTATTCTGGCACCAGCCCACCTTCCTACAAATGGTGATATGCATGCTGTCTGTCACCCCACTACAGTTAGGGAGCCCCATTGCTGCAAATCCATCCACTGTTTCCTGCGCATTGCTGAGAGTCACAGTCCTGTGTAGCAGGAAACAATGTCCCCATACGCTTGCATGACCATGGCCCCCACTGTAGATTTTTCCAACTTCAAAATGATTTCCCACTGACCAATAGCAGTCTGGCATTGCAAGCTTCCACAGTGTGATCGCCACTTGCTTCTCATCTGTCAATGCAGCTCTCGTTCTGATGTCTGTGCACTGGAGGGCTAGTTCAAACTCAGCACATGGACCCAGGAATGTGTCTTTTTGCATCCAAAAGTTCTGCAGGCACTGGGAATAACTCCCCTTGTAGACAGGCCCTGAGTTAAAGCCACACAGTAACATAAAACAGATGGTACCATCTCACCCTCTGTAATAGGTAACACTCCACAGCATTTCTGCAAGGGAAATACTGTCATATGTATTGTTGCCGGAAGGCCAGTCTCTCAGTGAGGTTTTTTTTTTTTTTTTTTTCCCTCTTTGTACTCCAACAGGATTTCCGGGATGCAGTGGCACATGCTTCCAGGCAGCTAGGAAAGCCAGTGATTGAGGATAGGATCCTGAATCAGATCCTGTACTACCTACCTCAGCTGTATGAACTTAATCGGGACCTCCTCAGAGAATTAGAAGAGAGACTCTCTCACTGGTAATGATCAATAAGAATGCAATTTTTTCCCATGGTTTTAATATTTAACTGTGGAGTAAAGTGAATTTTACTGTCAGCAGAAATTTGCTCTATTGTAATCTATGTGCTTTTTAGACTCCAGAGCTGACTTCTGAGCCTAAGGACCTAATTTTCAAATGGAAAGGACCTTAACTGGGCATCCAAATTCCACATTTAGATGCTTGAATTGACATTTGGGTGCATTAATTGGACATATGCATGTATTTGAGCAACCGGATTTTGGACCAAAGCTAAGTTCTTCAAAAATAGAAGCCTAAAGTTAAGCTTCTTGAATCTGCATTTGGGCATCGAGGTAAGCAGCACTTTCAAAAAATCAGGCCAAACATTCACACTTCCATTGGCCTCAATCTGGTGCCTAAATATGAATCCAGGAGCTTAAGTTTAGGTTCCTATTTTTGAACATTTTGGCCATAGGCACATGACTAAATTGTGAGTGTTTGAAAATTGAGTTCCCTATTTCACTCTACAGGATGAGATGCCAGCACATCAATGATTCTCATTTGGAGAGGAGAAGCTAAGAATTTAACGAGAACAGAATTAACATACACTTTTTGGTTTCCCCAGCAAGATAAGCACTAGCTCAGTGGTGGGCAACCTGTGGCCCATCAGGGTAATCCGCTAGCGGGCCGCCAGACAGTTTGTTTACATTTGCATGGCCGCCCGCAGCTCCCAGTGGCCGTGGTTCGCCGTTCCTGGCCAATGGCAGCTCGGGAAGCAGCGCAGGCTGCAGGGAAGTGCTGGGATCTGCGGGCAGCTGTGCAAATGTAAACAAACTGGCAGCCCGCTAGCAGATTACCCTGACGGGCTGACCATGGGCCGCAGGTTGCCCACCACTGCACGAGCTGTTTATTTAATAAGCCTTCTTTTTAATCCACTACTGAGCTCCGAAAGTGACAGAGAATATCAGCTCTGCTGGTTTCTAAATCATGGATTTATTTTTATATAGCTATGTGCTGTTTTAATTACTTCTCTTTTTCAGGATTGATTATCAAAGAATCGCTGATATATTTGTGAAAAAAGGACCCTACTTAAAGATGTATTCAACTTACATCAAAGAATTTGATAAGAATGTTGCGCTGCTAGATGAACAATGCAAGAAGAACCCTAGTTTTGCTGCTGTGGTTAAAGATTTTCAGGTATCTTCTTCTTTTGCAAGAGAGATCTTAAGTTCTGGTTTCTTAACTCTGGTGCTCTTTTGTAAGGCTGTAAAGATTGTTAGTTTTTCCTCTTTGTTTCTAGGTCCCAGTTGGGGACCAGTGGGTAGGAGGAAGGAGAATTTAACCACTGTGGCCTAGATTTGCAAAAATGGCTAGTGGTTTTGGGTGTCCAATTTGAGACATATTAAAGGGACTTGATTTTCAGAAGGCTCAGCACTTTCTAATAATAAGGCCTCTTTAGTGTGGTTTAAGATGGACAGCCAAAATCATTAGTCGCTTCTAAAAGTTCGAGTCTGAGTCAAATTATGCACTGACTTCTACCATTGTAAACTCATTGATTTGATTGGGGTTGCAATGTAAAAATGAGGGCAGAATGTAGTCCTTTGCATTCTGTGTTTGGTTTGGAATGGAAACCTGGGAAAATGAATTTCTTGAGCTGCGAACCTGAAAATAAAACAAACCAATTCCTCTTCCAAAATGCCCTCTAACCGAGCACGTGCAATAATCATGCAAAAGCCAAGTACCCCTGCCGGCCTCTCACTTTATCCCCTGAAAACAGATCAGAGAAGAGGTGTGAACTCTAAACATGCAATCCAGAATAAACATCACTGAGCGCTTGTGAGGATTAGTCATTATTTTGACAGAGATTAATTCACTAGTGAATGAATTGTTGAGACCGACACAGCAAGCAACTGCTGAGCTTAGTACTGTGCTACTTCCTTTCCAGCAGAAAAGTCATAACTTAGGGCATGTCTACACTTACCTTCAGAGCGATCGATCCAGCAGGGGTCGATTTATTGCGTCTAGTGAAGACGCGATAAATTAACCGCCGAGCGCTCTCCCGTCGACTCTGGTACTCCACCGGAGCGAGAGGCGCAAGCGGAGTCGAGGGGGAGCATCAGCAGTCGACTTACCGCAGTGAAGACACTGCGGTGAGTAGGTCTAAGTACGTTAACTTCAGCTACGTTATTCACGTAGCTGAAGTTGCGTAACTTAGATCGATTCCCCCCCTCCCCCAATGTAGACCAGGACTCAGCCATAGCTATCTTCTGGTCACAGAGGGCCTGTTTCTCACCAAGCCCCACTAGGTGTGCGCTCACAAATGTAAGCCTGCTTTGCATGGCCAGCATCAGGTGCTTCGATGTGTTGGGTGTGTGCGTGGCTAGATAAGCTACTTGCAGCAGTGAGAAGGAGGAGAGAGCAAAGGGATGTAGGAGAGAGAAAACCAAGACAGCAGTTAGCAAAGAGAGAGATAAAACCTATCCCTGTTAGTGAAGGTGCTTCTTGTCAGTGTTGCTCGTGTACAAGTAGCATTACCTCAAAATAAATGATTTTCAGGCATTTTGAACTGGAGGAAGTGACGGGAGGGCCAACCCATGGAATTAAAACATGTTGGAGCATGACCCTTTAAAAAGGTTATCTCTCTGTTGTGTCTTTGGGCTCTGTACCACTTAGAGACTTCTGTAATGAATGCGGCAGCCTTCACTACAGTTCTGTCTGATTGATAAGAATTGCAATTCCAAATGAGCATGCCACCAGGTTACCTTCACTGCTAGCTGACAGGTTTCCCTTTTTTCGAGGGAGATTCATAAAATTCTTTCCTTAGAACGAAGGCAGATGTTTTGATTTTGTATAGAATTCCAGTGTTTACCTGTTATGTATCTTCCTAACTTGTGAGCCATACTATTTTTGTGTGTGTTCTTCTGTGTGGAGGAATGATCAGATCTGGCTACTAGCAATACTATAGCAAGTGGGCCTACAGATAAATGTTACTTGTGCATAGCTGAGGGCTGACTTAGGCAGCTCAGATTTATATGTACTGCTGTGGAGTTAAGCAGGATAACAGAATGCAGGCCTTTTCAGCACACAAGTAAAAGTCAATTGTTTAGAGGCACAACTTCTTTCGGTAGAGAATTGACTATTAGAGAACTGTGGATATTTATTTTGGGTGTTTGACTTTCAGATGAGTCCTCGCTGTGCTAGTCTGGCACTCAAGCACTATCTCCTCAAGCCAGTTCAGAGGATTCCCCAGTACAGGCTGCTTTTGACAGGTACTGACAAGCTGTTCACAAGTTTAAAAGCCAGTCCTCACAAGTCCCAGGAAATTGGCATTTAGGCCATCACAACACTGCAAAGGATATTTTCTTGATTACAGATGTATGAAACTCTCTTAAAATGTACTGTGCAGCTAGAAGTTCTACTCAGTAATATTGGCAGTCATAAAATACACAGGAAAAATGCGGTTATTCCCAGCCACGTGATACATTTTCTGGTAGATAAATTCAGCAGTAGTCACAAACATCAAACCTTGTTATGGTTTGCTCTGTTTCCACAGCTGTGGAATCCAATCATGTCATTAGGAGCAGGGGAAGAGCATTGATTTCAAACATGGGGGATGGGGGGGGGAAGAGGTCCTGACAATTGAAAATAAAAACATTTTTCTTTTAATATAAGTTCTAAGCCAAGTACTAAATCGTCTAGGCCTGGCTTTTTTTCCCCTGAAATTAGCCATGATTTTAAAGAAAATGATTTGCCTCCGCTGAAATCTTGTCTTTCTCAAAAATGTAACCTAATTCTTGTTTTCTTGTTAACAAAAATTACAGGGTTTAAGTTCTGTTGCTTGGTTTATAAAGTTGTGTTTTAGGAGTGTAGGGAACATGCATTATAAAGGACAGTGTCAAGGATTTAGAATCCTCTAGAGTTCTTAAATATTTAGGTTTTTGTTTTTTTCATGCTACTGTCCCTTGCTGAGAAATTTAAAAATAGTATCTGTATATGTAGTAACTACAAAAATAAAATGCTCCATGACCCTTTTCTGGCTCCGCAGCAGCTAACCAAGAAATGCCATTTCTCCTGCAGTAGTTAGATCAGTGATGCTGCTGCATAATACAGATTAAGCTTATTACATTGCAGCCACAACAGTACGATTAAAAATAATCCTTTATTTTCAGTTGCATTAAAATCAAAGAGGGAAGGCAGGGAAAACCTGAAAATAGGTTATTTGTAAGTGGGAAACGTTTACATCTCTTACAATACACGAAAAAGTAAAAGATTATAAAAAGATATCTGATCATTTTATTTTAAAAGGACGCTAACTTTAGACATGGCAGGGGGACTGCTATTCATTCCAAATTCAGTGGTGGGGTCTCGATTTCTAAAAGAGATCAAAGGCATACTTAAAAGGGGTGGAACCAAAAAGTAGGGAAGAGGAAGGACCTTGTTGATAAATACAGGTGCGACAGAGATCCCATTCCTCAAAGGCTTTAAAATCCTCATCATCGTTGGTTCTAAATGCAGGAGATGAGGGGGAGAGTTCATAGAAAACACGTGTCTTGTAAATCCTCTTCTACCTGTCTGATACCATAGACCCCCAGTCCTGCAATTGGATCTGTGCAGGCAGATCTTGTGCCCATGTAGAGCCATGTTGATCCTGTGCAGGGGTAAGTGGCTACCAGCATGCATCAGATTGCAAGATCAAGGTCTTGGTTTCTAAACAGAATTGTTCTCTGTTCCATGGGAGGGATGAAGAGCTCAAAGATCAGACTCTCATCTATGCTGATTATTTTTTAATAATAGTTCTTGGAAGGAACAGTAAAATAACTTCAAAGGGAGAGCTATACTTCCCTTGCTATTGCTCAGCCTGCAATATCAATCCACATTGCATTATATTTGCCTTGGCCATAAAATGAGATTATTTGCCCCTCCCCCATGTGTAGCTAGATGGTCTGTCTGCTCTGTCAATTTAAAGCACCTCTGTTTAATACTGGGTGGTCTCCATGAAAATCCTGCACTGCTGGGACTTTAGAACACACAGAAGGTACTTGGACCCAGCGTCAGAATGGGCTGGGCAGAATGAGTGAAACAAGAATGCAGGTGATTTTAAATGATAAAGTTGCTGCATTCAAAGCCAGTGGCAAAATTCCCTATTCTGTAGATGCATCAGGAAACAAAGTGGGCAAATTGTGGCAGGGAGAGGAAAAAAATAATCAGTGAAATGCAGCTGCTGGGCCTCTTGGTGTCGACAGCTGGTTTTCCTTTTCGACGTTATCTAAGTGCTCTGTGTCAGTAGGCTAGTCTTGTTTTTATGATACATTTCCACTTTCCTGTTTCCACGTACCTTTGCAGTGGCAGCAATTTACAAGATTATTGCTGCCTCTTGATACTGTTACTCCTGAGCTGTCAATGTCAGAGGCAGATGGGCTCATAAATCTGCAAAAGAGAGGAGCATCTCAGCTGTATTCCTGTCAAATTATATGGTTCCTCCATTTATTCACGTGGGCTTTCACTTCTCCACACACTAATCGTTTGATTCTTACATAACAAGTATTAAAAGGGTTACTGTGAAGGATAGTTAGAAGTCACTGCTGTCTAGTAAGAAACTAAAGGAGTGAAATTCTTCCCTGCTGCCCCCTTCCCAAATCCATGTATCACTCAAGGAGGCTGTGCAATATTCATGTGCTCCATGCTGTTCTGGGATGAGCCCTCTTCCTCCTTATGCTCTCTTCATTCATTTTCTCAACCTTTCCCTTCTCTCTTCCTCTTTCCTTGCTGATTCTGTCTCAGTTCACTGCACATCCTCACCCTCCATTTCTGTGTTTTACTGGGTTGTCTTTGTACTATGCCCTGCTGCTGTATCTGTAGGTATTCATTGTCCATCTCTCAATTGTCCATCATACCAAGGGATAGCCATCATTGTAGACTCAAATGTCTCCTACACAAACCTGCTGCTTATCTCACTTAAACCCACATCATGTGAGGAACGTAGAATAAATATATTTTTTCTGTTTGTATATTAGGGCCTTGGCAAGTTGAGAGCTAAAAAAGTAGATTTCAGTGATTATATTTATGCTTCCTTTAGTCTGTCTCAAGTCAGGCAATAGGAAGGAAGAAGAAAATTAGACCATATCTCTCATCCTTCTCCTCTTAGAAATGCCGCTTACAATAAATAGTTCATCTCTGGTTGCTATATTTTGTTCTAAGTATACTGTATATCTTCTGTAAATAATGCTTGAATTTGACTTGAGTTTTTTTGTTTAAATAGCGATCACTAGTATTTATTTTTTTTAAACTAAGAGGTTTAGTCTCATTGATTGGGTTTTGTCATATAGTTGTTTGATCTTGTTAAGTATGTTTGTACTAAATGATAGTGTTTCAGCAAAATATAATGGTATCCATTTCTATAAAAACCCTTCTGTGTAATAGTCTGATGGCATTAACTACAGAAAGGTTGTTGTAAGCACAGAATTTCCAGTGTGTATTCATGGAAAATGAGAGATTAGAAACATCTGTTCAAAATCTACTTTGAAGCTATAGGTTTTAGCCACAAACAGAGGCTACTAGCCAGATGTGCAAAGGAGTGTTAAGTTCAAAATTACATAAATATTATTTCAGCATTTAGCAGCTGCAAATTTAATTGGATACTCCATAGAGTCCTAACATAAGAGCCACACTCTACTTCTGACTGCAGAGTTTCAAATAAATAAATGTATGCTGAAACTTGTCTTTAGTCTCTGTTCTCTTTGGCACTTTTAGTTCTCTGGCACTTTTAATTCTAGTTTTGTTTGTGAATAAATGCACCTGTCAAAAGAGTTGTGCTATATAAAATGTTGTTCATTTGTTTATCTTGGACAAAACTTTAGAGTATGCCATAAAGCATGTATATGCCAAGAAATATTCAGTTCCCTATTTGGGTCCCTATTACACTGGGAATTTAAGATCGCTTTTGGGTCTTAAATTTATGTTGCCATTCGCAATGGATAGTTTTCTTAGGGTGCCATCGTAACACAATGGTCAGTGTGCATTATGTCCCCTACTGTACCTGGTCCATAAAGGATGCAAGTTTTTACCTCTGCCAGTTACAAAGCCTGGCTCTTTAGTAAAAACTCACGCTTTTAGTTCAGGAGGTCCCGAGTTCAGTCCCTGGTGATGGAAACCCACACCGTATTTCAACTCTGATTTGTTATTTTGGATTATAGTAGTGCACAAAATATGCACAACGTGTATAGGAAAACACAGTTCCTGCCCTGGAGAGCTCAGTCTATGAAGATGAGCACTATGCAAAGGTTGGGAGAGAGGGATAAAACATGCAACCAACTTTTAAAAATAAATGACAACTGTCCCATGGGGCTTCTACTTAGCCATTCTTAGGCCTTGTCTGTGCAGTAGCTTACTCTAGTTTAGCTAAAGGTGTGTGCATTTTTAAACCAGTTTGGTTAAACTGGTTTAAACAACTATGTGGATATTTTAAATTGGTTTAAAAATGACATTATTTTATCTTAAGTTGATTCCTTACTGACGTAAGCTAAATCAGTTTTTAAAATGGCTTTTTAACTTGTGTCAGTAAGGAATCAACTTCAGATAAATTGGTTTAAAAATAGCTGATATCAATTTAAAATGTTCATATAGGGGTTTTCACCAGTTTAACCAAATTAGTTTAAAAATACAAGACTTGGTTAACTATTTTGTGTAGCCATCACAGCAAAAATCTCTTGGGATATATAAAGGAGGAAGGAAATAACTTGTGTTTTTGTTGTGGGAGAGAGTTTAGTGTCATGGAAGAGACAACTACTAAAAAAACCAAACATTGGCTGGTACCCACTAATGGTCAGACAGAATGTCAGGTGCAGCAAAAAATGGTGGTTTTCCTCTGATCCAGCTGGATCAATCTTTTCTCTTTCTCTCCCTCCTTCTACAGTAGAACCTACCTACTACTCTCCTTCTCCCCACCCTCACCTGACCTTTATGCCTTACTCTTCACTAGATCCTCCACAAAACTTTCAGGCCAGAATGCAGATACGTTCACTAATTAAAAAAAAATAATTATATAGCAATATTTATTATCATTTATATATAAAAGATTGTATATTTTCCTGGAAGTTTCTGATTGCATCTCTTCTGCACATTAACCACTTTAGAACTTTAGGATATATAGAACAGATGCCTGCTGCAAATGTGACACATGCAGTGCCTTTGGCGGTACATTATACTTTCTGATTAAATATTGTAGGAAATGGAATCTCCAGGGGAATATGTTTGGTTTTCCCAATTTGTGTGGCATTTAAGGTTAGTTTTAGTGGTCTTGTAAGTAATGATTGAAAACCTCAAAGCAAGAATGTGGATCAGATGTGCCATCTAGTGGGCAAAGACTAGATTTATCATTGATCACAACCAAACACACACATCAAAATTTGATAGTTTATTTTATTTGTATTTTTATTGGAACAAAAATTCTTCCACATAATAAAACAATCAGAACATTCTTTTGCCAAATACTGATTATTTATTACAATCAGGTTAGGTACTAACACAAAACACAGTAACATTTGTCATCTTCAAAATCTGTCATGACCTGTATAAAATTGATCACAAATAAGTGCACGTAGTATAGCTTTGTATAGGTGTCTGTTGTCACACTGAAGAATTAACGGATACCTGCTGCTTGTTGATTTGTTCTGAAATAGAACACCTATACAAATTACCGTATATCATTTGCCTGAAGACACTGCTTCTGTGAACTCTCTTCCTGAGTAAAATAGAGCAACACATTTTTTATTTATTTCACTGCTCATCATTGCTGCTTTTTTTTTATCTGAAACATTCAATGTAAATATTGTGTGGTGCACAGATATTGTATAGCTGTGCTGCTGTTGAGATTACATTTTCTGTTACACTCCAAAAACAAGTATTTTAGTAATATTTCAGCTGGGTTTTTTTTAATCCATTAGGGGCTGCAACTTATTGCACATGTCTACCCAAAAGTACATTTTTTCCAGCAATCTATTATGCTTTTATTCCTTTTTATAACACTGGTTCTTTCCCAACATATTTCTGTAATACTTTTTCTTTATTATGCAGATTATTTAAAGAATCTTTTAGAAGACTCAGCAGACTATAGGGATACTCAAGGTAAATGTATTTCTTTAGATTAAATAAAGAGAAGGCTTGTTAAAGATGAAAAATGAGAATATTTCTAAACTTTAACTTTAGATGCATGTAATGTAGTGAACCAGTAAACATATTTTTATTCAGTTTTACGTTACTATGAAAAGTGACATTGAAGGGTTCTGTGGTTTTTTCCCCAAAAAAAAGAATGTTCAAAGTTTACAAATAAAAACAGCTGTCCCTGTAAAATGAATTCAGGAACTGAAATTCAAGCTCTAGTTCTTTCCTCCTTGAGCATGCATCATCACCATGTTTGGCTCCGCAGTGCTAGTAGAACTAAAAAGGGTCTATTTTATATGGTTTAAGCAAGCAAATAATGACTCTGATTACACAAAGGGAGCAGTTTTGGGGGGGCAAGTAGGTACAGATTGTTTCACACCTTCATTTTTTCAGCGATAGCTGAGCCAATAACTTTTGTGTTGATAATGGATATGGATAAACTACCACTAATGCAACACCAGACATTTGAAATCTAATTAATTTAAAAAAATTAGTTATAAGTAGTGTCAGGTCTGCACCTGCTCTTGAGTCTCCTCTCCCAAACTTGTGTGCTTCCAGCAATCACATTTCCTGGTATTCTAAAATGTTTTTCTCTCCTTTGTTGCTTTGTCAAGACAACTAGGGAAACTTAACTGTAGCTATACAGGGGAAACAATGAAAACTGTCAAATGTATGAAGATGACAAACTGTAAATCTAGATATGAAAAAATCCTCTAATCTTTCATTTTTAGTAATCTAGGTGTTGCTTGTGACAACAGTAGGTTAAAAAACAAGTCAAAATGTAATAGCCAACTTTACTATGTCCCTTTAACTGCGTAAATAAAGATCTATATGGACTAGGTGTCTCAAAACTATATCTGCAGGTCACCTCAGGGACCTCTGTGCTTTCTTGTACATACATTACTCCTTATAGGTAGTGAAACATTAGAAAGTGAGAGGAGCCTTCTTTCCAAAAACAGTTTTCATACCATTTCCTATACCTGTTCACTTCATGTATTATTTACTCTTGAGTATAGTTATTAGACTTTCAAAATCTTAAGGTTTGTTTTGGAATCACAATACTATAAAAGATAATGTGACCTTAAATCTTCCCCAATGAATCCCAGCCAATTTACTGTAGGCTTCATCAGTCTTAATTTTTCTTGAAGTCAATGAATGAATACTTTTGCATGGATTTGTTTTAATAACAGATCTCTGAAGGAGGTTTTAAGAAATGTTCAGCCACCTGTATCTTATTTGGCGCTAATTCATTCCAGCTTTCCTTGGACAGAAAATTCCTGTGGCTCAGCTTCAGCACGTGCAGCTGACTCTCTGAGAGGCCCTAGGTTTAAAGACATCCTGATCTTTGTATTATTATGTTTATTGGGCATGTTCGGTATTTCCATGCCTTTTGATTATTTGGAAGCTGTATTTGTTTCCTATGTGAAAGAAACTTAAAACAATACCCCAAAATGCTCCTTACATCAGTCTAAGCGGGAGCGCCTAGTTCATGCTTCCACTTAATTCCCAGATCGGGCCTTAAACACCTCTATACCTTTTGAAGTTTGGCCATTATATGTTTTAACCTATTTTCCTTCTCGCTAAGAATTGAACAGTTATAGACGTATATGTCCAGGAATTCGAGTGCTACACTGATGAGACCTGTGTAAATACCAGGATAGAAAGAAAAAATAGTGTTTTGGTTTTAGTGGCCTAGTGATAGTATTGCTGGATGTCTCTAAACCTATGAAAGTTCCATTATTTGGGATGCTTAATTGCATTCAAATGGTTCAGAGGGCGATCTGTATCTTAGAGAGAGTCTGTCACCACATAGTTGTTTGTGCTAACTTTCAGTAAAGTGAGTTTATCTATTTTCTCCAGTTAAATGAATTGCAGATTTGAATTCTGTATGAAATACTGCTTCTCTGTGCAGTAATTCACATGCTCCCTTCACCTTACTGCAGTATTTCGAAACACTTTCCATTGTGTTGGGTTTTTTTTTATTGAATACAGAGATACCAAACTGCCTCCCATCTTGGGTAACTCTTCCCTTTTAGAGATTTTACATTTTCAGTACCACATGGGTACAAAACATTTGACACTTAAAAAGAAATGTGTGGGATTTGAAACTTGAAAATAATCTTAGTCAGCAATAAACCAAAGACAGAAAATTGAAAATACGATAGCTCCACTGGAAATCCTCTGAATTCTGTGACTGACATTTCAGGAAAACGTGTACAATGGAAAAAGATGGTTATTGGCTGAGTACCTTTGCTGAGTTTACATTGGGACTTAATCCTGCTCACATTATACAATCACTTATACAAGCAGTCATGTTGAAGTAAAAGGGACTAGTTGTGTGAGTAAGGCAAGCTGGGTGTGAGCTTAATTTTGTTGGCAAAATGAGTGTCATTATTTCAGTTAATTTTAAGAAATTTGGTGGCTATCATGGCACAAAAGCACTGCCACAATGGATGGTGGTTTGCAAGGACTCAGCTTTTAAGACCTAATCCAGAAACCACTGAAGTCAACGGAAAGACTCCCACTGACTTCTGTGGGCTTTGGGTCACACTCTTGAACCCCTTAGCACCAGCTGAATTGGGCAACATGTTTTTGAACACTGAACCACTGGCTAGACTGTATAACTAAATTCGGTTCCTTCACACTTTAGGTGCTCTGGCTGTTGTCATAGAAGTAGCCAACCATGCCAATGATATCATGAAACAAGGAGTAAGTATCCTAATTGTGGAAGCTGATGTCTGTTAAAGCTGTCTAATGCATTTTCATTCAATTAAAGGGCAATTATATTTTTGGTTTTTTTTCCCCCATAGGATAACTTTCAGAAGCTCATGCAGATTCAATACAGTTTAAATGGGCATCATGAGATTGTTCAACCAGGAAGGGTAAGTTCTGCAAAAGGGCATTCAGCAGATAGCAGCAAGGAAACTGCAGACTAAAGTGATACTAAGCATATATAACTACTGTTAAAGCAGTGCGAACTGTGCGCATTTCTCGTCTCCCATGTTTAAGAAAGATTAATTCAAACTGGAACAGGTGCAGAGAGAGGCTACTAGGATGATCAGAGGAATGCAAAACCTACCTTATGAGAGGAGACTGAGTTTGGCTTGTTTAGCCTAACCAAAAGAAGGCTGAAGGGAGATATGATTTCTGTCTCTAAACACATCAGAGGGATAAATACCAGGAAAGGAGAGGAATTATAAGTTAAGCGCTAATATGGACACAACAACAAATGGATATAAACTGGTCATCAACAAGTTTAGGCTTCAAATTAGACTAAGGTTTCTAACCATCAGAGGAGTGAACAGCCTTCCAAGGGAAACGGGGGGCAAAAAACCTAACTGGCTTCAAGACTGAGCTTGATAAGTTTACAGAGGGGATGGTATGATGAGACTGGCTACAATGGCATGTAGCCAATCTGCAACTGCTGGCAGCAAATATCTCTAAATGCCAGAGATGGGACACTAGATGGGGAGGGCTCTGAATTACTGTAGAGAATTCTTTCTCAGGTGTCTGGCTGGTGGGTCTTGCCTGCATGCTCAGGGCCTAACCATAGGTGCCGACCCTGGCCCTGCCCCTGCCTCGCCTCTTCCGGCCCCTGCACCACCCTCGCCCCAACCCCATTCCACCCCTTCCCCAAAGTCCCCGCACCGCCTTTTCCCACTCCTCCCCCTTCCCGCCCCAATTCCACCTCCTTCCCCCAAGTTCCTGCCCCTGCCCTGCCTCTTCTCCGCCTCCTCCCCTGAGCGTGCCACGTCCCCACTCCTCCCCCCATTTCAGGAAAGATGTGGACAAATTGGAGAAAGTCCAGAGAAGAGCAACAAAAATGATTAAAGGTCTAGAAGACATGACCTAGGAGGGAAGATTGAAAAAATTGGGTTTGTTTAGTCTGGAGAAGAGAAGACTGAAGGGGGGGACATGGTAACAGTTTTCAAGTACATAAAAGGTTGTTATAAAGAGGAGGGTGATAAATTGTTCTACTTAACCACTGAGGATAGGACAAGAAGCAATGTGTTTAAATTGCAGCAAGGGAGGTTTAGGTTGGCCATCAAGAAAAACTTCCTAACTGTCAGGGTGGTTAAGCACTGGAATAAATTGCTTAGGGAGGTTGTGGAATCTCCATCATTGGAGATTTTTAAGAGCAGGTTGGACAAACACCTGTCAGGGATGATCTAGATAATACTTAGTCCTGCCTTGAGTGCAGGGGACTGGACTAGAAGACCTCTCGAGGTCCCTTCCAGTCCTCCGATTCTATCATTCTGTGTATTTTGTTCGCAGCTATACTGCAAGCTTTGCCACCACATTGTTGCGACTTCAATTGGAACATGAGAAGTCAGAGGAAATACTTAAAAATAAGTTAGCGCAAACTCCGCCCTCCAGTGCAAGTACACAATCCCTGTGGATTTCATTGGTAGCTGAGGATGATCAGCTCCTCTCGAGTGCAGGATCGAGTCCTTTGTCCCAATTACGTTTTAATAGCAGAAGCTTGGTAATTACCGTGGAATCCCTTAGGGTTTTTTCTTATTCGAGATTTTAATTGATTCATAATGTGGACTTGTACAATACTAAACAAGTGAGATATAGATATAAGGACCCATCTTTATTCTCTCAATCACCCTGCCATGAGCAGTCCCACACCCATTTTTTCACATTCTCTGTGTATATATATCTTCCTACTGTATTTTCCACTGCATGCATCTGATGAAGTGGGTTTTAGCCCACAAAAGCTTATGCCCAAATAAATGTGTTAGTCTCTCAGGTGCCGCAAGTACTCCTCATTCTTTTTACTGATCTCAGTGAAACTACTGACATGAGTGAAGCTACTTGTTCTGATGTTTGCAGAATTGTCCATAAGCTGCAATTGTGGGAGTACTGTTGCTCAGCCTCTGGAAAAGGTATGAGCAGCTCCATATGTGATAGGTTAGCAATTTTATATGATTTAAACATGGAGTCCACATCTTTTGAATGTTGCATGTTATCTGCAGTTAAGGATCAACTTCTCATAAGAAGCTAGGTCAGTTGATATTGAGGCTGTTTCATTTACAGTAGATGGGACCTTCTTCCAGTGTCCAAGTATTGGTTTTATATTGTGCTAAGCAGACCACCCCACCTAATTCCAATAAGTTCCTTTTTTATTAATCCATTTATATTTATTGTATTTATAAGGATAATTTTGCAGGAGTACATTTTTTTTATAACAGGTTTATCAAAAATGCTAACCTACAAGTTTTGTATTCCAGAACAGGAAATCTTTCTTCATGATCATTGGTGCTTGATGTGTTTTACTTCGTGTCTTTTATGAAATTTCAAACACATCTATGGCACTAAATGAATAAGAATTTTAAAGAGAGAAGCTTATTCATGCAGTTTTTGTGCCCTCAACAGCTAAGTTTTGCAATATTTGTTTATCTTCTTTAACTTGCCAGGTCTTTCTCAAAGAAGGAACGTTGATGAAGCTTTCCAGGAAGGTCATGCAGCCGCGAATGTTTTTTCTGGTAAGATGCCATGTACATTTCTATGTGCCTAATGCCAGAGTAATTGAATAGTGGTAGAAACATTCACACCACAAATATAAATAACTGGCAACTTCAGCTGACTGTTAAAAAATTGAGCCTTTTATATGCAGTTTGTATCACTGTTTTGAGTGTTCAGTGTGGTTTAGCAAGATGATTTGTGTACACTAAAAGATAAACAAAAAATCCCAGTTATAAAATTCTTTCTGCTTGACCAAAATTCAGTCACTCTTTTTAAGAACTTTTTGAGAAAAGAGTCTGAGGTTTTGAAAAGCTGAGACTACTACTCTAGTCCTTTGAATTCTAATAGATTTGAAAATCCAAAATCTGGTGTCCAGAGCATTACTTGTCACATTTTTTAAAAGTTTATCGTATATCTTTGGATTGGGCACTGGGCTGGGGAGTCAAGGGTCCCAGGTTCTATTCCTGGCCTTGCTGCTGACCTGCTCTGTGACCTTGGATAAGTGTCACAATCTCTCTGTCTGCTTCCCTGCCCATCCTTTGTCTGTCTTGTCTATTTAGACATAAACTCTTTGGGGCAGGATCTGACTCTTACTATATGTTTGTGCGGTGTCTGACACAATGGGGCACCATCTTAGCTGGTGCTAGTGTAATACAAATAATATAGTAGCTCCTCAAATTTAGTGAAGTCTTGCGCATTAACTCCGACAAAATGCAGTCCAGAGCCAAGCTTCAGTCCAGAATGCCATATGAAGTACCACTATGTGCTCTTCATTTTTTATATTTGTTCAGCTTTCGTTTATTATATGAATAACTAGAGATGCATACACTACCCTAGGCATAGGCAACCTTAATTCTGGCATTTCCTAACTTGTGAGTGCTTGACTTTGCAACGTTACTAATGTTCTCTGAATGCAGGGGTGTGTGTGTGTGTGTGTGTGTGTGTGTGTGTGTAATATAACTTTTATTTGCAAGAAACTGTTCCTTATGGGTTTCAATGGCCTATTCCCTGGCATCAGTACTCCCAGTTTGCCCATAAATAATGTACTTTTCATTGATAAATAGCTTTTTTATTTTGGGAATTTCCTTTCAGCTTTTAAAAAGTCTTTGTGCAGAGAATGTGACAAAAAATGTTTACATAACTAAAATGTTGTTAGACCTATATTCTTACCTACATTGTATACATGAGCATTTGTTACAAGTAAATAGAACTCTCTTCTCAGAATCCAAACTAAAGTAATAGCATGTAGAGGACACATTTCTAGACTCTAAATTTCTACCTTCAATGCAGGTGTACAAATTTCATACATTTTCAGTACACTATAGTTGAAACTATCTTTTTATTATTTAATCCTTTAGCCATTTGAAAGTGTGTGTTTTGTATTGCAGTTTAATGATGCTCTGTTATATACAACTCCAGTACAGTCTGGCATGTATAAACTCAACAACATGCTTTCATTGGCTGGAATGAAGGTGAGATCTCTTTTCTGGCAATTTTTTGTCAAAACGTATCTGAACTCCTGCATGTAATTTTTCCACAGACAAGTATGTTTATTGTTGGAAAGAAATATTATAAGTTGCTTATATTAAGAGCCGTGATAGAAGCATAGCCTTTGTTGCATGGTATGGACCTTTGGGCCATTAATAACTATCCTTTTAAAAATGCATTCATTCTTGGGGGCCAGTTGGAAGAAGAGGAGGAGAATTTTAATGCTATCAAAGGGGAGAAACAGAGAGAGAGAACTGCCTAAATACCTGATTAGTGTTGGCTGGCCTGGAAAGGCTTCCTCAGGCAGTTCTACTATTGCACCTTAATATTAACTGCCTTGGGTTCAGTATTAGGCTTCCCTGAAACAAAGGCTGCCTACTCATGTATGTATGGCTGCCCTCCCCGCCTCATGGCCATTCTGACTTTTTTGCCCAACCTCAAAAAACACACACCTCTCTGATTGCCTGAGAACTTTCTGGTGGGCCAAATCCTCCACAGCTGGGTTTCTGCAAAGACTTCCAATCCTAGGGGAAAATACAGGAGTTAGGAGGGGTACAATCTCAGGCCTTCATGAAAAGTCCCCAAAGTTGACCTCCCGTCCCCCCTTCTTTTAATTGTACCTTTCCTATAACCCCTCTAAAAAGTGTTGTCTGGCCATCTCCCAGCTGGAATATCCTGAGCTGTATCAAGAAACTTCTATTACATACACCGACATAGGCAGACACAGCTGTTAGGGGACACTGGTACAGTAGGACAAACCACCTTCTGCTCCTGCTCAGGGGTTAAGTTTCTTATCCATGATGTTGCCAGAGAAAAGGGCCAAGTTCAGCTGAAGGCCCAGATTCACAGGAGACAGCATGAGAGACTGTTTACAAGACTGCATTCTGTGTTTTGTGATGTCAGCAAATATCCTGGGGTGGCTACATAAACACTCGACCTATAAACTCAGTTACACTTGAAACTCGGGATTTCAGAAGTGATGGGCTGGTGCGTGAGCTCCTACTGTTGTGCTATGTCCTGTCCAGTTTTTACTCTTTCTGCAAGAGAAAAGTCTATTGCTTTAGTTCACCTGTTGTTACAGGTATCTCCTTGAAGTCATATTGATTCATTTTCAATTAAGAGTTGTTTTCTATGTCCACTGTAGGTTAGAAAACCAACCCAGGAAGCTTATCAAAATGAGTTGAACATAGAAAGCGTAGAGCGATCCTTCATACTCTCAGCAAGGTAAATATCCTAAGCAAATAATGTATCTGAAAAATGTGTGCTATTTAATATACAATACATAAACTATGAAGCTGCATATTGTCTAAGTTTACACTCATTATTTTGTATTTGTGCAATGAAGGTTACTCTCATCTACAATAGTAACTCTAGAAGCATGGAGAATTTGTAGAGGGTTCCTCGAATGAAGACAAACTAGTTTCAATTCCCTCTCCTCATGTTATTTAAGTTGTGTTATTTTAGATGATCACAGAGTCATAACTAATGAGTTTTTAAGTTCATGTAATGCCACTGCTGTGCAGTTTACCTTGATTTCTAGGGAAAACTTCCCCCAAGTTCGGATTCTGTACCAAAGGAGGTTAGTCTTTGAACTGTCTGGGCAATGACTACCATTTGTATCAGAATTCTGCTCACACCATTACATTTGTTTAACTGTTCACCAGACTGAAAAGACAGAAAGTATGAGTTTTATTCAAGTCACCCAATACCCTATGAGAATTATTTTTTGCTACCTTTTGAGGAGAAAAAATGCTGCTCCTTTTAAAAATACATAAGTCTAAAAATGTTCACTTAAGTGGTTTTATTTTAGGCTTTGAAAAGAGAGATTTAATTCTGGACTTTTTTTCTGTTTCTGCTTCTCTTCCAAAGTTACTGTTAAGTGATGACATTTCTCTGTCACTGCTTTTTAGCATTAACAAGGGGAGACATGAAATCCAGCAATAAAATACTGATGTGATAACGAGGCTTTTGATATAAGTTTGAGGGAGAGGGTCTTCTGGCTGTAGCACAGATGTCATTAGAACAGGAAACAGATTGTATTTTGAAGCTGCAAAGTAGAGGTGGCATTAAATTATTGAATCATAAAAAACAGATACAATGTGGACTTTAGCCAAATCTTCTTTCACATTTTGGCTCCCACATATATGAATCAAATCAATGGCGTTAGGAAAATATATTGCTGTTACCAGCAAACTAAATCCTCTCAGGTAGCATTCAGAGTATTCACTGCCACTAAATTATTGTAGAAAAGCTCTTATCTGCCTTTGTGAAGCTGTCTTTTCCAAAGGCTTGATTCTCCTATTCTAGCTGTTTAGAGAATTTGAGCCATGAGTGTTGTACATTCTGTCTGCTGTGACAATACTGATGTCAATGAGAAAAGATACATTCCCTCTTCTTTTTGCAAAACAGCAGTAGTGAGGGCTTCGTCATGCTCTGCGACCTTGCATCTATTTGACTTCAGGATGTCTGCACAAAACAGTGTTTCAAACAGAGAGGCACCCGAGTTAACATTGTCCAAGCAGCCAAAGGAAATAGCACGGTTGTGCCTGAGTAATAGCACATGCGTCTGACGAAGTGGGTATTCACCCACGAAAGCTTATGCTCCAGTACATCTGTTAGTCTTAAAGGTGCCACAAGACTCTTTGTTGCTGAGTAATAGCAGTTATTTATAACTGGGGATTGAAAAGAAGTGTTGTATGTATTTACATTTATCTCTAATGCAGACATTTTGCATATTGGGGGAAGGATGCATTGCACACAGCATAGGACTTGATTCTGGACCTGTTGAAGTCAGTGACAATTTTGCCATTGAATGCTGCAGTCGGTGCAGATTCAGACCTTTGGTGCTTAGGTGCCACAATGACTGAGCACTTCACAAATATGTAGGAAGAGCCTTGACACAAATGCAGGATAGAACTATACCATCTCTGCTCTGGCTAATATGATGCTTTATGGAAATGACACTGAATTATCCTTACAATTATTGGGGTGCCAAATGAACATACCTACATACATATAATTGAATCTTAACATTTGAGATTATAGGTTTGTTTGGTTTCACTGTTCAGGGGAAATTAACATTTCAGAATGATGCATGGGAATGATACTTTAATTGTAAATGAAGGAAATAACTGAGAGACTCCTCTGCATATATAGACTGTAGCTTTGGCTAAGGGGTTGTGATATTTTTTCCATGTAAGTGACACTATTATAAAAATAGATTATAATTTCGAAAGGCTGAATGCATAGCACTTATTTCTTCTAACTTTTGTGCCCGAAAATTGTTTCTATCAAACTTGGTGAAATACTTTTATATGTGAAATATTTGGTGGAATCAAACTGTTCCCTAGCAGAGAGGTGTTAGCAGTAAAAAAAAACTAAACAAACATGCTACTGCTGTAATAGGTGCTAATTGTGGCACGCTTTTTGGACAGCGGCAATATGGGGTCAATGCTTATTAGGGCCTTAGAAATTTAACACTTAAAAGTGGCCCCACCATCTCTGAAGTAAGGCAGATTGATACTAGAAATGCTGCTTCTGTGTTTCTATAAAACTTCATTTTCTAGTGCTGTCACTTTTGATTCTTTGGGAGCATTCAATTCTCTTCTTTTTAAAAATAAAATAAATCTGTGCTTGTCTAGCTTGTTGAAGCTATCTAGGCAAGAATCATGATTTAAACAATAATGATAGAAGCACAAGGCATTTACTAGGGATTAATGACCAGTTGGGAGAAGATGTCCCAAGGTGCAGTTGAAGATTTCCAGCTGTAATTAATCCTCAGGAAATGCCCAATGCCAAAGTCATTATATCTGTTATAAGATGAACAGGAGTATGTGAGCCAGGGGGAAAAGGTATATGGATTTTTTTCAATGACTGATGCAATTTCCATCAGTATGTACAATGGATGTGTAGTGAATCAATCACCTACATGCAGACTGTATGTCTCATCTTTCAGTATCATTCATCTTTTTCTATCTCATTCTCATGGCTTTTAGGTCTCATTTGGCAATTTAATATGTTTCCAGAGTGCTCATACTCTGTGTGTTACAAAACAGGTCAAATAAAATTCTTACCAGACTTTAGAGAGACAGGCTTCCCTTCTGCTATTTTTACGACCAGCCATATTCAATATGTTCAGTACACACAACAGAACTGAAGTTTGAAAAGACTCTAAAGGAAAAGTTAAAGTTTTACAAACTTAACATAGCAAAACTTTGCCTATTTCCTAGGGGAGATATAGATGTAAATAGATATCTTGCAAGTCTTATTGCCAGTTTGATCTAATGGCTGTGTGAAAGTCTAGACAGCACTCTGGTCTGTACAGAACTCCAGAATTCAGTTTTCGTAAGTTAATAATGAGAACACTATGGCCCTGCAAACCTGTAGCACATAATTGATTTCAGTGGGACTGCTAAAGTGAATAAATGCTGAATGTTTGCAGGATTAGGGACTGGATTGTGCACTCATGTTAGTAGTCCCAGTGAAGTCAATGTGCACTATGGATGCTCAGTCAGCAACTCTGAAAATTGGGCCACTTATAATTTAGTTGCTTAAATATAGATTTAGCAGGGTAATTAAAGGCAACCAAATTTTGAAAACTTTAGTCAGAATCTCTGAGCCATAGAAGTTGATTGGAGACATGAATATTCCAGAGCTAATGCATATTGGTTTTTTCTCACTGGATAAAAAAACAACGTAAGTAAATATTTGGCTAAAATATTCTTCTTCCCAATGGGAAGGATCAAAGGGCCATAGCTCTGCTCCTGCCTATATCTTGTCTCTTCTTTTTCACAGATTAGACCAGCATTCTACTAATTCCGATTCGGTCCTCTTTTTATCCCCCGTGCATGAGGGCCTCCAAGTTTTCTTCTATGTTGCCCCTTACATCTGGAATTGTCCTGCCTGATCCTGTATACCGCACAACTTCAGTTGCTTCCAAATCCATGCTCTAAATCTACTTCTCTCTAATGCTCTAACTATAATTAACACTCCCACATTAACCTAATATAATCTAAACTAATAGTCATTAAAAACAAAAAAGAAATAACATGATGTGTGCCTGGCAAAAACCATGCCATATTCAGAGTCAGTTTTTAGAAATGTTTAATGTTAACCGTACTTCAATGTCTTTGACACCAACAGTTCTGCTACAGAAAGAGATGAATGGTTAGAAGCCATCTCCAGATCAATTGAAGACTATACAAAGAAGAGAATCACATTTAACCCGAGTAAAAGTCTTGAAGAGGTATACCACACCATTCTCTTTGATTTCTTTGGGCATGAATATATTTTCTACTACGTATTAAAACTCAGCACAGCACTTTAGTAAAGTGGCAAGTATTAATAATAGAACAGAATTTGAGATGTATATCTTTCATAGTTTCATGAAAAGAATTCAAATGTAGGTTCTCAGTAATCCTAAGAACAGGAGAAAAACGGTTAGATATCCATCCATTCTAGTCCTTAAAATAGAGTAACGCTAGCTAAGATAATGCAGTGGCTCTCAAACTTTTGTACTGGTGACCCCTTTCACACAGCAAGTCTCAGAGTGCGACCCCCCCCCCCCTTATAAATTAAAAACACTTTTTTATATATTTAACACCATTATAAATGCTGGAGGCAAAGCAGGGTTTGGGGTGGAGGCTNATATATTTTCTACTACGTATTAAAACTCAGCACAGCACTTTAGTAAAGTGGCAAGTATTAATCATAGAACAGCATTTGAGATGTATATCTTTCATAGTTTCATGAAAAGAATTCAAATGTAGGCTCTCAGTAATCCTAAGAACAGGAGAAAAACGGTTAGATATCCATCCATTCTAGTCCTTAAAATAGAGTAACGCTAGCTAAGATAATGCAGGGGCTCTCAGACTTTTGTACTGGTGACCCCTTTCACATAGCAAGTCTCAGAGTGCGACCCCCCCCTTATAAATTAAAAACACTTTTTTATATATTTAACACCATTATAAATGCTGGAGGCAAAGCAGGGTTTGGGGTGGAGGCTGACAGCTCGCGACCCCCCATGTAATAACCTNTGGCCACCCCCTCGGTACAGCTGGAGAGGTGGCTGAACCAAATGATATTGCGACCAGGTACACAGGGAGGGAGTCTGCTTCTGTATGGTGGAGTGCAGTGGAGTCCATCTAGAACTCAATTCCTGGTGGCACCAGCTCATGTCCTGTGTGGGTGAGAGAGGAGGGGAGACTCCCTGGCCAGGGGAGAACCAAGGTCCCTATGGCAGGAAGGGGGGACGTGAACAGGGACCAGAATGGGATCCCTGTTGGGGAGGGGGGAGGGAGAGAAATGCCAGATTTTTACGGACCTCCCTCCCCTGAAATATCTGAATTGGCAGCACTGAAATAGAGATTTATTAGCACCTGTATGATTCAATGAAATAATTTCAGCATCTTCTTTTAGAGCTCAATTGTGATAATGTTGCTGGTGAACCAGCAGAGAATCTGTATTTAAGACACTGACCAGTTACGTGAATGGAGAATCCTTAGGAAACAGAATACTTGTATTTAACCTTGATAATTCAGTGGTGAAAAATACATTACTGCTTGTAATTTAATGGAGTTCCACCTCCATTTTCTCAGGCAGATCCAGAGAAAGAGGATGAAGATAGTCCTCTCGGATCAAAGGCTCCCATCTGGGTTCCTGATACTAGAGCCACTATGTGTATGATCTGTACTAGTGAATTCACGTTGACCTGGAGAAGACATCACTGCAGGGCATGTGGAAAGGTTGGGTGATCTTGTAACTTCCTTCTTTTGCAAGTCATTCAAGATTTTTGTTTCCATATGGGGGAATTTGATTGCATTAAAACACATTAGCAATATTGCTGTGTTGAGGGAACATTATACCTTAGGTGAAAATAACATTATTTCCTACTCTAAATATCCTTGTTATTAGACCACTTCTCTAGTTAAACCTATCCAGTGCTGCTTGTCATATTTTACATTTCAGGAGAAAAAAATGACGTATGTCCTTCACTCCTTCAGTAACACAATGCATACCAAGAAAATTAACTTAAATATTCAAAGTATCTTTTTCACTGGCTGTGAGTTAAGGTTGAACCCATTTTGCGAGACTTCCAAACAACGCATACCCATGAAACTAGAAAAAAAACTATTGTATATTTTATTGCTTTCTTGACATAGTCACATTTCACATCTTACTTTTTAGTCAAATGGGAATTCAGTATTCAGTGTAGTTGAAACACATCAATTTCTCCATAACACAGACAAGAGGATAATATAACTAGATAGATATTGTGATAATCTAAAAATACAAGTTTTAAAAAACTGAGCATGTTTCTTAATAAACTTGTAGATGAGATTTGACAATACAATAACAATTTGCTAATTTACACTTTGCTAGTCCATAAATTTGATATTTCTCACTAATCCAGTAGTCTCACCCCCCCATTCTCAGATTTTTATTTATTTTATTATTATTCAAAATATTCTGTACAAAATCAGAAAATGATATAACTATTGAATATTGTCAGTCACATAAAATCAGTTCTGGAAAGAGTATTTTGTGTGGAACATCCCTGTGAATGAGCATGCATGTCCCTCCAAACCCTCACATTGTAAAATTGTTACTTGTTTGGGGCTCAACAGCATGGGTTTAGTGAAACTCAGATATACATTTTTAAGGGATTGGTGTGCGTGTGGTTGTGCATGCTATATAATAACGTTTTACATGTTTTCAGATTGTCTGCCAAGCATGTTCCACAAATAAACATGGCTTAGACTATATGAAAAACCAACCAGCAAGAGTGTGTGATCATTGCTTCAAAGAACTACAGAAACAAGGTAGAGGGAAAACTTTTTTTAATCGATCTCTCTCTCTCTCTCGTAATTATATAGCCCCCATTTCCACAGTATCTGAGCACCTCACAATCTTTACTGCATTTATCCTCCCAGCACCCCTGTGAGGTCGGGAAGTACTAGTAACATGTTTTACAGATGGGGAAACTGAGGCACAGACACCAAATGACTTGCCTAAGGTCACACAAGAAGTCTATGGCAGAGCAGGGAACTGAATGCCAGGCTAGCACCTAACCACTGGCCCATCCTTCCTCTTGGACCCAGAGACCAGTGTTGTTGATATTTGCAGTATTATGTGATTTCAAGGTGACTTTTCCAGGGCTCTTGTTCTAAAGCAGAGGCTGCTCAGGAGCTTTGCCTGGGCCACCTGCAATTTCCACCTTCAGCTGCTAGTGGATGCTGTGCTGCACGTAGCTGCAGCAGTTGTCTAGTGTACTGGGGCACCCTTTCCATCCTGAGCTGTCTCACAGTCACAGAGCAGGTGCAGCAGAACAGAGCACCCTATCACTTCCCATCATGCTGACCAGTATTGTCTCATTGTTTCCTTGTACTCCCCCATCTGTCTACCTATATCCATCTGTATTGTTTTGCTTTATACTTAGATTGTAAGCTCTTTGGAGCAGGGACTGCCTTTTTGTTCTGCCTTTGTACAGCGCCTAGCACAATATGGGGTCCAGGTCTATGATTAGGACTCCTGGGCGCTAGAGTAACTAATAATAATTACCACCCTCAACCACAAGCAGGAAGGGGGAGTTAATGGAGGTAGGCTCATGGGACAGCCCTCTTACGTGCAGGCTGGCCACAGGGAGCCACTAGTGATACCTGCCAGGGGAATGGAGGGGGGAGGGTGTGGGAGGCTGTAGGACCTTGCTGAGGAGATTGGGGGAGGGGGCCTGAGTTGGGGAGAGAAAGTGTGCTCAGGGAGTTGAGGTCTGCAGGACCTTGCTGGGTGGGAGTGGGGAGCAGCAGGAGCCCCTGCCATTGAGTTTTTGGGTAGTGAGGAGGAGTCAGGAAGTAGATGCAGAGGGGAATTGGGGCCTGCATTTTGTGTGTGGGAATACGTCGTGTGTATTTAAGGTTGAGTTTTCACCTGGGGTGGGCAGGGAGAGTTCAAAAACAGGATGTATAGTGTGTGTGTATATATATATACACACACACAAAAAAACACTTCATGATTTTTTGGTCCAATCTCATGATTTTGGGGGCTCTGACTCGTGATATTGTAACTTTTGGAATTGACAATACTGAGAGGCAAAATTCCTGTTTAATATGGTTAGGAAATACAATATCATATGCAGTGTTTCAGAGATTAACTCTGTTTTTTAAAAAAAAATTACCTTACACCAAACAGAAATTATAGCTGTGTTTAAAACTTTTTGTAAGGAACACTATGCATATGTTAGTCGTCTGCAATGTAAAAGCACTGTGCATGTTATATACATTTTAGATAACCACTTCACTCCTAAGAGTGGATCCCCAGTGAACCATAAATCTCCATCCAGTGCCTTGTCTACAGTGTTACATAGTATTCCGTCTGGGAGAAAACAGAAAAAAATTCCTGCTGCTCTCAAAGAAGTAAGTGTTTCCCTTAAACTTTACCTCTCATCGGTGTTAAATCATCCATGTTTAATAACAATCAAATAAAAAAACTTCTGTGATCTTTTTCAGACACTGCATTTAAAGGAAAGGGGAATTTTTCTGGTGACACAATGGCCATGTGTATGCGTACAGCGCTGCAGCTGTACTGATCCAGCTGCACCGCGTCTGCTGAAGACGTGAGCGGCAGAAGCTATCTTGGCAGGAGAAGCTCTCCTGCCAACATAGAGCTGCGCACTCGAGCACTTATGTCAGTGTAACTTATGTCACTCAGGGTGGGAGAGAGTCTCACCACTGAGCGACACAGGTTATGCCAACATAGGCTGTAGTGTAGACCAGTGTTCCCTCTAATTTTTTACGTCCATGTGTGGAATGAATTTTGTTATGTGCACCAATATGGAAGTGATGTATGACACATCACCTTCATATTGGTGCACATAACAAAATTGATGTGGTGGAGGTGGGGCTGAGGGGTTCGGCGTGTGGGACGGGACTCATTGCTGGGGCAGAGGGTTGAGGTGCTTGGGGGTGCAGGCTCTGGGGTGGGGCCAGGGATGAGGGATTTGGGGTGCAGGCTGCCCCAGGGCTGCAGTGGGGAGAGAGGACTCCCCCCAGCCCTCTCTCACCGCAGCAGCTCGGGGCCGGGAGAGAGGCTCCTCTCCCTGGCCACAGCAGTTCCAGTGGACCTGGGCCGGCGGGGAGGGGCACCTCTCCCGGCTGCAGCTGGGGCCGGCAGGGAGGGAACATAGGTGTAGACATAGCTGAAACAGCTGAAATTTAGTTATAGGATTGACCTGGGACTTGATTGTGACTTTAGGTAGAGCCACAGCACCCGAGGAGGCGTTGTGGTCAGACACTTCTGAATCAGAAATTCTCCCTTGATTTCCCTCCCTTCCAACCCTGTCCAGGGAGGTACTAATTTACTGTTGGATTATGCCAGCAGCGAATTCAACACCCCCACACACCAACATTGGCCAGTATATAGAGGGGAGGGAATGGAGCCAAGATTCCACCCATTCCNTGAGGGGTTCGGCGTGTGGGACGGGACTCATTGCTGGGGCAGAGGGTTGAGGTGCTTGGGGGTGCAGGCTCTGGGGTGGGGCCAGGGATGAGGGATTTGGGGTGCAGGCTGCCCCAGGGCTGCAGTGGGGAGAGAGGACTCCCCCCAGCCCTCTCTCACCGCAGCAGCTCGGGGCCGGGAGAGAGGCTCCTCTCCCTGGCCACAGCAGTTCCAGTGGACCTGGGCCGGCGGGGAGGGGCACCTCTCCCGGCTGCAGCTGGGGCCGGCAGGGAGGGAACATAGGTGTAGACATAGCTGAAACAGCTGAAATTTAGTTATAGGATTGACCTGGGACTTGATTGTGACTTTAGGTAGAGCCACAGCACCCGAGGAGGCGTTGTGGTCAGACACTTCTGAATCAGAAATTCTCCCTTGATTTCCCTCCCTTCCAACCCTGTCCAGGGAGGTACTAATTTACTGTTGGATTATGCCAGCAGCGAATTCAACACACCAACATTGGCCAGTATATAGAGGGGAGGGAATGGAGCCAAGATTCCACCCATTCCCCACCCACCTGCACTGAAGGTGGGATGGTATGGGAGTAAGCAAACACCCTATTAATTGTATGTGAATGGACTCAAAGTCCAGGTAGCTCACATAGGAGTGTTCTGACTTCTTCTTCTTCTGATGCACAGGCCTGTATCTAACCTCCAGTGATTACAGAAGTCTTCCTTCCAGCTCCCATGGAGGGGCATCGTCCATGTAATTTTTGTAGCCATAATGAGTATTATGTGGAGTTGAGTGAGTTAGCAGCAGTATCGTAGGATCAGAATAGAGGCTGGGTCTCTGCAAGTGCAGGGCAGCATACAGAAGATGCAATGGGGAGGGAATGTGAAAAGCTCTGGTATATTTATAAAAATGATGTACTGTGGAAAAATGCTACGTAAGAGCTAGGTGGTGGCATTGTTTATTATTATGGGTATGCTAACAATGGGTAAGACAGCCTTGTTCTTTATCGATAGAACTGTGATAGAAATATATATGGTTCACCCTGACTCTCTTCACTTAGCTACTAGTACTGGCTTTTTGGTATTTTAACCATTTCTACCATGATGTTATAAACTGCAAAAACAAAACTTCATTTCAGTAATGGCTGATGGCAATATGCAAATTCTTTGCTCTATGAGGTCAACCAAAAGGCAAAATTGTTTTCTAAAAATAAAAGCAGACCTGCACCACTGGCAAGCGGCAGCATGAGTTTTACATATGTAGATTAACTGCTGCTGCCAATGGCAGGGATCATTTAGAATCCAAAGGTGTGTTTGCATGTTATTTTATGTATTGGCTATCATGTAGGCCTCATGGGACATGCAAGCACAAGAAGATTTGATGGATTACATCTAATAATGTGATTTTATTTTCAGTTTTTCCTTAGGGGCTCAAATGGACATCAGAGAGTCACTGCATTCATATTGTTAAAAGCTTTGCTCATTGACGTTAGCTTCACAAGATACTCAACTTGTTTTCTGAGAGTGTCTCAAGGTGGCAGTCATGCATTCCAACAGAGATCAGTGAAACACAAACACAGAATATATTAATTGGCATCTAAAAAGGCTGCCTATATTCCACTAAAACCCTTAGTGTTCTGTGCAATATCTTGTGTTTGAAGGATGCCCAAAATTTGGTCATACCATCTCCCAGTCTTCCAAGGGTGAGAATCCCTCTCACAGTCTTGGATTTCCCCTCCTAAGGAGGGAGTGCATATGACCTGGAAAGCAGCACCGTATGATACACAAATTCAAATTCACACTGGCAGCGGTATCATTTTAAAACTAAGGAAAATATAATAGACTCCTGGGTAGCAATGACTGACCTAGGAACAGTTACTGTATTCCTTGTGCACCCAAAATTCCCTTTGGATGCAAAGGAAGTTTTTGGTGCACAAGAAATGGGCTCTTAATTTTTTTAATACCACTGCACCTCTCCGAGAAACTGAGTTGAAAATATTTTTAAAAGATCACTCTTATGAGGGAGAATCTTTTCCTGTCCTTTAGGAGAGAGCAAAAGGGTGTAATGGATTTCATGCTGTAAAAACCAAGCTACCACTGCAAGGGCTGGAAGAAATTTCCCTGCTGAAACATAAAATGTAGTTAATCTAATTTATTGCAGTTTGAAATATATATGTATTCCTTTTCCTGCTGTGGGAAGCCTTTTTAGCACTCCTTGCAGCTTTGAGTTGCTCACATTTTGATGTATCCCTTTGTAAGCATCTTGTAAGAAATTTTACACAAGACTTTCAGTGTATTACCTGTCACTCTGCTGGGTCAACATTCCTATGAGCCTTGGCAGAGACAGCTAGGGCCCTCCTTAGTGCCTGTTAATTTTTCTTTAGACGTGTTCCTTTCTAGAAAATGTCACTGAAAGTACTACTCAGAGCTTGAATGCTGTTGAATGCTGTAAATATTTGAACGGGTAATGTAATGTTCATCCAAAAAAAGATCTGTTACTTGCAAAGATAATTGTTCAAGTTGAGAACATAGTTTAAAATTGCACCACTTCACAACCTGTCTTCTAGACAGGTATGTTGAATATTAGATCCACAGTCTGTCAGGCTGTTTTAAGGTGGAAATATGAACATGCTATTTAATAAGAAATATTGTTAAGAATGTAACTTCCCCAGGTTTTTCATTTCTCAGTTTTATCAGTTGATAAGAAGAGGAATTTCTCTTATATCCCCATGTTCAGAACCACTTGGTAACATGTCCCTGTGTTTTATTGGCTTTCTTCCTGTTGAGTTCCAATTATCCACACTCCCGAGGGTCCGAATGTATTTGGTATTGTCTGAATGAATTGTTCATTAGGATTTGGCTGTATCAAGAAATCTTAGAGTTTGGGAAAGACAACAGCATGAGAAGCATGTTGAAATACTGTGTGGCAAATTTTTTGCTGGTGTAAACTGGTGCAGTTCCATTTGGCCCAGTATGCATTTTAGTACCTCAGTGGCTGACCAGTGGATTCCACCTTTGCATGTGAGCCATAGTGGTATCATGGCTGCATTCTATTATTTTATATGCCTTATTAGGCACCCAATAAGGTTTAGTATAGTATCATGGGCAGGCTGACTGCACACTGATGGAGGTACCATGATGCCTTGGACAGTCTACTTATCATTACTAGGTGAGCACTAATAGTCACCACAGTTTCAGTGGCATAATGTGATGGTGTGCTTTTCCTATTTTCTTGAAATCCTAATTTGTGCTGTGTAAGTGTCCTGTTCCTCAAGTAGCCCTATTAAAAAATGAAGGGGCCACTTGTGAAATAAGCTGCTGTTCAATAGGGGTGAGGAGGGCCAAAGTGTTCTTTTGTGGGATAATGACCATTGTTATTGCAGTGAACAACAATTCTTTGTTGCAACATATGAAAAAAACATCTGTTGCACATCTGGGATTTCTTATAGAACTTATGTAACTCAGAAATAAAATGAAAATCTCTGGAGACTGTGTGCATGTGCGTGTGTGTAAAAAGCAACAGCAACTAATATATTTTATATGAACCTGTGAGATGGAAAAGTGGAATTTTGCAAGTGACTGACTATATGAGGACTGTCAAGGCAATTTTATGAACCACCACTAGGTGGGACACAATTAATCTGTTACCTACCCAAAGACTCCTCAGTTGCTCAATCCTAATGTCTGGAGGGGAAAATGTCTGATTCACAATTTTTAATTTTGTATATTTCATTATCTAAAGTAAGCGAAAAGCATAAAATAAAATGCATGCAAACAAATCAGATTAAGAGAGTGGGTTAAGGTTATATCATAGAATCAGTCTAATTAAGTGGTTGATTAAATCACATTAAATAACAGTTGTTAATGAACTTCATGTAATGATTTGGAGTTCTTAAGGCAGCAGTCTTGTTTAGCTATCGGCACCCAAAATAATACGGCATTATCAATCTTGGCTCTGAATGATAAATTTATACTCCACCTAAATGGCTGATACAGGGAGGTTCAAGTTACTCTCAGGTTTAAGTCAATGTTGAGTCTATAGCTCTGATGCCAATTAATGCAGTCTGCCCAAATTATAGATTAGGAAACAATCTCTCTTCCCCCTTTCTCCAAACTGAGTTATATGGAGCATTTCAGTACAAATCAAGATGTGACAGATTGTTACATTTAACTAGCTAACCAGAGTATAGGTGAAAACAATTTCAGGATTTAAGCATACAACTCCTAATGCATAAGATATATGTGTGTGTGATATTTTAGAAAGTGAGGTTATTTAACCTTGGGTTATTCTAGGTGTTTGAGAAACTATTCTATAGGCACCATTCTTATGGAAATTCCATGGGTTTTAGCCATATACGCTCTTGCATGTGCGCACGCACGCTCACAACCAGACATCTGCTGCAGTTATCAAACAAGTGCAAGAACACTAAGGTGAAAGTATCTCTCTACTAACAAGAATGGGCAGGGACCAAACCAAAAAGGTTAATACTTATGTAAGATGGTGGTTGTGACTCTGATTATCATTGAGGCTCAGGAAGGTAGTACATGGTTGAAAGGATTAGTAGTCAGTAGTTTTCCTGGCTCTGTCATTTAATATCGATGAACTGGCTAGCAGGTTATCATAGAACCATGTAATATCAGGGTTGGAAGGGACCTCAGGAGGTCATCTAGTCCAACCCGCTGCTCAAAGCAGGACCACTCCCCAGACAGATTTTTACCCCAGTACCCTAAATTGTCCCCTCAAGGATTGAACTCACAACCCTTTAGCAGGCCAATGAGTACCACTGAGCTATTCCTCCCCCCAAGCAAGTAGAGGGTAAATGTCATATATTTGATGTTGCTGGACTCTTACCCCATGGCAGCCAGCCTGGAGGGTGGAGGGAAGCATAACCCTCTTTGTCAAGCAGGATGGCATTGCATAGCCAGCAGCCATGACCGGCAGCAATGGGTTCTCCTTTGCTTTTAGTTTCATAAAGTGGTGGCTGATTCGTCCCTCTCGGATCTCCTCATCAGTAGTCTCTTGGCAAATCAGAATGGGGCACTTCCCTTCTGGCATCACTCACTGGGGATGGATTAGACCACTTTTATGCAAACAAAAAGACTCCCATTCCAATAATTTCAGGCTCAAAGTCCAAAATATATAACCAAACAGTCTGCAGGTCCAAATATTTTAAGACAATTGAGGTCTTGGGTCAGTCCACTGACATTATCTCAACCATCTTACAAAAGTCCAAACTCTCTAAAATATGTTTTTTAAATTGCAAAGCTAGCAAAAAAAATTTGGCTGAAATAATAGGAAAACAGCAATTACTCATCTGTGCGCACAAAGGAAAGTTCCTCTTTCTTCAGCTGTTCCTGTTTTAAAGACAGTTGCTTTAATTTCTCTCTTATAATTTGGCACTCAGCAGTTAAACATTGATCAGCACTTTTGATGCAGTTTGGGTGAAAGGCTTAACTGTGACAGAGTGGAAAGTATCTGCCTCAAAATCATAGGGTTTCTCCCCCCCTCCTAGCTTTTCAGACAGGCCTGTACCTGCCTCACCCCTAATAGCTCAGGGATTTACCAGTATAGATGTATTCCTGGAGAGATTTCTTAGGTGCTGGTGATAGAACAGTGGTTTAATTTGTTCTTACAGATCTGCGAACTCTTTCACAAGTAAGATCTAATTTTTTTAATTTTGCTTTCTCCAAGTATAGGGTGACCAGATGTCCCGTTTTTAAAGGGACAGTCCAGTTTTTTGGGACTTTTTCTTATATAGGCGCCTATTANACCTCAGGAGGTCATCTAGTCCAACCCGCTGCTCAAAGCAGGACCACTCCCCAGACAGATTTTTACCCCAGTTCCCTAAATTGTCCCCTCAAGGATTGAACTCACAACCCTTTAGCAGGCCAATGAGTACCACTGAGCTATTCCTCCCCCCAAGCAAGTAGAGGGTAAATGTCATATATTTGATGTTGCTGGACTCTTACCCCATGGCAGCCAGCCTGGAGGGTGGAGGGAAGCATAACCCTCTTTGTCAAGCAGGATGGCATTGCATAGCCAGCAGCCATGACCGGCAGCAATGGGTTCTCCTTTGCTTTTAGTTTCATAAAGTGGTGGCTGATTCGTCCCTCTCGGATCTCCTCATCAGTAGTCTCTTGGCAAATCAGAATGGGGCACTTCCCTTCTGGCATCACTCACTGGGGATGGATTAGACCACTTTTATGCAAACAAAAAGACTCCCATTCCAATAATTTCAGGCTCAAAGTCCAAAATATATAACCAAACAGTCTGCAGGTCCAAATATTTTAAGACAATTGAGGTCTTGGGTCAGTCCACTGACATTATCTCAACCATCTTACAAAAGTCCAAACTCTCTAAAATATGTTTTTTAAATTGCAAAGCTAGCAAAAAAAATTTGGCTGAAATAATAGGAAAACAGCAATTACTCATCTGTGCGCACAAAGGAAAGTTCCTCTTTCTTCAGCTGTTCCTGTTTTAAAGACAGTTGCTTTAATTTCTCTCTTATAATTTGGCACTCAGCAGTTAAACATTGATCAGCACTTTTGATGCAGTTTGGGTGAAAGGCTTAACTGTGACAGAGTGGAAAGTATCTGCCTCAAAATCATAGGGTTTCTCCCCCCCTCCTAGCTTTTCAGACAGGCCTGTACCTGCCTCACCCCTAATAGCTCAGGGATTTACCAGTATAGATGTATTCCTGGAGAGATTTCTTAGGTGCTGGTGATAGAACAGTGGTTTAATTTGTTCTTACAGATCTGCGAACTCTTTCACAAGTAAGATCTAATTTTTTTAATTTTGCTTTCTCCAAGTATAGGGTGACCAGATGTCCCATTTTTAAAGGGACAGTCCAGTTTTTTGGGACTTTTTCTTATATAGGCGCCTATTACCCCCTACTCCCGTCCCGTTTTTTTCACAGTTGCTATAAGTACGAATTGTAAATTTGGGATCATTTTCACTGATCTTTTTGGTATATCTTCCTCTTTAAACATACAGAAAAATGTTGAAATCATATACTTTTTTGTTTTCATGATACTTTATGGAAATATGCTCTACCTGCTTACCAATTATTTTTTTTAAAGGCCCAGATGTTGAAGCAAATCAAGCTCTTCAATTATAGCTGTCTTCACATCTGGTAAACTTGGTTCCAGAGATTTCCCAGGCCTCAGAGGAAAATGTGCAGCTGTTATCCTTGAAGGCTATACAGCCAGGGCCGGCTCTACTGTTTTTGCTGCCCCAAGCAGCACGCCGAATTGCTGCCACGGACGGCGGGGGCCGTCCATGTGCCGTTAGGGCGGCACGCGCGTTTCTGCGGTGGCAATTCGGCAGCAGCTTCTGTCTTCAGCCGGAAGACAGAAGCTGCTGAATTTCCCCCGCAGGCAGCTGAACATAGAAGCTGCGGCCGAATTGCTGCCGCTGCGGAAACGCCCGTGCCGCCCTAACGGCACACGTACTGCCCCCGCTGTCTGCGGCGGCAATTCGGCGTGCTGCTTGGAGCGGCAAAAACACACAGACTGCCGCCCCTTGCAGATTGCCGCCCCAAGCACCTGCTTGGAATGCTAGTGCCTGGAGCCGGCCTTGTATACAGCATAGCCTAAAATGTTAATCTGTTACGGGCTGAATCTTATTTATGGCATATTTGAACAATACTCCTGTACTGCCAAAAGATACAATCTATATCTCAGCAATTGCAACAGCCGGTTCTCTTGATATAGTACCTAAAAAAAAAAAACATGGGATGGAGTGCTGAGCATAGTTGGTTTCCTTTGACTTGTTTATGCTGTATTTATTTCCATGGTCTCTGCTGAATAAAAACCTGTTTCCGATTCTTTTCAGGAGAAATTATGTAGAGGGCTAGGTGCTTAGAGAGAGGTTTAGGTGTCACCAGTAGTATTTAGGTTTATAGGAGTATCTTAGAAATATCAACAAAGAGCTGTGCGCTGAAAAAGCCAGGTACCCACACACATCCTCCATTTGTTTTTATTTCAGGTTTCGGCAAATACAGAAGACTCCTCAATGAGTGGCTATTTATATAGATCAAAGGGCAGCAAAAAACCATGGAAACACCTGTGGTTTGTCATAAAAAATAAGGTGCTATACACATATGCTGCTAGTGAGGTAAGGAAGCATGGAATTTTTTTTACATATTTTAAAGTAGTGCTCAGTAATGAGACCCATAAATTAGTCCATCTCACTGCAGTATAGCACTTTGTCTTCCCTGAAAGAGGTGGAAACATCTGTAAAGTGTTCAGCTGTTAACTAGATGATGCCCCTTTCTGAAAGGGAAACTAAGTGAGTCACAATAGTGACCTTTACAAGTAGATATTATCTGTTTGGATGCATCAGTTTGGAATAATGGAAGATGCCAACGGTATGCAAGCACATTGGAGCATCTCAGCTTGTTGTTTCCACCTGATGTACTTGTGGATGTTTGGAGAGAGAGCAGACTTGAATACACCTGGCTTCTCAGCCTGCCTCCTCCACTCTGCAACAGTCTCCTAATGCCTGGTGCTCCAGCTAGAAAAGAGGAAATGTGACAATGCTTATGCCATTTCCATTTTGCTCAGCAATGTTTTAATCTTATTGAAGCATGGATGTGAGCTCCATAAATCTCAGCCCAGACAAAGGAAGATGGGGGTTTATCAAGTATCTGTCATATACAGTACCTCTTTACAATATTATCCAAATACCTTGCTGAAAAGCAGGAGTTCTTGGATTTTTAAACCTTTTGTAATTATTTATAAGTCAGTTATGGAGCAAAATATAGAAAGCACAGTTGCCATCCATCACAGTTACCAGGCAGATTGCACCTCTGACCCCCCCATGTCTCATTAAGAGCACCTCTTCCCAGGTGTCAGGCTGCTAGCTGTCACCTGGTTCTGGATAGAATCACGCAATTCTCCCACTCTCAGGCCAGGCCCTGGGTTGCAGTTCCCTGGTACCAATTGTAATTTGCCTCAGCAGGTCTGATTTACGCCCAGACTCTGCAATCCTGTATTCTGTGCAGCAATGAAAGTGGTAATCAGTGACCAAACAGCCTCCTTAAAGCAAAGTATCCTTTATTTGGAACAAAGCATTTCAGAGAAATCAGATCTTAAAAACAATAAAACAGACTGTCTAGCTTACCACGTTTAACCATCTTCCATGAGGAGACCCTGGTAGGACTAACTCCCCATAGACTCTTGCACAGAGCCTCTCTCCATCAGCTTGTCTCCCTGTTGGAACTTACTGACATTCTCTGCAGAGCCCCTGGCTGATTTCAGACGTAAGGAAATAAGATTCTTCAGAAAGGTCATATCCAAATGGTAACTTTTAATTTTATAATCTAGTCCTTCCTTCCTCAAGAGTGGTTTAGTGTTCTCGAATGTAGATATTCTTGTTTCCAAATCTAGGAATTTAGGAATTGCCATACAGAGTCAGACAAAATCCGTCTAGTCCAGTATCCTGTCTCCGGCAGTGGCTAGCACCAGATGCTTAAGACGAAGGTGTAAAGAACCCCATATTAGACAGATGGGGGATAAGACCCACCTCCCACTCCAAACTCTTATACTAGGTCTTGCCCAAATCTCTCAATAGTTAGACATTGATGTGGTGGCATAATATCTAGGGCTGTTGTGCGATTAAAAAAATTAATTATGAGGTTAATCAATAATAGAGCACCATTTATTTAAATATTTTTGGATGTTTTCTACATTTTCAAATATATTGATTTCAGTTACAACACAGAATACAAAGTGTACAGTACTCACTTTATATGTATTTTATATGTATTTTGTATTTATGTACTATTTGCACTGTAAAAAACACAAGAAATAGTATTTTTCAATTCACCTCATACAAGTACTGTACTGCAATATCTTTATCATGAAAGTTGAACTTACAAATGTAGAATTATGTACAAAAAAAGCCTGCATTCAAAAAACAATCTAAAACTTTAGAGAGTCCTACTTCTTGTTCAACCAATTGCTCAGACAAACAAGTTTGTTTACATTTGCAGGAGATAATGCTGCCCGCTTCTTATTTACAATGTCACCTGAAAGTGAGAACAGGGGTTCGCATGGCACTGTTGTAGCCAGCATCGCAAGATATTTACATGCCAGATGCGCTAAATATTCATATGTCCCTTCCTGCTTCAACCATCATTCCAGAGGACATGCGTCCATGCTGATGACGGGCTCTGATTGTTAACAATCCAAAGCAGTGTGGACCGACGCATGTTCATTTTCATCATCTGAGTCAGATGCCACTAGCAGAAGGTTGATTTTCTTTTTTGGTGGTTCGGCTTCTTTTGAATCTCCATCAGTGTTGCTCTTTTAAGACTTCGGAAAGCATGCTCCACACCTCATCCCTCTCAGATTTTGGAAGGCACTTAAGATTCTTAAATCTGGGGTCAAGTGCTGTAACTATCTTTAGAAATTTCACATTGGTGTCAGATTTGCAGTAAGTGTTCTTAAAACAAACAACATGTGCTGGGTCATCATCTGAGACTTCTATAACATGAAATACATGGCAGAATGCAGGTAAAACAGAGCAGGAGACATACAATTCTCCCCCAAGGTGTTCAGTCACAAATTTAATTAATACATTATTTTTTTTAACAAGCGTCATCAGCATGGAAGCATGAAGAGGCACATGAGTCTTTAGCGCATCTAGCATGTAAATATCTTGCAATGCCAGCTACAACAGTGCCATGCGAACGCCTGTTCTCACTTTCAAGTGACGTAAATAAGAAGCAGGCAGCAGTACCTCCCGTAAATGTAAACAAACTTGTTTGTCTTAGCGATTGGCTGAACAAAAGAAGTAGGACTGAGTGGACTTGTAGGCTCTGAAGCTTTACATCGTTTTGTTTTTGAGTGCAGTTACGTAACAAAAAAAGCCTGCATTTGTAAGCTGCATTTTCATGATGAAGAGATTGCACTACAGTACTTGTATGAGGTGAATTGAAAAATACTTTCTTTTGTTTATCATTTTTACAGGGCAAATATTTGTAATAAAAATAATATAAAGTGAGCACTGTACACTTTGTATTCTGTGTTTTAATTGAAATCGATGTATTTGAAAATGTAGAAAAACATCCAAAAATATTTAATACATTTCAATTGGTATTCTATTGTTTAACAGTGTGATTAATCGTGATTCATTTTTTTGTTAAACGCGTGAATTAACTGCGATTAATCGACAGCCCTAGTAATATCCCTTCAAAATTTTTGTTACCATTAATTATGATAACTGGATATCTTGTTGTCCATATGAATGTCTAATCCCTTTGTGAATCTTAAATTCTTGGACTCAAAAACATCCGGTGGCAATGAATTTTACACTCTGTGTTCTGTAAAAAAGTAGTTACTTTTATCAATTTTGAATTTGCTCCCTTCTAATTTCATTGAATGTCCCCCTCTTCTTGCATAATGAGTCAGGGAGCTCCCATCTACCTTCATTAGGCCATTCATTATTTTATATACTTTCGTCATGTCCCTTCTGAAAAGTCTTTTTTCTAGATTTACTTTGATAGAAAGTTGTGTCACATCCTTTTGTCTTAGCAACCATCAATTGGGGAGTTCACCAGATGTTTCAGTGTCTAGGTACACTTCTTCCTCTGTGATCTCACTTGCATGTAGTGTAGGAGTTTACTTGTTGGCAATGTAGTTCAATGCAACTTTATTTTTTGTCGTTTGTCATGCAAAATCTATTCTAAACTGCTCTATAGAGTTGTTAAATTAGAGAGAGTACCGAAGGGGAGGATGGAGTTGAGCAGTATGGAGAAGGGGAAAAGGATACATTTAAGCCAAGATTTGAAATGAAGAGATGCAAGAAGGGTGTTCCATTCCAGATATTGTTAAGTATAGTGGTGAGACTGTAACAGGACAAAGAGGTCAGTGCTAGATAACTAGAAAGTGACAAGGAGTTAGAGAGAAACCAAATCTGCGAGGTTTGCTGTCTCTTGTTCATTAAATCATGTATGAGGAAATGACAAGAAACACAGTTTTGTGTAATACAAACTGTAAATTATTATAAACTTAAAATAACTGGATGCAATAGTGTGGTGCTTAAAGATTTATAAAATACCACATTAGGACTGTAATATTATAAGATATAATTTTGTGCTTGTGTGTTTAAATTAGGATGTTGCAGCACTGGAGAGTCAGCCTTTACTGGGTTTCACAGTCTCTGAAGTAAAGGATGAAAACTCAGAGTCTAAAGTATTCCATTTACTGCACAAAAACACTTTATTTTACATATTCAAAGCCGATGATCCTCATTCAGCTCAAAAGTAAGTAACCATTTGAATTCAGTCCTGTCTGTCACTTTTTTCCCACGGGATGTTTCAGATGTCGTTCCATGAATGTTAACTCAGTAAGCGCTCACGTGAAAAAGCTCACTTACAATGTGCAACTTGTTTTTAAAAAATGCTTGGTTAAACATCAAAAATCTCTAAGGATTGCAATAATGTTGTAATTTCAGTTGTTACATTTAAATATAAAATAATTGGTTTCTTGGAGATTTACAGTCAGATCCTTGTCAAACAGCAATCAAAAGTGAGTGGAGTCAGTCATCTTTCACTCAAAAGCCTTCAAAAAGACAAGCAGGCTACATGTTGGGCTGAGAAGTGAGGATAAGAGGAAAGGAAAGTGTAACCTTTATGGAAGAACTCCTCTCTAGTCATGTACCACCATAGTTCCAAAGGATTAAAATAGGAGGCATTTTGTGCTGTTTTAATTTAATTCCTTCGTCTCTAAATCTGCGTAAAATAAAGTTCAATGATAGCATACATTAATTCAGGAAATTTTTAACAGTAAACTGGGTCTATATCTTAATTATTTCTTTTCTTCCCAACTAGATTTATAGGTCCTATAGATTTTTGCATGGCAAATTACGTTTTGTTAGTATACTCTTTCATTTTAGACGCAGAATGATTTACCTGTATTTACTGGAATTATATAGAGACTTTGTTTGTGGTCCTTATTTGATTAAGTTTTAGGATTTACCGCAAGCAGCAAAATGAGAGGTGACTATGCAAATACATCTAGTGTATCTTGCTAATAGATCTGGCTGGTTGCTTTGTCTGGTTTCACAACAATTTCCCAGAATTAATTTTACTTGCAACAGAGTAGCCATTATAGCGCTAAATATTCTGATAGAATGTTTTAAGCATGCAGTTAAGCCTGAATTTGTTTGTAAATGCTATAAATAGGAATATTTCAAAAATGTAATTTAAATGTCCAGAGCAATTAACTAACTGAGCACGTGCATAATACGTTTTTTCAAAAATCTGGGAATGTTTTCTTCCTTGCAAATGCAGTTTGATCAATCCCTCCTTGTTAGTTAACACAGATGTCATTTTATATTTGCACTATGCCCTTATTTGTACTTATAAACAATTAATAACTACTTTCTTCCCTATTCAGACACTGGCTTTTGTAACCAGATTGAAAACTAGTAACCAGCAATATTCTGTTTTTACTGATGCTGAGATCCTAGTATTAATTAGCTTACAAAGCAAGTTTCCCCCAAATATTTAGTATCCCATAGAGATTTGTCTGTCAAAACCAAACCTGTGGAATAAATGCTCCTCTGACAGTATTAAAAAGTAACCTTTTTGCTTGTGTTCCCCATTTAATGCCCACTCTCTTATTTTATTCTTCTTAACCCTTAATGAAGAAATATCTAACACTGGTATTTGTATAACACATTACACAGTTTTTTCATTCACTTCACAAATAACATGAGGTTCATTAATTTTAGTAACTATTTTTTATAAAGTTTTAATATAAGGCTCACTGTAAAGTTATTTAAATTGAAAATTAATAGCTCTGATATTCCTATAATGTGCTTATTCTAACTGTCAAGGTATTTATTAATTTGGTGTGATTTATTCTGAATTGCATTGGTCATCTTTATTTGAATATATTGTTAAATTGGAGAGAATGTGGTAAAAAGCAATTCAGATGATAAATGGAAAGAAACCCAAAAAGTTTATATATCTGTGCAGCAACTGACAAAACTACAATTTTGTTTGTCTTGAGAAAAGAGTAAGAATTGCCAAGACTGACAAACAACATCTCTTCTAGTTTAGGACTATCTAAAAACTAAGCTTGATGGTTTGGAGGACAGTCTAGGACAGGGGTCTCAAACTCAAATGACCTCGAGGGCCACATGAGGACTAGTACATTGGGCCGAGGGCCACATTTACTGACACCTCCCCCCCCAACGCCCTCGGCCCCGCCCCCACTCCACCCCTTCCATGAGGCCCCGCCCCTGCCCCACCTCTTCCCACCCCTTCCCTGCCCCCATTCCAACCCCTTACCCGAAATCCCCACCCCAACTCTGCCCCCTCCCTGCCCCCAGGGGGCACAGGAGGGGTGTGGGGTGCGGTGGGGGCTCAGAGCAGGGGGTCGGGGTGCGGCAGGGGACTCAGGGCAGGGGGTCGGGGTGCAGGCGGAGTGCGGGGTGACTAGTTCAGGATGTGGGACTAGTGACTAGTTCAGGATGTGGGAAGAAAACAAAGTTCCTGGGCTAGGTTCTGCCCTCAGTTACATCAGTGTAAATCTAGTGTACACATTGCTCTCAGTGGGGATTTTCTGAGATTTACACTGGTGTAACAGAGCAGAATCTGGCCCCCATTGTTTGAAATTTTCAGGCCAACAGCTTTGATTGACTGGCAAGTTCATTTCTAGGCAGATGACAATGGTAGCTCTTTTCTGGACTTGGCCAGAGTTGTTCCCTTTACACTAATATTCTTCCTCTTCTGAAAAGTATATGCATGCCTGTTTTGGGATTTTTTCTCCCACGTTCCTCACTTTGTTCAGTTACTCATCTCGTGTTGTACTTCTCTCTGACCTAGTTCTTTTTCTCTTCAGAATGTGGGTGATTTCTTATTCTTTAGCTTATCCAGTGGACTCTGTCTCTCTCCCAGCTGACAGCTAGCACTAACAGACAAGAATGCTGGATAAGGAAAGACCCATGCCCTGATTGCNGTCTAGGAGCAGAAGTCTGAACTCAAGGAGTGGGTGTATAAATTAGGGCTGTCAAGCGATTAAAAAAATTAACTTTATATTTATTTTTTATTACAAATATTTGCACTGTAAAAACAGAAATAGTATTTTTCAATTCACCTAATACAAGTACTGTACTGCAATCTCTTTATCATGAAAGTTGAACTTACAAATGTAGAATTATGTACAAAAAAATAACTGCACTCCATAACAAAACAAAGTTAAACTTTAGAGCCTACAAGTCCACTCAGTCCTACTTCTTGTTCAGCCAATTGCTCAGACAAACAAGCTTTTTTACATTTGCAGGAAATAATGCTGCCCGCTTCTTGTTTACAATGTCACCTGAAAGTGAGAACAGGCGTTTTCATGGCATTGTTGTAGCCTTCGTCGCAAGATATTTATGTGCCAGATGCGCTAAAGATTCATATGTCCCTTCATGCTTCAACCACCATTCTATTGTTTAACAGTGCGATTAAAACTGTGATTAATTTTTTTGTTAATGGCATGAGTTAACTGTGATTAATCGACAGCCCTAGTATAAATATATATAAAACGTACTAAAAACCTACATTAAAAGAACATTGTTAAGGTTGCAAAGTCAAGCCCTCAAAAGTTAAGAAAAGCCAGAATTATGTTTGCCTCTGCAATCTTAATTTGGGCTCCATGTACGTATGCATTGATACAGTTTTTAGTTACACAATCACATTTTTTCCCACAGGACCCCTGCCTCATTCATAGAATGGATGCCCAGTTAATGAGCAGCTGTTCAGTATTTTTTCTCCTCCTTGTTCACACTATTCAGACCCTTTTTTCAAGACGGTTATTAATTTCCTTATGAGCTTTTCTATGGCACTCATCACTATAGTATGCGATCACTTCACAAACATTAGTTTATTTTCACAACTCCCCTGTGGTGGGTGGGTGTGGGGGTGGTGGGGGTGATGTTATTTTACAGATCAGGAGCTGAGGCATAGAGGTTAAGGTCAGAAGTTTTCACTAATTTTGGATGCCCAATTTGAGATGCCTAGGACCTGATTTTTTGGAGGACTTAGCATTATGTAGCACTTTATATGTTAAAAGCACAGCTCCCATTGACTTCAATTGCAGCTATAAGTGCTTAGCACTTCTGCAAATTGGACCCCAGAGACTCAAGTTAAGTATCCAGGAAATGAGGAACACACAAGTAGTGACAACCTATGAAAAGTTTGGTTTAAATGACTTGCCTAGCATCACAAAGGATTTCTGTGGCAGAGATGGGTATAATCCAGTTCCCCAGAGAAGAACATAAGAACGGCCGTACTGGGTCAGACCAAAGTTCCATCTAGCCCAGTATCTTGTCTACCGACAGTGGCCAATGCCAGGTGCCCCAGAGGGAGTGAACCTAACAGGTAATGATCAAGTGATCTCTCTCCTGCCATCCATCTTCGCCCTCTGACAAACAGAGTTTAGGGACACCATTCCTTACCCATCGTGGCTAATAGCCACTAATGGACTTAACCTCCATGAATTTATCCAGTTCTCTTTTAAACGCTGTTATAGTCCTAGCCTTCACAACCTCCTCAGGTAAGGAGTTCCACAAGTTGACTGTGCGCTGTGTGAAGAAGAACTTCCTTTTATTTGTTTTAAACCTGCTGCCTATTAATTTCATTTGGTGACCCCTAGTTCTTGTATTATGGGAATAAGTAAATAACTTTTCCTTATCCACTTTCTCAACATCACTCATGATTTTATATACCTCTATCATGTCCCCCCTTAGTCTTCTCTTTTCCAAGCCGAAGAGTCCCAGCCTCTCTAATCTCTCCTCGTATGGGACCCTCTCTAAACCCCTAATCATTTTAGTTGCCCTTTTCTGAACCTTTTCTAGTGCTAGAATATCCTTTTTGAGGTGAGGAGACCACATCTGTACACAGTATTCGAGATGTGGGCGTACCATGGATTTATATAAGGGCAATAATATATTCTCTGTCTTATTCTCTATCCCCTTTTTAATGATTCCTAACATCCTGTTTGCTTTTTTGACCGCCTCTGCACACTGCGTGGACATCTTTAGAGAACTATCCACAATGACGCCAAGATCTTTTTCCTGACTCGTTGTAGCTAAATTAGCCCCCATCATGTTGTATGTATAGTTGGGGTTATTTTTTCCAATGTGCATTACTTTACATTTATCCACATTAAATTTCATTTGCCATTTTGTTGCCCAATCACTTAGTTTTGTGAGATCTTTCTGAAGTTCTTCACAGTCTGCTTTGGTCTTAACTATCTTGAGCAGCTTAGTATCATCTGCAAACTTTGCCACCTCACTTTATACCCCTTTCTCCAGATCATTTATGAATAAGTTGAACAGGATTGGTCCCAGGACCGACCCTTGGGAAACACCACTAGTTACCCCTCTCCATTCTGAGAATTTACCATTAATTCCTACCCTTTGTTCCCTGTCTTTTAACCAGTTCTCAATCCATGAAAGGACCTTCCCTTTTATCCCATGACAACTTAATTTACGTAGGAGCCTTTGGTGAGGGACCTTGTCAAAGGCTTTCTTGAAATCTAAGTACACTATGCCCACTGGATCCCCCTTGTCCACATGTTTGTTTGACCCCTTCAAAGAACTCTGATAGATTAGTAAGACACGATTTCCCTTTAGAGAAACCATGTTGACTTTTGCCCAACAATTTATGTTCTTCTATGTGTCTGACAATTTTATTCTTTACTATTGTTTCGACTAATTTGCCCGGTACCGACGTTAGACTTACTGGTCTGTAATTGTCGGGATCACCTCTAGAGCCCTTTTCAAATATTGCCGTTACATTAGCTATCTTCCAGTCGTTGGGTACAGAAGCCAATTTAAAGGACAGGTTACAAACCCTAGTTAATAGGTCTGCAATTTCACATTTGAGTTCTTTCAGAACTCTTGGGTGAATGCCATCTGGTCCTGGTGACTTGTTAATGTTAAGTTTATCAATTAATTCCAAAACCTTCTCTAGTGACACTTCAATCTGTGACAGTTCCTCAGATTTGCCACCTACAAAAGCCAGCTCAGGTTTGGGAATCTCCCTAACATCCTCAGCCGTGAAGACTGAAGCAAAGAATTTGTTTAGTTTCTCCGCAATGACTTTATCATCTTTAAGCGCTCCTTTTCTATCTCTATCATCGAGGGGCCCCACTGGTTGTTTAGCAGGCTTCCTGCTTCTGATGTACTTAAAAAACATTTTATTACCTTTTGAGTTTTTGGCTAGCCGTTCTTCAAACTCCTCTTTGGTTTTTCTTATTACATTTTTACACTTAATTTGGCAGTGTTTATGCTCCTTTCTATTTACCTCGCTAGGATTTGACTTCCACTTTTTAAAGGAAGTCTTTTTATCTCTCACTGCTTCTTTTACATGGTTGTTAAGCCACGGTGGCTCTTTTTTAGTTCTTTTACTGTGTTTCTTAATTTGAGGTATACATTTAAGTTGGGCCTCTATTATGGTGTCTTTAAAAAGCACCCATGCAGCTTGCAGGGATTTCACTTTAGTCACTGTACCTTTTAATTTCTGTTTAACTAACCCCCTCATTTTTGCAAGTTCCCCTTTTTTAAATTAAATGCCACAGTGTTGGGCTGTTGAGATGTTCTTCCCACCACAGGGATGTTAAACGTTATTATATTATGGTCACTATTTCCAAGCGGTCCTGTTGTTATTACCTCTTGGACCAGCTCCTGCGCTCCACTCAGGACTAAATCTAGAGTTGCCTCTCCCCTTGCGGGTTCCCGTACCAGCTGCTCCAAGAAGCAGTCATTTAAAGTATCGAGAAATTTTGTCTCTGCATTTCGTCCTGAGGTGACATGTTCCGAGTCAATATGGGGATAATTGAAATCCCCCACTATTATTGAGTTCTTAATTTTGATAGCCTCTCTAATTTCCCTTAGCATTTCATCATTACTGTCACTGTCCTGGTCAGGTGGTCGATAATAGATCCCTAATGTTATATTCTTATTAGAGCATGAAATTATTATCCATAGCGATTCTATGGAACATGTGGATTCACTTAAGATTTTTACTTCATTTGATTCTACATTTTCTTTCACATATAGTGCCACTCCCCCCCCCTGCATGACCTGTTCTGTCCTTCCGATATATTTTGTACCCCGGAAGCATTCAGCTGCCTTGACCATGAAAACATCCTTTTCCTGCTTCATTAACTACACTCTCTCCCAATTCTGCAACAAATGAAGCAACAGTCTCCTTCACAGTACAACTTTGAATCATCCCCAGAGCAGGTCCATCCTATGAACTAAGTGAGTCAAGGGTGCTGTGGAAAAAATAATATATGAACATGTAACTAAAGACTATTGTAATGCATACACATAAGGAGGCCAAATTAAGGTTGCAGAGGCAACCATAATTCTGACTTTTCTTAATTTTTGAGGGCTTGACTGTGCAATCTTAATGTTCTTTTAATGTAGCTCTGTGTGTGTGTGTGTGTGTGTGTGTGTGTAATTTTCTAGGTTTCTAAAAAAGCAAACTGAAAAATCAGAAACTGTGTCATATGGCAGCATACTGACACCCACGTGGGTCATCAACTATCAGAGTAACTGATAGAAGATGACAACCTACTAGTGCTATGTGCAGGAGATGAGACACTTTGTCAGTGAGGTCACAGATATTATTAAGGTTATCCATTACTTGCTATTATAAGATCCTGTTTTCAGTTGCTTATAACTTTTTGCCAAACTTTAACCATTTAGTCTGAACTTTTCCATGCTGGGTGTCTGCCTCAGGCTGAATTTTTCTGGAAAAAGTTCAGTCAAACAGGCCCAGCTCTTTCTGAGAACAACGCTAGAGTAAAATACATTGTTTTTCCCATGTTAATTCTGGTGACATCTGAGAAGTTCTAGCATCTCTACCTTGCAGTTTGCCGGGGGAGGTGGCCTTTGTGTCAGGGATGTGCCTCTTACTGTCCCTGTGAAAAGAGACCAAAAATTGGCCAAATTATAAAAATCACGGCTCTCACATGCTCAATAGGCCTTGCTAGAGCTTCACAGCTTAATTTCCTAATAGGTGCTTCCCAAATACAGATGAAGACAGTCTTTACCCCCATGAGAGTACAGTTTGAAAGCATTTCCATAATGCTCAGTAGCACTAGCTACATTGCCATATCTGTTGTTTATCTAAACCTAATGCAGGATTTAAGGCCATTTAATAGTGGTGAACCACATGCTTTTTAATGGATTAGTGAAATTTTGAACTGTTGCATATTTGAAAATGTATTGATAAAAATGTAAATAAGGTAGGTTTTGAAAATACCCAAGATCAAGCCAAATCTAACAATATTTCTCTTTCCAACAGGTGGATAGAAGCTTTTCAAGAAGGCACCATATTATAGTGCCTCAGCACCATCTCTGAGACTAAAGGAGCCAAAATGTCATCAAAGGATGACAAGAAATGGAGTACAGCAATTTTGTTTAAAAATTGACTCTACCAGCATCAACCTAAACACAATTTGTATATTTATGAGAATTAGGAGTTGTTGCCTTTTTTTTTAGGTGTAAGGTAATATTTTTTTAAAGAAATTTGTGTATTTGTTGTTTTTTTCATACAAAATGTGTTATTTATTAAATTCCAATGTTTACTTAATGGTCAGAATCATTTCTAAGGTTCGCATTGAATTCCAAAGTGCCCTTGTCTTTAGAATAGCAGACGGCTTTGTCAGAAAACTGTAAAAAACCAACACACACACGCTTTACTGCAGCATTAGTTTGTACAGTTCTTGAGTTGCTGATACTCACTTTGCAATTTAACAAGAACAGTTCAAAGAACAAAATATTTCAACAAAACTTTAGGACACATGGTCAGCTATGTTAAAACTCCTTTGACAAGCAGATGACTGACAGGCTGCTCCTTCTCTTGATACAATAGGTCAAGTTTTGTGGACTAATTCAATTAAAAAACACAACCAGCTTCTGAATCACAGAAGCCCTAGAATTAGCACTGCTACTTATTATTTAAGCATCCACAACACAAAGGCAAACATATTTCTTATGCAATATGGATCAGTTATTGAAGCAAGCTGAACGGAAAAACAAGAAAAATATTTTTTTCTTTCATATTCTGCAGTTGCTGAGATTATGCACTACAGATGTCATCAAATTATCAACACCAAAGATATATTTAAACACACTATCTTAACAAAAAAATTGAGGCAGATTTTTTTTTTTTATTGCTAGTATAATATAAAGCACAGGCAAAAATTGTTTGGCATACAGGAAAAAGATTAAATATCCTATCATCGTCTTTGTTTAAAAATCCCTTTGATACCAATGAAAGTTCCCCATACAGTATGAAACATGGACAAATTACAGTTCTAATAGTTGAAGGCTAAATAAGTATGTTGAAAAATCTTAACAGTATTGTACACTTTAAAATAAATGTTTGAATTGAAATTGCCATACCAAGAAAGCAAAATGTTCTTAGTGACAATGGCATAGAAAATGTGTGCCATTCATTCTAGCACATTTTGCTTACATTATTTGATGTTTTACTTGATGCTTTAAAACACAATCTTTCAGCTGTTTTTAAAAATTTGTCAGTAGACCTCATTAGGAAACACATTGATGATTTTGGTGTATTTATTCTATTATTGAACTTTTGAAAAATCATGTTATATAACTGTATAGAATAAATGGAACTAGCACTGACAAAACATGAATAGGCCATGACAACGGTGTTTATTTATAATATAAAATAGGATGTACGTGTAGTCAGCCAGTTAATTGTTACAGTAGGTAAACTTGGTAATAGGATTAACAGCTGTTCATCTCCAGGTCAAAATGGTTCAAGACCAGGTTAATAGTGATTTTCTAGTTAATACTAACTATGGCCTTGCCTACACAAGGGAATTTTAGGAAAGAGACTCTTTCCCCAGACTTATCACTGGTTCCCCTGCTCTGGAGGCTTCTAGTGTTTTTACCATGGTGTTGATTAAGACTCTAGTTCAGGGGTGGGCAGACTACGGCCCACAGGCCACATCCGGCCCACCAGCCAACTTAATCCAGTCCTCGAGCTCCGGCTGGGGAGCGGGGTCTGGGGCTTGCCCCACTCCTGTGCTCCAGCCAGGGAGCAGGGGCAGGGGCCGCTCCACGCACACATGCCGCAGCTCCCGGAAGCAGCAGCATGTCCCCCCCTCCAGCTCCTATGTTTAGGGGCAGCCAGGGGGCTCCGCATGCTGCCCCCACCGCTCCCGTTGGCCGGGAACTGCAGCCAATGGGAGCTGTGGGGGCGGTGCCTGCAGACGGGGCAGCGCGCAGAGCTGCCTGGCCATGCCTCCACGTAGGAGCCAGAGGAAGGACATGCCCCTGCTTCCGGGAGCTGCTTGAGGTAAGCGCCACCTGGAGCCTGCACCCCTGAGCCCCTCCCATGCCCCAACCCCCTTCCCCAACCCTGATCCCCCTCCCGCCCTCTGAATCCCTCGATCTCAGCCTGGAGTACCCTCCTGCACTCCAAACCCCTCATCACCAGCCTGGAGCCCCTTCCCGCATCCTGAACCTCCTCATTTCTGGCCCCACCCCAGAGCCCGCACCCTCAGCCAGAGCCCGCACCCCCTCCTGCACCCCAACCCCAATTTCATGAGCATTCATGGCCCACCATACATTTTCCATACCCAGATGTGGCCCTCAGGCCACAAAGTTTGCCCACCCCTGCTCTAGTTCAACAAAGTGCTTCAAGATGTGCCTAATTTTAAGAATGTAAGCAACCCCATTGACATCAATGGTACTAATCAGATGCTTGAAGTTAGGCATGTGCCTATGTATCTTGCTGAATCAGGGTCTTAACCAGGTTTGTCTGATACAATGGTAAGAATACTGGACGCCTCGAAAGCCTTGCCTACACTACGGCTCCTGCTGGGTGCAGATGAACTGAGGGTAGCACTGGTGGGATTTACACACACACACCTCCAACCCCCAAAAGTTTCCCAAGTGTAAATACAGCCTATGATTTTTTTGGTAGTCTCGCTCTAGCTCTGTGCATGGGCTAGCATTACAAAAAATACAACCAGAATTAACACCCAGTTATCTTGACAGAAGGGTCAAAGATGAACATGGAAGCCAAAATACTCTCTTGCTCCTTAGAAGCAGTCTCTCAAGATATATTAGTTGGGCAGTGTGAGGAAGCTTGTCTTGTCACAGCCCTTGCTCTGTTGGTAGAGGGTTTCAGGTACCAATTCAGCAAGGTACGTAAGCACTTGCCTAAAGGAGTAATCCCACTGACTTCAATAGGCTCAAATTCTTAATGTTAAGCACATGCTTGTGTACCTTGCTGAATTAGGGCCTTAAATTATTAAACTCTTCAGTCTTACCCCCTTCATGTGCAACTGAGGACCTGCTTCAATTAACTTTGAAGTTCAATGGGATTAAGGCCTTTATTTGGACAATTTTTAAAAGCTTTTTTTTTTTTTTTAATGAGAACTAAAAAATGGTTTATGTATTAAATGTTCTTCTCTTGTCATACATAGGGGCTTTTACTTGGTAGTTTTTCAGCAATGCAGCTGCCAGCTGAAGGCTAAGTAAGTTATGTCTCTTGCAGGTAGTTTCCTAAACGCTGTAACTTTAGCATCACAGTCTTACTCAGGTTGACATACATAGGTGGTGTAGCTCTTCTGGTTGATGTCACAGCGAGGGAGATAGCTTTAACTATCTATAAGGACAATCACTAAAAAGAAGGGATCAGCTGAACACAAAAATCAATCCATGCAAGGAGGCAATTGTTAGTTTCATTTTGTTTTGGTTTCACTCCCCCTCTGCAAAACGGAGGTAGCCAGTGGTGCTGGAACAATTTTTATAGTAGGGGTGCTGAAGTGCAGCGAACAAAACTAAATCCTGTTTATGATGGAAACCACTTCAAGCCAGGGGGTGCTGCTGCACTCTAGTTCCAGCTTCTGAGAAAGTAGCCTGATAAAAAGTTAATGCATGGCCCTCAGATGGGGAAGGGGGACACACATTCGGCCTGATGAGGTTTTATGGCTGGCAGCAGAAAGTGAGCTCCAGACTCCTAATCCACTACACATCTCTGAATGATGGTGTAGAGTGAGAATTGTTTTAAAATGTTAAAATGTCTTCCATGAGCCAATTGACTTCTTGCTGAAGCAGCTGATTGAATCCAGAGTATTTCTGAGATACACATCTATTTATTTAAATAGAGCCCTAAAAACAATTGTACAAAGAAGCTATCTGGTTATGAAATGAAATAGATGGGATTTTGACATTGTAAACACTAACTTGAATAGTAATTTCAATTTTTCCCAACATATTTGTGCTTTGTGTCGTGTGCGAAGACAACTTCTGAGATGTTCAACATGAGCAATTTGATAAGAGTTCTCAGCTAATCATATTATTTTTCCAAGTTACACTACCCTGTTTTCTCGTAACTTAAACTATCCCTAGCTTCATGGTAGTTTATGCTCAGCATTATTATTTTTAAAAGATGCTTTTAGGAAAAATTCCATTATTAGGTAGTCTCTCATTAATTTTTAACAATGTCAGTGAAACCTTTTTTGTTTACATTTCTGTGCAGTGTTAGCTACCAAACTCGCATTTCTGTGCTAGTATTGTAGACAATCAGAAAGTTAAATTGACTATCTTGTTTTCATTGACCAAGCTAAACAGAACAATAAAAATGGCATAAATGGTTAATGTATTTTCATTTGTTTTAATAATTGGAACAATTGGTAACAGATTAGGATAATATTTTCAATACTAATAACACAGGTTAGGATATTCCTTTTAAAAATATATTTTAACCTGTTTCCTGAAGTATTACGTGTTCTAAGATCCATGGTAAAGTATTGATCTAGCATATCTTTAATTCAGTTCCATCAAAGATGCCACATTCACTTTTCATTTGACTATTGTACACCAATCAATTCATTAAGCAAGGGTTGCAAAACCAGCATGGTTTTAAAAACTGGCTATCTCTGCGTAAGAGACTTAAGATAATAGATAAGATTGGTTAGCACAATGCATGACAAACACTGGCATTGAAGATTTTCTAACGTATTATTTCTGGGCAAGTAGAGGTTTTTAGGCAGTCTAAGAAAACTTTGAGTTAAAAAATTATTTTAAAAATTATAAGAACATAAGAATGGCCATACTGGGTCAGACCAAAGGTCCATCCAGCCCAGTATCCTGTCTACCGACAGTGGCCAATGCCAGGTGTCCCAGAGGGAGTGAACCTAACAGGTAATGATCAAGTGATCTCTCTCCTGCCATCCATCTCCACCCTCTGACAAACAGAGGCTAGGGATTAACCTCCATGAATTTATCTAGTTCTCCTTTAAACCCTGTTATAGTCCTAGCCTTCACAACCTCCTCAGGCAAGGAGTTCCACAGGTTGACTGTGCACTGTGTGAAGAACTTCCTTTTATTTGTTTTAAACCTGCCGCCCATTAATTTCATTTGGTGGCACCTAGTTCTTATATTATGGGAACAAGTAAATAACTTTTCCTTATTCACTTTCTCCACACCACTCATGATTTTATATACCTCTATCATATCCCCCCTTAGTCTCCTCTTTTCCAAGCTGAAAAGTCCTAGCTTCTTTAATCTCTCCTCATATGAGACCCGTTCCAAACCCCTAATCATTTTAGTTGCCCTTCTCTGAACATTTTCTAATGCCAGTATATCTTTTTTGAGATGAGAAGACCACATCTGTACACAGTATTTAAGATGTGGGCGTACCATGGATTTATATAAGGGCAATATGATATTCTCTGTCTTATTCTCTATCCCATTACAATACACTTATTAGGCAAGGATTGTTAGCATTTGAGTAACTTTTTAATGAACACTTAAGGAATACTGGGAGGACGGTTCCTGAAAAAGCTTACATTATATCTCTTGAAATAGGGAAGTGTAGCAGGATTAGAGGCATTTAATGAATTTTTGCCATAACTGCTGTTTGTTATAATTATTTTCCAAATACACTTTATTTGGAGCCATCCTAATTTATCTGTGCTGCCTAAACAATATAAATAGTAGAACCTTTATTTTGTAAATTGAAACAGCTGAAATTCATTGTAAATAGATGTTGATATGTATCATGTTTGTACAAAATAAATCTGCACTAGTTAAGAATCTGCTTTTCCATTTTGAATATATATTTTTACAACTCTCTTTTATTACCAGGAGCTTATGTAGTCCATGATTCCTTGGCTGCAGAGTTGTCAGAATCTTTTATTTATTTAAATTATGTTTCTAGCCCTTATGGTTTCAGGCATCATCTTGCAAAGGTGAACTGAGCACAAACTGATATAGGGATGTGTGGCTGAGTTTTCTGACTGCTTGAAACAATATTTCTAACAGATGTGAACTGCGTCATTCATGTAATTTAGGGCACTATGGAATTCTAGCGTGTGTGCATGTGTGTGAGAGACAGGGAGTTGGTATTTTTGTTGCAACCAGATGCCCAACATTTTATTTTGTCTCCTCCCCTGTTGGAACTGCCTGCAGCTGCCTCCTGCCTTCCAGTTTCCCCACAAAGGTTTGTTACTTGGATTACAGTTCATGCTCCCTCCTGTGTTCCATGGAGGAGTGGGCTGGTAAGCTAGTGCTGGAGTCCAGCTTGCAGACAGGGTGGGAATGGGATAAGCCAAAAGTATTGACTGGTGAGCTGGCCTGCCAGGTAAGTGGAGAAATGAAACCCTGAAGCAAGCTGCAGACTACTTCTTCTCTGGCACACAATGGGAGGTGGAGAGTAGCAGTTCTGAGCTGGCTGCCTGGACAACACTGCTGAAAGTGAGGCCTGAGGAATGAAGCCAGGCTGCCTGGTGAACACAGTGAAGAAGAAAACATCTTNGCCCCTCCGAGAATTGCATGCAGCTCATCGTAAAAGCGGCATGTCTGCGGCTCTGCCCCGGACCGTCCGTTGGCCTCCTTCGTCTTCTGATAGGCCTGTCGGAGCTCCTTCACCTTTATACGGCACTGAATGGAGTCCCGATTGTGGCCTCTCTCCATCATCCCCTTGGAGATCTTGTCAAAGATCTTTGCATTCCGTCTCTTGGAACGCAGTTCTGCGAGCACTGAATCCTCTCCCCATATGGCGATCAGATCCAGTATCTCGCGTGTGGTCCATGCTGGTGCTCGTTTGCGGTTGTCGGCCTGCATCGCTACCTGTGCTGCTCAGCTCTGTGTGGTCACCTGTGCTCACCAGGCTGGGCAGACAGGAAATGAAATTCAAAAGTTCGCGGGGCTTTTCCTGTCCAACTGCCCAGAGCATCCGAGTTTCGATTGCTGTCCAGAGCGGTCACAATGGTGCACTGTGGGATACCTCCCGGAGGCCAATACCTTCGAATTCCGTCCACACTAACCCTACTTCGAACCAGCAAGTTCGAATTTAGCGCTACTCCCCTCGTCGGAGAGGAGTACAGAAACCGATTTTAAGAGCCCTTTAAGTCGAATTAAATGGCCTCGTTGTGTGGACGGGTACAAGGTTAATTCGGTATAACGCTGCTAAATTCGAACTAACATCGTAGTGTAGACCAGGCCAGTATTTAAGATGTGGGCGTACCATGGATTTATATAAGGGCAATATGATATTCTCTGTCTTATTCTCTATCCCATTACAATACACTTATTAGGCAAGGATTGTTAGCATTTGAGTAACTTTTTAATGAACACTTAAGGAATACTGGGAGGACGGTTCCTGAAAAAGCTTACATTATATCTCTTGAAATAGGGAAGTGTAGCAGGATTAGAGGCATTTAATGAATTTTTGCCATAACTGCTGTTTGTTATAATTATTTTCCAAATACACTTTATTTGGAGCCATCCTAATTTATCTGTGCTGCCTAAACAATATAAATAGTAGAACCTTTATTTTGTAAATTGAAACAGCTGAAATTCATTGTAAATAGATGTTGATATGTATCATGTTTGTACAAAATAAATCTGCACTAGTTAAGAATCTGCTTTTCCATTTTGAATATATATTTTTACAACTCTCTTTTATTACCAGGAGCTTATGTAGTCCATGATTCCTTGGCTGCAGAGTTGTCAGAATCTTTTATTTATTTAAATTATGTTTCTAGCCCTTATGGTTTCAGGCATCATCTTGCAAAGGTGAACTGAGCACAAACTGATATAGGGATGTGTGGCTGAGTTTTCTGACTGCTTGAAACAATATTTCTAACAGATGTGAACTGCGTCATTCATGTAATTTAGGGCACTATGGAATTCTAGCGTGTGTGCATGTGTGTGAGAGACAGGGAGTTGGTATTTTTGTTGCAACCAGATGCCCAACATTTTATTTTGTCTCCTCCCCTGTTGGAACTGCCTGCAGCTGCCTCCTGCCTTCCAGTTTCCCCACAAAGGTTTGTTACTTGGATTACAGTTCATGCTCCCTCCTGTGTTCCATGGAGGAGTGGGCTGGTAAGCTAGTGCTGGAGTCCAGCTTGCAGACAGGGTGGGAATGGGATAAGCCAAAAGTATTGACTGGTGAGCTGGCCTGCCAGGTAAGTGGAGAAATGAAACCCTGAAGCAAGCTGCAGACTACTTCTTCTCTGGCACACAATGGGAGGTGGAGAGTAGCAGTTCTGAGCTGGCTGCCTGGACAACACTGCTGAAAGTGAGGCCTGAGGAATGAAGCCAGGCTGCCTGGTGAACACAGTGAAGAAGAAAACATCTTCAGAAATCATATTAGAAAATCCATAATTGAAACATTGTACAACTATGAATTTCTTCAGCTATGAATCACAATTGTGTTTGCATAGGAGTGAGTGGGAGGTGGGAATGAAGGATTTAGTAAATTAACAATGTAAATTAGTCCTGTTGTGCTGCAGAGTACATGGTGTCCTAGCTATTCTCAAAGAACAGCTATTAAAATCCTGTGAGTCTTCAGTGACCCTTCTTACCATTGATCAATCCTACCCAAAACAATCTTTATTATAAGTATCTGGTTGCCGATATCTGCCGAGTTATACTGGAATTACCTCTGTCCTTTAGAAAAAGGACATGCACCCACGTCTGATTCCTGGAAGTGTCAGGTATAGTAAACAGATTGCAACTAGCTTGTAAACTTTCAGGAAATGTCTTAGGAGGAAAAAATGTGAAATATAAATGTGCATTTAGCTTGAGACAATGTGTCTGATCAGAAAACAAGAAGTGATGATTGCAAAGATACAAAGCTAAGATTGTAGCAGTGAGGCATTGGAGGGGATATTTTCAAGAGTAAAGGAGGAAAGCTGAGGCGTTTTAATTCAAAGAATACAAGTAACAATTGCTCACTTTTCAATGACTTCATGCCTTTCTTTCCTGGATATTGATGCTGATTTTATCCAATGGGAAATACATAAACTGATTTGAGTTTATATAATTTAATTTTATTTATCACAATACTGACCTAGTCCCGAAGATCCCATTTCTCTATAAATATGGTTGCCCAATCTTGTTGAATTAGCAGGAGATGGCTAGTGAAGAAAAGCACTAAAGCACGTTATTGAATTAATATTTTTTCTAGGGCTGGCGATTAATCGCAGTTAACTCACGCGAATAACTCAAAAAAAATTAATCATAATTAAAAACATTAATCCTGATTAACGCAGTTTTAATTGCACTGTTAATAGAATTACAACTGAAATGTCTAAATATTTTTGATGTTTTTCTACATTTTCAAATATATTGATTTCAATTACAACACAGTATACGAAGTAGACAGTGCTCACTTAACATTGCTATTTTTGATTACAAATATTTGCACTGTAAAAATGGCAAACTAAAGAAATATTATTTTTCAATTCACCTCATAAGTACTGTAGATCAATCTCTTTATGCTGAAAGTGTAACTTACAAATGTAGATCTTTTTGTTACAATAACTGCACTCAAAAACAAAACAATGTGAAACATTAGAGCCTACAAGTCCACTCCGTCCTACTTCTCGTTCAACCAATCGCTAAGACAAACATCAGAGGGGTAGCCGTGTTAGTCTGGATCTGTAAAAGCAGCAAGGAATCCTGTGGCACCTTATAGACTAACAGAGGTTTTGCAGCATGAGCTTTCGTGGGTGAATACCCACTTCTTCGGATGCAAGTAGTGGAAATCTCCAGGGGATAATGCTGCCCGCTTCTTATTTACAGTGTCACCTGAAAGTGAGAACAGGCATTCACATGGGACTTTTGTAGCCGGCGTTGCAAGGTATTTATGTGCCAGATATGCTAAACATTCATATGCCCCTTCATGCTTCGGCCACCATTACAAAGGATATGTTTCCAGGCTGATGATGCTCATTAAAAAAATAATACATTAATTAAATTTGTGGCTGAACTCCTTGAGGGAGATTTGTATGTCTCCTACACTGTTTTACCCACATTCTGCCATATAGTTCGTTATAGCAGTCTCAGATGATGACCCAGCACATGTTGTTCATTTTAAAAACACTTTCACTGCAGATTTGACAAAACAAGAAGGTACCAATGTGAGATTTCTAAAGATAGCTACAGCACTTGACCCCAGGTTTAAGAATCTGAAATGCCTTCCAAAATCTGATCAGGATGAGGTGTAGACTAGAGCATGCTTTCAGAAGTCTTAAAAGAGCAACACTCGGATGCAGAAACTACAGAACCCGAACCACCAAAAAAGAAAATCAACCTTGTGCTGGTGGCATCTGACTCAGATGATGAAAATGAACATGCGTCAGTCCGCACTGCTTTGGATGGTTATCAAGTAGAACCCGTTATCAGCATGGACGCATGTCCTCTGGAATGGTGGTTGAAGCAGGAAGGGACATATGAATATTTAGCGCATCTGGCACATAAATATCTTGCGATGCTGGCTACAACAGTGCCATGCGAACCCCTGTTTTCACTTTCAGGTGATATTGTAAACGAGAAACAGGCAGCATTATCTCCTGCAAATGTAAACAGACTTGTTTGTCTGAGTGATTGGTTGAACAAGAAGTAGGACTGAGTGGATGTGTAGGCCTTAACGTTTTACATTTTTATTTTTGAATGCAGTAATTTTTTGTACATATTTCTACATTTGTAAGTGCAACTTTCATGATAGAGATTGCACTACAGTACTTGTATAAGGTGAACTGAAAAATACTATTACTTTTTTTTACAGTGCAAATATTTGTAATCAAAAATAAATATAAAGTGAGCACTGTACACTTCATATTCTGTGTTGTAATTGAAATCAATATATTTGAAAATGTAGAAAATATCCAAAACTATTTAAATAAATGGTATTCTATTATTGTTTAACACTGTGATTAATCGTGATTAACTTTTTTTTAATCACCTGACAGCCCTAATTTTTTCACATCAAATTGTTCTCTTAGGGTATATTTACCTGGCAAAACAAAAACCTGCAGCAGCAGCTCTGAGTCTGGCTCACACTATGGCACTAAAAATACCCATCTAGCCATTCAACCTGGAGCTTGGGTTCTGAAACCCACCTCCCTCCCTGGGCTTCCAAACGTCTACACGACTATTTTTAGTACTGTAGCACAAGCCAGAGCTTGTAGACCCAGACTCTGTGACTCACTGCAATGGGAATTTTTTGCTGAGTAGACGTATTCTTACAGTTAAGGTTGCTGTAGCAATTAACATAAACCTTATCCAAACCATGCAACTGGTTGGCAAGGGGCAAGGAAACATGAAGCATCAAAATCCTTGGAGTTGTCTTGCCACAACTTTCTGATAGTTTTACCCAAGGATACAATATATTAATACAGCATAATACTTACCTAGATGATTGGTGTTAGCTGGTGGTTTCTTGAGTACCTGCTGTACAAATGCTTTTCCTCTAAGTGGAAGCACTGACCAGTTTAACGAGCAAAGTTATTTCACACTGGTCAGCAGTAGCCAGGAACCAGTCCAAAGCACTGGTGGTTGGACGAGTTGCTCCTAGCACCTCTATGAGCAAAACTGGATGAAATTCAGACCACCTACCATTTATCTCTTCATGATATTGCAGATTGTTTTGAATCTGCAAGGTAGTACATGTAGTCACAATGGTAGGGACTTAAGTGAGCCACTGAGCACTGACTGTCTGGATTAACCAAGCTATCCACATCTCAAAACACATCCTTTGATGTTTTGCCCATGCTATAATCAAGGCAAAGATACTTTTGTACTTTTTGATATAACACTGGACTGAGGAGAACTGGATTCTATTTCCCCTTCTGCTACTAGCCTGCTAAGAGATCTTGGCAGTCATTTCACTGCTCTGTGCCTCAGTTTCACCATCTGTAAAATGGGGATAATGATCTGTCCCCCTAGGAAAGCACTTTGAGATCTACTGATGAAAAGCACTACATAAGAGCTACTTGTTATTTTGTCTATTGCAGAGGTTCTCAAACTGTGGTCCGTGGACTCCATTCAGGTGGTCTGTGAATAGTTCCCTCTAAGGTGCGTGCCTGGGTGGCCGCACATGAGAGAATGAAGGGTCACCCCCCTAATTAGTGGAGCCACGCAGGCATGGCTCCGCTAATTAGGTGCCTGGACCCTGGAGAAGACACACATGTAAGGTGAGGTGGTGGCCTTGGGAGGAATAGGGGGTAGGTGGGCGAGGGCAGTGGGGTGAGAAGAGGGGGTGGGGGGAATTTGGGACATGCAGGGCTGTGGCAGCCAGAGAAAGTGGCGACTTTCCCCAGCTCCAGGACTGTGGCTGCCGGCGAGAGATAGATGTCTTTCCCAGCCTCAGCTCTGTGGCTGCTGTGGTGGGGGAGATACCCCTCTCCTTCCCAGCCCCAGCTTGGGGGCTGCTGCAGCAGGGTAGAGAGGGAGAGACCACCCCCCCCTACTTCCTAGCCCCAGCTCGGGAGCTGCTGCGGTGAGGGAGAGAGGGCACATCCATTGCATTAGAAAGGTAAGACTACTGATATTAAAATATGAGTTGTGTGCTTTTATTTCTAGAACAAAAAAAAATAATTATTAAGGGTTTTTGTTATATAGCGCTTTTATCCAAACCACTTTACAATAGTTAGCTAACGGTACCAACAACATTTGGAAAGATCATTAAGTGGTCCGCTGAGATCCTCAGCAATTTTCAAGTGGTACATGAAAAAAAAGTTTGAGAACCACTGGTCTATTGCACAGCTTTGGCATGAGAATTCAAAATATATTTGAGGCAATCATACAGGTTCCCAATGAGATGACTGCCAGGGCCCTGTAGCCATCTTCCCTCTTGCTTCAGTTCAGACAGGTCAGTTGTAAATTAAGATGACTTGTGAGAATGAAGCTGGGGAAGAGGACACCTTGAGCCACTGCTCTGATGGACCGAGGACAAACCTATTACATCTGCCTGATAGGGATGTTCATGTGTTTGGCTGCTCCTTGCACGACTTCTGCCTCGGAGCTGGTGTCTCCTGCTTTTGAGAGCTCCAAAACTGCTCTAGGCTGCATCTGTATATTTAGGGCTGCTGTAGTAGAATCTCTATAATTAGAATCTTCCAGAACTTCAACGCTACAGGTCTTGGTGTGGTGCCTTTCACCAGAGGTCCAGCCTTGAGAGCATAGTTCATGACCAATGACTCAGAGCTATGGCTAAAGGGCATCTTGGCAGTATTCTAGCCATCTTTTGGCCATAAGGACAGGGGAACAGTGACTGGACAACATGAGCCTGGAAGCAGCAGCTGGAGACCAGCCCAGCCCCGAAGCAAAGAGCTGCTCTATAAAGGAGCTAATTCACAATCAGTTAAATTGATAGCCAGCAGGTTTAAAACAAACATAAATACTTCCTCACACTATGCACAGTCAACCTGTGAAACTTGTTGCCAGGAGCTGTTGTGAAGGCCAAACTATAACTGGGTTCAAAAAAGAATTAGGTAAGTTCATGGAGGACAGGTCTATCAATGGCTATTAGTCAAGATGGTCAAGGATGCAGCCCCATGCTCCAGCTGTCTCTCCACCCCTGACTGCCAAAAGCTGGGAGTGGATGATTGGGAATGGCTTACTCGATAAATTGCCCTTTTCTGTTCACTCCTTCTGAAGGATAGGACACTGGCCACTGTCCGAAAACAGGATACTGGGCTAGACAGAGCCTGTATGGCCATTTTTATGTTCTTAATCACATTAAGCAAACCCCAGATTAGGACATGAAGACATTTGCATACATTTGCCAATTTCTGGACCTTCAGTCTTAACAGGTACATTTGAGGATGCACGTCCTACCAAAGTAATGATAGAGCAGTCCGTTGGAACAGCATTCTCCCTCAGAGCAATTTGGAAAAACCAGGTCAAAACAGGCACTGGATGCCAGCAGGAGAGGTGTGCACCAATGCTGAAGTTCCATAGGTAATGATCACTATAGACCTCGTTAGACCATCCAGTTGGTCGGTCCATGCTGGCTGCCCATGTGATGTTAGAAACAGCTGCAGCTGGAACAGCGTTCAGGTGGCAGAAGGTGTTTTTTTACCTTGGATTGGGGGCTGTGGGCTGAGTACATATGCTACTCCTGAGGGAATTCTGCACACAATATTTTAAAATTCTGCACATTTTATTTGTCAAAACAACACAATATAATCATGCCAGTTTAATTTATTTGGGTAATTTATTTCAAAATACCTGTCAGCCAGTATGTCTGTAACAATACAAACAACAAAAAAGATTCAGGAAATGTTTTTAACAAACAGATTTCTTACTAGGTGTATTAATACAGAACTCTGAGTAATAATTCATTTAAACTACAATACTGAAATGTATTTCCCACACCCCTCAAAACAGTGCAAAGGCTTGGGAGAGTTGGGTAACAGAGGCGCTGAGGGAGAGGGAAGTAATTGCTGGGACGGAGCCTGGGAGTGAACTTGGAGCATTGTTGGGTGTGAGTCATACAGTACAGGGGTTTTTTTGGGTGGTGTGGTAGGGGAGAGGTTTGAGGGGGGAGTGGGTGAGGCCTCTGGGGTGGGGCCAGAAATGAGGGGTTCGGGGTGCAGGAGGTGATTGGTCATTCTGGTCAACAACTAGACACCCTGCAGGTCAGAAGTAGGGTGACCAGACAGCAAATGTGAAAAATCAGGACAGGGGGTGGGGGGTGATAGGAGCCTATATAAGAAAAAGACCCAAAAATCGGGACTGTCCCTGTAAAATCGGGACATCTGGTCACCCTAGAAGTGGGTACTGACTAATGGCCACCCAGCGCACCCATAAGGGGCTGTGCCGGGGCGGCTGGTCACTGCTCTCTGCCGTGCGTTCCCCAAAGCAAGCGGCGCGCTGCGGGCGCCAGAGCCGCGCCCCGTGTTCACGTGGTTTCCCGGCCGCCTGGGACCGCGCCGGCTGTAGAACCACACGTGTGGGGGACAGGCCCCGCCCAACGACCGCACGTGGCTCCCGGGGACTCGCCCCTTCCATTGGAGTCCTCGCGCCGCCCGCTCCTGTCGCTCCGGCCTCTCCCGCTGTCCGCGAGCTGCGCCCTCCTGACGCACTCCTCCCGGCGGGCTCGCTGTGTGCGCAGGCGCGGGTCGGGAACAGGAACGAGGAGGGCGGAGCGCCGCGCGGAGCGGAGGGGCGGGGTCACGAACTCTGACCTCCCGGAGCCGGAGCCGCCACCGACAAATAACTCCCCCAGGAGAGGCCACCGGGACCTGGGCCCGCCAGGTGAGAGCGGCCGGGCTGGCCTGCAGCCGCTTTCCTCCCCGGGCTCGGCAGCGGCTCATGCTAGGCCTGGCACTGGGGCGCTGCGCTGCCCGGGGGCGGCTCTCATCCCTCGTCTCGCGCCGCGACCCGGAGGAGCCGAGGAAGCGGCCCCCTCTGTGTCTGTCCCCGGGCGGGCGGCTCCATCCTGGCTTCCCCGGGCGGCGGCTCCGCGCCCTCCTGACCTTTCACCTCACAGGAAAAGCTTGTCTCCCCTCCCCGGATCCCGGCCGCGCCCCGGGGCCCGGGAGTGGGGAGGCTCCTGCGCCGGGCTCCCCGCGCGGCGGCTTTGGCTCCTCTGCCCGCCCGAGGGGGGGCTGAGCCCCCCGCTTGCCCGCCGGGCAGGAGCCCCCAGGGGCCACTGGGGAGGGTAGAGGTTGGGAGCGGGTCTGGTCCGTTAGGCGGGGGGGCGTTAGCGCCCGGGTCTCCCCTTCCCCGTTAACGCACAGGCGGCCGCAGCAGCCATTTTGTGTGGGGCCGAGCGTCCCGTGTGGGTTTGACCGCGGCCGCTCGGGCGGAGAAGGAGGCTGGGACCTGCCTCGGTCCCGCTGCTCGGTAGTGAGCTGTCTAGCTGCAGGCCGGCCCCAGGGGCGCTCCCGACCCGAGCTGCATGGGCCCCGTACTCCTCCCCGGCGGAGTGGCTTGTCTAACGCCACCTTTCAAGTGACAGGATTAAAGGCCGCGCCAACCACTTTCCCTGGCGAGGTGTGTGCGCGGAGGTGTCAGGCGAAAGCTGCCCCCGCCTCGCCTTTTGTCTCCTTCATTACAGAGGAAAAAGCTACCCCCATGGGTGGGCTGTGAAATGTGCTGGCTGAATATCAACTTTCTAATCGAAATAGAGGACAAGTTCACTCCTGGTAGCAGCCATTTTACTAGAAAGTGGCAGCGTCTGCCCAGGTGTGTGACTGTGAAATCAAGACTCCTTCAACTTAGAGACCTGTCAAATTGAATGCAGTGTTTTTAAGCAAAAGGCTTACATGGTACACAGGAAAGGTCTTTGTTTTCTCTCTGCCCCCGTTCTCCCCCGTCCCCCATGAACTTAACCTGGTGCTTGCTGAAGGTGCCTGCCTGACAACCCTACAGACTAAAAAGTTCTCCTCAAGTACAGTACAGGCCATTCACTGGCAGTACTCTTCCCTATTTTGTCCCACCACTGTATTAAACCTGTTTTGAAGGCTCTTCATGGGTGCCATGGCAAGCTTCCTTGGTTGACATTCCCACTGTGTTTTGGTTAATACAGTCAGGTTGCAAATTGATGTGGATGCCAGTGTGAGCTAGACAGACTATCCATTCACTCCAGCTAAGACACTAGATGTTAAAGCATCTAGGATTGGTTGATGCAAGTTGTTAGTTCAAATCTGTTCCAGACAAAATAGTAACCAAGATCTGGAGGGGGTGAGGCTTCATTCCATTGACAATCCCCTGACTGTCCAGGTTTAGTGAAAATACTACCTCACCCACCCACCTTGTCTCTCTATAATCCTGAAATCAACCTGGCTACAACTACACTGCATGCAGGTTTAGTGAAGACTGATATTTTTCCTTTTTAATACAGTATGAAGGTAGAATCCTAGGACTGGAAGGGATCTTGAGAGGTCATCTAGTCCAGTCCCCTGCATTCATGTCAGAACTAAGTATTATCTAGACCATTCTTGCCAGGTGTTTGTTTAACCTGCTCTTGTGGAATCTCATGATGGAAATTCTACAGCCTCCCTAGGCAACTTATTTCAGTGCTTAACCACTCTGACAGGAAGTTTTTCCTAATGTCCAACCTATACCTTCCTTGCTGCAATTTAAGCCCATTGCTCCTTGTCCTATCCTCGGAGGTTAAGAAAAATAATTTTTCTTCCTCCTCCTTGTAGCACCCTTTTACGTACTTGAAAACTGTAATCATGACCCCTCTCAGTCTTCTCTTTTCCAGACTAAACAAACCCAATTTTTTTCAATCTTCCCTTATAGGTCATGTTTTCTAGACCTTTCATCATTTTTGTTGCTCTTCTCTGGAGTCTGTCCAATTAGTCCACATCCTTCCTGAAATGTGGCACCCAGAACTGAACACAATACTCCAGTTGAGGTCTAATCAGTGCAGAGTAGAGCGGAAGAATTATTTCTTATGTCTTGCTTACAACGCTCCTGCTAATGCATCCCAGAATGATGTTTGCTTTTTTTTTGCATGGAAATTGTCTTACAAATTTTGACAGGCTCCTGTATAATTGGTATGGCAGACTTACCGTTTGCCACTCATTTTGCCCCAGTGTTTCTTTCTTTTTATTAGTTGTACCCATTAGTGCCCAAAATGTGGTAGGTACTGGTCAAATGCAAAAGGCACAGTCTGTGCCCTGTAAAACACACATGTATTTTGTAATAACTGTTTCATTTTTGCCAAAATACATTTGTAGAAGTGGACATTGACTTCAGTACAGGGCAAGGCTAGCCAGACTTCTTGCCAAACACTGAGATACTCATTGACTGCATATTAAATCATGTGTTTGTAACTGGTAGTGGCTACTCTTGAAAGGAGGTATGAGTGCTAATATTGTAGGCAGTGGCACTATTCTTCTTCTTTATTTGCATTATTGAAGCATGTAGGAGCCCTAATTGTGGACCTGGACTCCATTGTGCTAATGCTTTTTTATTTAAAAAAAATTATAGCTCGACATTTTAGTCAGTTGGAACTGGGCAATTCTTCCACAGAAAATGTTGTTAAAAATAAAATGTCGAACCACTGCAGAGTCAGATGAAATGACATTGTTCTGTGTTGTCTTTCTTTTTACACTTTTCTTTGTAGTTTTTCTGTTTTGGGGAAAGTCAATTTGGCCATTCCCTGTTGCACTTGCTACATCCTATAATTTGAAATGGCTTTCTGAAGGCAGTGTTTCCTGTCTGAAAAGAGTTGCTATGTATGTTTCTTAGACTATTAGAAAGAGACATCATCTTAAATTGGCATCTGTCACCTTAGTATCTGAATGTCTCCGGGAGAACAAAAATCATATTAGGCCAGTGATCTAACTATCCTCTGTTTTTTCCCAGGACTCCTGGGGCTGTCTCTTAGCAGATTTATTTCTCTTCCTCCTTTTCTCATTCTTTACTGTTTTTACTTGTAGCTGTGAGAAAGCTAAATCAAATAAATATGTTTGACTTTTCATTCTGAAGGCAGTGAGCTTTGTGGGCATTTTTATCTTCTCCTTTAATGAGTTCCATAGCTTTGGTCCTGGTGCCAAAAAAGCTGTTGCCTGCTCTTATAAGCTTCACCCTGGAGGTTGAACATCATGGTTTCTACAGAATAGAGCTTTGATGGATGATTCCAACTCATCTATCTTCAGTTAACTCTAATTTTTTCTGTAGATTACTGAAAAGGAGCTATTGGAACTGATGGCTCAATAAATGGGACTGTAGTTGCTGTTGACAAAGTCTCTGTCACTATTGCTCGGATGTGAAATGTATTTACAGATTATTTAGATTCAAAGTTATCTGTTTCGTTAATACTGATTTCCCTATGTAACATAAGATCTAAAGTGTTTATAGTGACAAAATGTTGAATATTACATTGCTTAAATTTTGTATGTTGATGTATTTATTTTTTGTTGTTTTACTTGTTTACTGTGCATGCATTGTATTGGTTAATGTGTAATAAACATACATTTTCTCCATTCAATAAAGTTGTTGTAGTTTTACCATGGTTTGTGAAGCAAAGTTGTCACATGGGAGAACAGATAAGCTATGGTCTATATTGATTATTTGATTCTGAAAAAGTAAGACCAATTTCCAAATATGGGGGACTCATCTGTGTGTCAAGATTCTAAAATAGATTGTCAAGTATGTACTTATTCTCCTGGCTTCTGAACCACAAGTAGTTGAGGTTTTGTCATCTTGATTCTGCAAAGCTGAAAACAAATATTGTAGGATTTCACAGCATCTTGTGTATATTTGGTGAAAGAATGGTGTTGGTTCTCTCATGAGAGAGAATGAAAACTACTGCTAGTAAATGTGAGAAAAAGAATGCTTTGTACACTTAGGGTATAGAATATTTGCCTAAGGAAAACTATAAATTGTCACTGTTTCTTAGCTATGATACTCAGTATATACTTTTAGATGTCTTCATTTAATCCTAGAATCCTGTTCCATGATGTTTACAAAGATTATGGGGGCATTCCACTATCTGCTAAAAATAGCAGTGATAGATGGGAGGGCATGGCTTGGGCAAGTAGAGAGCCATGTAGGATATGTACTCGCGCACATACTCCAACCCTTCAGGTGTGTCTATACTATACTTGCCTAAATAGTGCCTCAGTGGTTATACTGCTGTTTATACCCATGCTAGGGGCACTCTGCTGTCACCCCTACCTGGGGTGGCCGGGCTCCAGGTTGTCAGACCCGCGCTTACATCGTCTGTAGCACTTGCATTGCCTCCTGCTGCAGTGTTTAATATGAAAAAATTAATATCAGGATAGCATTAAAGTTATGAGGAAAAGATGCTTTAATGTGACTGGTGCAGATATAAGCATGGTTGCGTTTTCCTCCTCATTTTATGTTCACGAGTATAAAATCTCCCCTTATTTGCTTGCAGACCCATCTATTTTAAATTTCCTTGGTTATTGCCATTGTCTGTCTTTGTTTGTCTGACTCTCTTAAATGTTGATGTGTGCAAATATCATATAGAAACGATATACAAAAGCACGAAGCACTGAAGAGGGGTGTGCATAGTTGCTTAAGTAATTTTTGTTAGACAAAAAAACAACCACCACCTCTGGTAGTCTTCAGAGTCCTGAATTGGGCTGCTGTTCATAGGAAATATTACTGTTTGAAGACTCCTTTTCCATTGTGAGAAATGTGGCTTTTTGGACTGCAGTTTGAGAACTGCTGGTTTAGATTTTTGTGCTGCTTGAACTTCCTGGTATTAAACTACTGACCTAAGATTTGTAACCTTTTCAAAGAATGCTTCTGAGGCCACTGGTAAAGGAGACTGATTCTGCAGTGCTTTATAAATAATAAAAATGAAGCAAAAAATATGAAACTATATGCAGTAAGGTTAAGTGGCATGGAAACACAATCAGGACAATGATGCAAGTGGTAAGAGGCTACCAGTGAACTGATAAATGCTGAAGAAGTGCTGGAAGGAGCGTTCTGACAAAGTGCTGAACCCTGTAGTTCATCCAGATGCAAGCATTGTATGTACGCTAGATGGACAGGGCAGCTTGAAAGGCAGAATGGATATCAGCACTGAATCACCATCAGAAAAAGAAATAGAGCAGTGAAGCAGTTAAAACAATGGGAAAGCTGCAGGAATAGACAATATAATAGTTGAGCAGCTAAAAACGTGATGGGACAAGTGCTGTCAAAGCATTAGGAAAAATACTTAAGGTATGGGAGCAAGAGGGAGGTACTGGATGACTGGTTGAAGGCAATAGTTGTATTAGTCCCGAAGAAAAGCAGTCCTCCCAATCCAAATAATTATAGAGGTACAGGCTTCTTATTAGTACCAGGAAGAATGATGAAAGTAATTATTAACAAATTAAGGTCAGTTTTAGAGGATGTAGCAGGCGAGGAACAGTGCTGCTTTAGACCAGGTTGAAGTTGCATTGTTCAGATATACACACTCTGACACTTATTTGGGGGAGGGTAAGAAAGGGAATTAAAGATGTTTGCTGTTTTCATTGACTTCACTAAGGCATTTGGTTTGGAAGGATGCATTATGGAAAGGAGTAAAATCCTATGGAGTTCCACATAGGATAACTGCAGTTATAAAAGTTATGTACGAAAACTCCCATCGTGCCATAAGAATTGGTGGTAAATTAAGTAGCTGGTTCCAGTCAAACTTTGGTATAAAACAAGGGGGCCTGAAATCACCATGGCCTTTCATCATGTTCTTAATTTGGATATTAAGAATGGTAGATGAGTTGGAGGGCATGACATTGGGTGATCTAGAGTTAAGCTCTTCATCTTATGCAGATAAATTTGAATTGATGATGGTACTCTTTCCTACCTTGGAAATGGGTGTAGTTGACTTGGACTTGCAATTACTTTCTTGTCTTGACACTTATTGTGCCTTGGAAAAGGGACAATAGGTAGAAATGCAGCAGTAGTAAAGTCATAGAACAAATAATACCTTATGTGAACTTAGGAAGCTTCATCTGTACTGATGGTTCCATCAAAGATGAGGTTAAAAGGAGATGTACGTTAGCTACGAGTGCTGCACAGAAATTGACGAAATTATGGACTGATAAAAACATTGTGTTTGGTACGAAAGTGAAAAATTATCAAACCAATATAACAATGGCATTGTTTTATGGTCTGGAAGCAGCACCCTTAAATGAAACAAACATCAGAAGGCTGGAGACAATAGAGATAAGAGTTTTTTGGAAGATGGCAGGTATAAAGTGGAATGATTTTAAGACACATGACATTAGGAAGAGAGTAGGATGTGAAACTAAGTACGGGATTGTCTGCAGTCAAAAGATTACAGTGATGGGGATGCTGTAGAAGACAAACAGATGATAGGATGCCAAAGAAGATAACGCAAACACAACCAACATCAGTCAGACCTAGAGGCCAACCCCCGATTAGATGGCAGAACATTGCACTCAGGGATTTGACCAGGCTGGGTTTAATGGAGGAACAAACCATGGACAGAAGTGAATTGTGATGCTGTACTGCTTGCTCCCTGGGTCTGCAAAGATGCTTTTGGGGGATGGGAGAGGAGGAGGAGAAGAAACATGCTGCTTAAAAACAGCTTAGAAAAATAAGTACTTAAATCTCTACTTATTTAACACATTTAATCATAGAGGATCTTAAAGTTCTTGACAAACTATGATGCCTATTTATATATAATCAGCAAATTCGGAGTAAATTATGCCACCCTTCTAATGAGCACATAGTAACACTGGGCACTAATTTAGGAATGAAAATGAAGAGCAATGTTTCCGTTTTCAACTAAATAGGGGATTTAGGCAGAATGATCCATGTTAGAATAGCAAAAAATGTTGGGAGTTGTACCAGCTTGAAGTCAGAAACTTTGTTTTACATCTCTCATGAAAGAGGGCAACATCCCATATTGGGCAATTGTTTCATTACTGACTCAGAGGAAAGCAACCATCTACTGAATTGTCATCAGTTCCTGTAGTCCCCGTGAGTTTTCCTTGGAGGCCTCTCATTTAAAGAATTGGCTCCATACACAGTTGGTTTCTGAGACCTAATACAGTCCCATGGTGAGGTGTTATGACAGTCCAGGGAAATGAAACAGTCTTTTCACCAAACTTTCCATAGTATTAACTTTTTGTTGAGTGGGTGATAAGCTTTCCTACAATGGTTTACAGATGTCTGAGGGATACACAGAAGATTTTTCCAACAATACCTGGTATAGTTATACTGGTATAACTCAAACTTATTCCACAATAAGAGTCATTTTTGTAGCTTGGCTTAAATCGCTTCTAATACAACATAAACTAAACCAGAAAAAGACACTCATATACTGGAATATGAGTGCTTAGACCGGGAGTTACACTGGTATGACTATAACAGTTTAAATTCACACCCTGCCTTATACCAGTATAACTTTCTATGCCACAAGTCCTAGTTGAAATACAGGTGTACATACAGCACTATGATTATTATGTAATACACCTCTACCTTGATATAACGCTGTCTTCGGGAGCCAAAAAATCTTACCACGTTATAGGTGAAACCGCGTTATATTGAACTTGCTTTGATCTACTGGAGTGCGCAGCCCCGCCCCTCTGGAGCACTGCTTTACCATGTTATATCCGAATTCGTGTTATATCGGGTCGCGTTATATCAAGGTAGTGGTGTATTTACACTTCCTCGTAAGTATGTTCCCAAATATAGTAAAACTTGGGCTGTTGTTTAAAGCTTGTAATGTAAAATGAATTAGCTACAGAATGCTACAGTTTTTAGGCGACAATCTGGTATAACCTGATGAAGTTTTGTGCAGACTTTGAAGCCATATAATAAATTAGAATTAAGAAAATATATTCATGTAAAAAATTAGGTATAAAGACCCAGCTCTATGTGCATGGCTTACATTAATATCAATAGGAATTGAGGGCCTGGTGTTTATTTTTCTACGATGTGTTTCCCCCATGTGGTGGTAAATTTTCATTTACATTGCCAATAATGGAGCATTGTAATGGAAATATTCATTAAACATAAAGTATGCATGTGTGTTAATTGTTTTTGAGTTTACTGGTGAATCTATCTTTTCCATCATAATTTTAGAAGTGGGTGTCAGTTGAATGAATAGTTTAAGAAACAAACTCCTGACATACGAGTATCAGCATAGAGAAGGGCATGAGAGAATAAGGATGCTGCGTAGAAAGATAGTTTACATTTCAAAAGTCAGACCATCACATAGTAAGGACATGTGACCATGCTTATTTCTTTTAAGGTAATAGTTCTTTTTAGGTCCTTGCTATATGGCATTGACTGATTTGTAAAGATGGAGAGCCATTGATTTGAATTTTGCTCTTCAACAGAAGAATAAAGGCCCTGTCTGCTCAGAAAAATTGCACAATTTTAACTACATTGAGATAAATGAAGGGTTACAACACCCCAGTTGTGAATACAGTGATACTGGTATAAATGTGTTAGTACTGATATAGCTTGTTCGTATACAGGAAGGGAAACAGTCTATAGTGGTACAACTGCATCAATGCTAGGGGTTGTACCAGTGTAACTATATCGGTTTAAAAAAAAAAAAAGATTCCTGAACTAACATAGTTACACCACTATTAAAACTGTATGTAAGATTAGGCCTAATGTTATGTCCTCTGGAAGGAACGAACTACTACTGCAAAAGGGCGAAAAGGGGGTGATTTTTTTCAGTCATGTTAAGCTAACAGGGATTCTCAACCTTTTTTTAATCATGTCCCCAACATTTTTGTGGTGAACAAAAGAGGATTTTCCAATGTAATCTAGATGGAATGGGCCATCTAATACATTGATTCCAATAAAGGAGATTCTTCTTTAAATAAATCAGTCCTTTGATCCTGCTGTCTAACTGTGCATAGGCTGGGAAACATTTTAAATGAGAACATACCATAGTATCCACAAAGTTTTCAGGGCAGTATTTCTCAATTTTGGCATTAAAGAGTGTTAATCTGAGGGGCAGCCAGGCTAAATTTCAGTGGCTGGCATTATTGACTCTGTGTGCCAGGTTGCAAAGCCTCGCACTCAAATTTGGCAGTCATGATGGAGGGGTGACTGGGCCAGATTTGAATGAGTGGCATTGCAACCCCATGACTGAATGGGAAAGGTCAGCATGCCCCCATAAAGACTTTGGGGTTTCCCCCTCAGTTGAGAACCGCAGAGATAACACTTGAAAAACCCTTTTAACAAGCATTAAGGGTTTGTATACACAGTAAAGTTATAACAGTTTAACTATAGCAGTATAATTATAGGATTTAGTTACCTTAATGTGCCTTTGAAAGTCTCCACCTTTTGATCATCATTAGTTACCCATAGAATTTAAGATATTAATTTCTTAACTATTTTTACTCTCAAATATAATTTGCTATACCAGGTTTAAACCAGTGGTCATGGCCAAAAAAGGTATTGTTTATTATTTGTATTACCATATTGTCTTGCAGCCCTAGTTATAGATCAGAACCCAGTTTTGCTAGACGCTGTACAAACACAACAAAAAGATGATCCCTACCCCAAAGAGTTTACAATGTAAGTGTAAGACAAGGCAACAGATGGATATATATGGTTGGGGTGTTACTTGGAAACACTGAGACAGTATTGGTCAGCATGATAAGCAATGGTCTCACTGCATAGTCCTGCGGGAATTCTGTGCCAAAAAATTAAAAATTCTGTGCACAATATTTTAAAATTCTGTGTATTTCATTTGTCAAAATAACACAGTATACTCACGTCAGTTTCAATTATTTTGGTAATTTGTTTCAAAATACCTGTCAGCAAGTATGTCTGTGACAATATAGACAAAAAGAAAGATTCAGGAAGTGTTGTTTTTATTTGACAAATAGATTCCTTACTAATCATATTAATACAGAACTTTGAGTTTCCTTTAAACTACAATACAAAAATGTATTTCCTGCACCCCTCAGAAGCAGTGCAAAGGCTTGGGGGAATCAGGGGTGATGGAGGAGCTGAGGGAGAGGGAAAGAGCCTGGGAGTGAACCTGGAGGGTTATTGGGTGTGCATGGGAGAAGTATAGAACAGTGTCTATTGGGGGGGAGGGCAAGGAGGGATTGTTAGGGAGGTGGGGAGTCTCCCCCATGCAGACCCTGGCTGATCCTGAGCCTCTCCCATTCAATCAGGCATATCTGCCCCTGTTCCTGTGTGTCCCTGCACCCCCTGACCCCATGTGGCCCTGGAGCCCCCCTCTCATTCAGCCCCTGGCTCAATGCTGTCACCCCACTAGCACATGAGCCCACTCCCCAGTCTGTCCCCCACAGCCCTTCTGAACCCCAGTCTGTTAGCCCCCCCACCCCCCAGCAGTCCCATGTGCCGTATTCTGCCTCCTAACCTGGCTGCACAGGCAGGCTGCTGTGACTAAAGCAGCTGGCTGCTAACTGTTACTGCTAGTCAGCCAGCTGTTCTGGCACCACAGCATCCTATGGGGCGTGAAAGGTGGAACTGCAGCACTTCTTTGGCGGAATGTATTTTCGGGGGAGGGGGAAGAGAATTCTGTGCCGGACATGAATTCTGCATGTGCGCAGTGGTGCATAATTCATCCAGGAATAAGTGCACCAGTGGCCTAACTTGTCAATTTTTTTGTAGGCATCGCTGCAAAGAGTTTTAAGGAGGGATTGGCAGGAGGATAAAAAGGAGATATGGGGATTTTTAGGGGGGATTCTTTGCAATTGCGAGGGCCAGCATGGGAGAAAGTGCGAAGGAGCTTGTTTGAAAATGTAATAAATGGACAATGGAAGCTGACATCACTGCTCCTTTTATCTGTGTCATTGCTTTAAAAGGCTAGTAGGGGGCAATATGCACAATCAGCTATCACTCTGATGTTTTTATTATTAATATAGAAAACAAAATATGTATAAGGTGTTCTCTTCAGAGCAGGAAGTATGCCTTAGAAAGCACTTAGCATGTTGTGGGCATGCCTGGAATTAAATAATAGGAATAGGAATAAGAATAGTGCTGAAAACAAGGTAATTCAGAGTTTAGACAAACTCCTTAAGGAGTACATTCAAGTATTTAAGCCCAAAATTCAGATTGTGTAAGAATTCATATTTTGTAGATATTTCCCTTCAAAATCCACTAAAGTAATGATTAAAAATACTTTCTTATCACTGTTGCTTATTCTTATTTCTTGAGAATTTAAAATACTGCTTTCTTACAATGTCAACTGCTTACAGGTGCAGTAGCAAAAAGCACAGATTCTTTGGGGGTGGCAGGGAAGGTGGATGAGGGACAAAAATATTTGAATGGTCTAGAAATCTGTCTGAGCAACAGGGTTTTACTTCTCAGTGTAGTGAGAACTCTTCTGGAGAGAGGTAGAAAGATTCATGTGAAAGAAAGAGGTGGGTGTTTACTGTATCTGCAGGAGTCATAAGGTTAGCAACAAAGCAGAATATATTTTCCAGTTATCAGGGTTTATGTAAGAGAAGAGGCCAGAATCTATAGAAAATGTATGAGATTATGTAAAGTTGCCTGATTTAAATAAGGGGGAAAAATGGATCATCATACACTTGGTAGGGCACCAAAGCTTCGCTGTTGAAAAGCATTTCTATGTTGATTAGTTTCTCAGGTGTCTTGGTGCATATAGCATTCAGCGCTTTGCTGGCTGGCTGTTGCTCCCATTGGTGTTATAGTTCATGTGCTTGTGGGAAAACTTGACATGAGTTCAATAGCTGGGGGGCTTCCGAGCTGAGGTAGGGATCTTCCATTAAGTATTGATCCAGTATTGGCCTAATGCCCAGATTAGTGTATTATTTTCTGTATCAGTAGAGCAGCTGGCCCAACAGTACATGTGAAGAAAGTAAAATGCTTTGGAGTGGCCTTTCCTATCTCATGTGAAATGTAACACTCAGGCTTTGTCTACACTATGCAGCTTTTAGCGACATGGCTGTGCCGCTACAGCCATGCCGCTAAAAGGCACGCAATGTAACTGCTGTTTGTCAGCAGGAGAGAGAGCTCACCTGTCGACAAAAAACTTCCACTCCCAACAAGCGGTGGTAGCTTTTTCAGCAGGAGAGTACTCTTGCCGACAAAGTGCTGTTCACACTGGCGCTTTTCTTCAACAAAACTTTTGTCTTTCGGGGGAGTGGGTTTTTTTAACACCTCTGAATGACAAAAGTTTTGTCATTCAGTTGCCAGTGTAGACAAGCCTCAATGTTTATTTTCATGATAGAAGCTCTTAATTCTAGTTCTAGTTTTTTCATTCACATTGAAAAAATATTGAATTATTCATTAAAAAATCAGCATTTTTACCAGTCTAATTCATGGATAAGAGTTTAAAAATGAAAAATAATTATGCTAGATCTGTAAATCTGTATAATAACAGCTACAAAACTGAAATGGTTTGTCTTTTGTTTAATTCATCACAGGAGTCTCCACAGAGTGATTATGCATACGAGGTGTGAAGTGTAATCTAGGTACCATAGGTAAGTTAAAGATGAACTACAATGCTTTGTACATATGTATCCCAAATTTGTCTTCTTTATTTACTTTCTCAGTACTTCTTTCAGGTTTCCATGTTTGCCCCGTAACATCTGATAGCTTCAGAATTGTCTGAAATATTGCTCAGTGTTGCTTCAGGTGATGTTGATGTCACCAGTTGTTACAGGGTAAATCTGGAACACTGAACTCAAGACTAAGGCTACCAGAAAGTTTTACCAGTTATACCAACATAGTTATACTGTTATAACCGCTTGTGTAGACACTCTTAAAGGATAGGTATTTTTTGTTTTGCTTAAGCTCCTTTCCAATTGACACAAGCTAAACTGAAGAAACCCGCTCTTAGGCTATGTCTACACAAGCACTTTTGTCGGTCAAGGGTGTGAAGAAAACACCCTCCTGACCAACATAAGTTTCAAAGACAGAAGCACTGGTGTGGACAGTGCTATGTTGGCGGGAGGTGCTCTCCTGCCAACATAGCTACCTCTGCTTGTTGGGGGTGGTTTAATTATGCCAAAGAGAGAGCTCTCCCACCGGCATAGAGCAGCTACACAGGAGACCTTAAAGCAGCGCAGCTGCAGCGGTACAGCTGTGCCACTCTAAGGTCTGCAGTGTAGACATAGAGACTCTTATTTCAGTACAAGGCTATGTGGGGGATTATACTGGTGTAATTACATTGGTTTAAATTTCTATCTAGGCTATAATGAAATTTTTCCCATGTAGGTAAGGCCTAAAGCACCGATCGTATAAATGCTGACACATGTGCATAACTTTATGTACAGCAAGTAGTCCTTTTGATTACAGTGGTACTATTCACACTGAGTAAAGTTAAACACATGTAAGTCTTTGTTTTGCTTGAGCCATAACAGGTGAGTGAACAAGGAATGGGTTTTAATCATTTTTATTTTAGAATATAGTTGAGTTTGTTTAACATCTATATATTTTAGGGTCATTGGAGTCCCATTGAAGTCAGTGGAACTAGAGATATTCAGCATCTTTTGAAAATCAGGCTACTAATCTTTAGTTTTATTTAAATTAATACAATCTCAAATCTACACCTTTTTAAGAATAGTGTTTCAGGTTTAACTCTGACTTTACTGATTTTTGAGCCACATTGTCATATAATTTACACATAAAATGTACTCAGCCTTAAAATTGTTTTAATCTATCTGGGAATTTTTTGAATTAATTTAAAATTTACTATTTGGTCTCAAAACAGTAACAGCCACTTGTGCAAGATACGCACAGTACCCTTTGATGCACTTCTGTTGGTTGTACAGAAGAAGTTGCTAAAATTGACTTGTAAACCAGAATAAAGCTAGGCTGGTGTGATTTAAAAAAATGTTTTCTTTGATGTATAAAGATGGCCTATGGGTGTGCAGTTTGTTTTGTTTTATTTTTAAAAAGTTCAACTTGTTTTTTATATTAAAAATGCAGGTCTTCTCTGCTTTGTTTTTTCTGAATGGCAGAAGAATTAGTAGGGTTAAGACATCATTTACCAACAAAGGTTACATTTACACATCTGAGGCCTTGTCTACGCAAGTTGCTAGTGTAAGTTAAATTAGTATAAAATCACACCTTTAGGTATATAAGTATATCTTTGTAAACTAAAATCAGATTGAAAACGATTTTGTTAAACCAGTGCTAACCCCTGTTTAAAATTGGCTGAGAGCAGTTTAGTTTTGTGTAAGGGCTTGTCGACACACAGAAATTTAACTAAATGTGTGACGTTGTGCCAGTTTAGTTAAATGAGTGCAATTTTGTGTATAGAAAAGGACTACATTTACTTGTAAATGCAAACTAAACCAATTTAAATCAGTTTTCAACTAATGGCTGCACAGGGTTCTAGTCAGAAGTTTAAAATTTCCAACGCCTGTTTAATTCAGACAGCTGGGAGAACAGATTTTTGTTCAACGTTTCATGTCCTCGCTCCTTCAGATAAGGGAAAAGAAAGCTTTCATCTTATTCTGTGGTTCGCCAAGGAGAACAAAAAGCAAGGAACAACACAACTTGATATTCCTCATATTTTTAAGGATTTTTTTTCTAAACAAGTATTAAAAAAAGCTTTTTGAAGAAAGCGAAAACGTTTCAGACGTTGTTTATAAATCTAAAAATAGCATAAAAAGGGATAGATGGCATGAGCAAGCTTTTTTTCCTTAGTTCACATAAATAATGTTGATACACTAACAAGGAAATTAACAAAAAGCAGTTCATTTCAATCTGTCAGATAGATGGCCGGGGTTGGGGATGTACATAACATAAGAACATAAGAAAGGCCGTACCGGGTCAGACCAAAGGTCCATCTAGCCCAGTATCTGTCTACCGACAGTGGCCAATACCAGGTGCCCCAGAGGGAGTGAACCTAACAGGCAATGATCAAGTGATCTCTCTCCTGCCATCCATCTCCATCCTCTGACGAACAGAGGCTAGGGACACCATTCTTACCCATCCTGGCTAATAGCCATTTATGGACTTAGCCACCATGAATTTATCCAGTCCCCTTTTAAACATTGTTATAGTCCTAGCCTTCACAACCTCCTCAGGTAAGGAGTTCCACAAGTTGACTGTGCGCTGCGTGAAGAAGAACTTCCTTTTATTTGTTTTAAACCTGCTGCCTATTAATTTCATTTGGTGACCCCTAGTTCTTGTATTATGGGAATAAGTAAATAACTTTTCCTTATCCACTTTCTCAACATCACTCATGATTTTATATACCTCTATCATGTCCCCCCTTAGTCTTCTCTTTTCCAAGCCGAAGAGTCCCAGCCTCTCTAATCTCTCCTCGTATGGGACCCTCTCTAAACCCCTAATCATTTTAGTTGCCCTTTTCTGAACCTTTTCTAGTGCTAGAATATCCTTTTTGAGGTGAGGAGACCACATCTGTACACAGTATTCGAGATGTGGGCGTACCATGGATTTATATAAGGGCAATAATATATTCTCTGTCTTATTCTCTATCCCCTTTTTAATGATTCCTAACATCCTGTTTGCTTTTTTGACCGCCTCTGCACACTGCGTGGACATCTTTAGAGAACTATCCACAATGACGCCAAGATCTTTTTCCTGACTCGTTGTAGCTAAATTAGCCCCCATCATGTTGTATGTATAGTTGGGGTTATTTTTTCCAATGTGCATTACTTTACATTTATCCACATTAAATTTCATTTGCCATTTTGTTGCCCAATCACTTAGTTTTGTGAGATCTTTTTGAAGTTCTTCACAATCTGCTTTGGTCTTAACTATCTTGAGTAGTTTAGTATCATCTGCAAACTTTGCCACCTCACTGTTTACCCCTTTCTCCAGATCATTTATGAATAAATTGAATAGGATTGGTCCTAGGACTGACCCTTGGGGAACACCACTAGTTACCTCTCTCCATTCTGAGAATTTACCATTAATTCCTACCCTTTGTTCCCTGTCCTTTAACCAGTTCTCAATCCATGAAAGGACCTTCCCTTTTATCCCATGACAGCTTAATTTACGTAGGAGCCTTTGGTGAGGGACCTTGTCAAAGGCTTTCTGGAAATCTAAGTACACTATGTCCACCGGATCCCCCTTGTCCACATGTTTGTTGACCCCTTCAAAGAACTCTAATAGATTAGTAAGACACGATTTCCCTTTACAGAAACCATGTTGACTCTTGCTCAAGAGTTTATGTTTTTCTATGTGTCTGACAATTTTATTCTTTACTATTGTTTCAACTAATTTGCCCGGTACCGACGTTAGACTTACCGGTCTGTAATTGCCGGGATCACCCCTAGAGCCCTTTTTAAATATTGGCGTTACATTAGCTAACTTCCAGTCATTGGGTACCGAAGCCGATTTAAAGGACAGGTTACAAACCTTAGTTAATAGTTCCGCAACTTCACATTTGAGTTCTTTCAGAACTCTTGGGTGAATGCCATCTGGTCCCGGTGACTTGTTAATGTTGAGTTTATCAATTAATTCCAAAACCTCCTCTAGTGACACTTCAATCTGTGACAGTTCCTCAGATTTGTCACCTACAAAAGCCAGCTCAGGTTGGGGAATCTCCCTAACATCCTCAGCCGTGAAGACTGAAGCAAAGAATCCATTTAGTTTCTCCGCAATGACTTTATCATCTTTAAGCGCTCCTTTTGTATTTTGATCATCAAGGGGCCCCACTGGTTGTTTAGCAGGCTTCCTGCTTCTGATGTACTTAAAAAACATTTTGTTATTACCTTTGGAGTTTTTGGCTAGCCGTTCTTCAAACTCCTCTTTGGCTTTTCTTATTACACTCTTGCACTTAAGTTGGCAGTGTTTGTGCTCCTTTCTATTTGCCTCACTAGGATTTGACTTCCACTTTTTAAAGGAAGTCTTTTTATCTCTCACTGCTTCTTTTACATGGTTGTTAAGCCACGGTGGCTCTTTTTTAGTTCTTTTACTGTTTTTCTTAATTTGGGGTATACATTGAAGTTGGGCCTCTATTATGGTGTCTTTAAAAAGGGCCCATGCAACTTGCAGGGATTTCACTTTAGTCACTGTACCTTTTAACTTTTGTCTAACTAACCCCCTCATTTTTGTATAGTTCCCCCTTTTGAAATTAAATGCCACAGTGTTGGGCAGTTGAGGTGTTCTTCCCACCACAGGGATGTTGAATGCTATTGTATTATGGTCACTATTTCCAAGCGGTCCTGCTATAGTTACCTCTTGGACCAGCTCCTGCGCTCCACTCAGGATTAAATCTAGAGTTGCCTCTCCCCTTGTGGGTTCCCGTACCAGCTGCTCCATGAAGCAGTCATTTAAAGTATCGAGAAATTTTATCTCTGCATTTCGTCCTGAAGTGAAATGTTCCCAGTCAATATGGGGATAATTGAAATCCCCCACTATTATTGGGTTCTTAATTTTGATAGCCTCTCTAATTTCCCTTAGCATTTCATCATCACTATTACTGTCCTGGTCAGGTGGTCGATAATAGATCCCTAATGTTATATTTTTACTAGAGCATGAAATTTCTATCCATAGAGACTCTATGGAACATGTGGATTCGCTTAAGATTTTTACTTCATTTGAATCTACACTTTCTTTCACATATAGTGCCACTCCTCCCCCTGCACGGCCTGTTCTGTCCTTCCGATATATTTTGTACCCCGGAATGATTGTGTCCCATTGATTGCTCTCAGTCCACCAGGTTTCTGTGATGCCTATTATATCTATATCCTCCTTTATCACAAGGCACTCTAGTTCACCCATCTTATTATTTAGACTTCTGGCATTTGTGTACAAGCACTTTAAAAACTTGTCCCTGTTTACTAGCCTGCCTTCTTCTGATGTGCCAGATTCTTTTTTATGTGACTGTTTATCATCTGATCCGGCCCTTACATTATACTTTTCAGTCCTCTGCTCCTGACTATAACCTGGAGATTCTCTATCATCAGACTCTCCCCTAAGAGAAGTCTGTGTCCGATCCACACGCTCCTCTGCAGCAGTCGGCTTTCCCCCATCTCCTAGTTTAAAAACTGCTCTACAACCTTTTTAATGTTTAGTGCCAGCAGTCTGGTTCCACTTTGGTTTAGGTGGAGCCCATCTCTCCTGTATAGGCTCCCCCCATCCCAGAAGTTTCCCCAGTTCCTAATGAACGTGAACCCCTCCTCTCTACACCATCGTCTCATCCACGCATTGAGACTCTGAAGCTCTGCCTGCCTCCCTGGCCCTGCGCGTGGAACTGGGAGCATTTCTGAAAATGCCACCATAGAGGTCCTGGATTTCAGTCTCTTCCCTAGCAGCCTAAATTTGGCTTCCAGGACATCTCTCCTACCCTTCCCTATGTCATTGGTACCTACATGTACCACGACCACCGGCTCCTCCCCAGCACTACACATAAGTCTGTCTAGATGCCTCGAGAGATCCGCAACCTTCGCACCAGGCAGGCAAGTCACCATACGGTTCTCCCGGTCATCACAGACCCAGCTATCTACATTTCTAATAATCGAATCTCCCATTACTAACACCTGCCTTTTCCTAGAAACTGGAGTTCCCTCCCCCGGAGAGGCAACCTCAGTGCGAGAGGCAACCCCAGCACCATCTGGAAGGAGGGTCCCAACTATGGGAAGGTTTCCCTCTGCTCCCATTGACTGCTCTACTTCCCTGGGCCGTTCTTCCTCCTCAACAGCACATGTAGAAATGTGTCAGTGTTTGCCAACAATAACCAGAAGGAAAAGCAATTTTATTTTTAAGCTTCTGAGAGAGAGTATTAAAATGACAATGAAAACAAAGTATTAAAAGTTTATCGATTCCCCCCCACCTGCATGAGCCTTTTAATTTTATTTTCATACCTTTTATTATCTAGCATTGAAGAGAAGCTAATATAGTCTTTTTTCCTTAAGGTCAATTTTTTTTTTTAACTCCATTGAGCTTTGTCAGTAAATGCCACATCTAAAGAGAGGCAGCTAGCTGCTATATTCTAAAACATTCATGAAAATGCTGAAGAGCTGACTGTAATCACATGATCCGCAATGTGTGCCTATATTTCCTCCCTCTTATATGAGACAAAACGATAAGGGTCCTGATGGACAATATTGTCCATCATGTTCTATATAAACCACCAGGCTGGAGCACATTCCCACTCCTTATGCACAGAGGCCTTAAAACTATGGATCCGATGCATAAAACACAACATCACTATGACAGCAGCATACCTCCCAGGTCGACTGAGTATAATGGCGGGCACATTAAGCAGACAGTTTTCCCAAGAGCATGAATGGGAACTGAATGACGAAACAACACATCATATTTTACACATGTGGGGATCCCCACATATAGACCTGTTTGTCACGCCAGCTCTACGTTCACCTGAAGTGGAGCACCCACAGGGACAGCACTCGAAGAAGAAGAGAAGGTTACTCACCTTGTGCAGTAACTGAAGTTCTTCAAGATGAGTGTCCCTGTGGGTACTCCACTACCCACCCTCCTCCCCTCTACTTCGGAGTACGAGCTAAACACTCCACAGTAGAGAAGGGACTGAAGATGTCGGGGCGTGCACGTTCTAGATGAGGCATCAGCGGCACCGTGAGACTGCTACTGTGCACGTGCACCCCCGACCAGACACTGCTACTGAAAATCTCCGATCAACGGCACTGGGACGCACCGCATGCATTTCTTGAAGTATCCTTTTCTTTCCATCCATTCCCATTATTTTTGTGGGACTTAGAGCCTTATCACTGCAGACCAGTGGGTGCTGGAGAGTTTATAGGTGGGGTACTCCATCCAATTCCAGATGTTCCCCGCTCCTTCTCCATCCCTATTTAAGGACTATTCTCATGACAGCATGCTGCATCAAGAGGGGAAGTCATTTTTAAGTCTTGGAGCTGTGGAAGAAATGCCTCAAGGGGTTTTTATTCCCATCACTATCTAATACCCAATTAAAAAGTGGGGCTGGTGTCCAGTTCTTCAATTGAAACAATTGAATACCTTCATTCACATGTTCAAGTTCAGAACGGTCTCTAATTTCCTCCCTGGATCTACAAGACTGGTGTGTAGCTCTCAGCCTTCAGAACATCTACTTTCATATAGCTAGCCATCTTGCCCACAGGAAGTACCTAAAGTTTCAGGTGGGCAATTCCCATTACCAATACAGGGTTCTGCCTTTCAGTTTATAAGTAGCACTGAGGGTATTTACCAAATGCCAGGTAGTAGTGGCTCCACCTCAGCAAAGGCTTATCTGCCTAACGACAGACTCAGCACTGTAGTAGATCTGGTCATTCAGCTACCGATCCAACCTCAGACTTCAGTAAGAAGCTTGTGTCTGACTTCTAGGACACATGGCCTCCTGTTTATACGTAACTGAGGGTGCCAGACTTCACTTTTGATGCATGCAAGAGTGACTGAAGTCTGTATATTGGCCCATTGATCATCATCTGGAGATGAAGATGCAGGTCCTACAGGAGTCCTGTCACCATTAAACTGGTTGAAGGATCCTCTAAAAGTATGTAAAGGAGTACTCTTCTCTCCACCATGACCATCAGAGACATTAATGACAGGTGTCTTCACTTTACGGTGGGGAGTTCACGTACACCATCTTGTACACCAAGGTCTCTGGATGGCTCAAGAAGATTACTTATACAAATGTCCTAAATAAGGCTATTCGTCAGGCTTGCACAGTATTGCTTCCAGTACTGAAAAGGTTAACTGTTCAGATTATGGCAGACAAAACCACAGCAATGTTTCATATAAACAGGGAAGGCAGAGCAAGATCCAACCCACCCCAACACATACATGCACACCTTTGTCGAGAAACTGTGCATCTATATAGAATTACGGCATATGACACAATTACTCCAGTAGCTCTTCATCATATACCAGGCTTGCAAAATGTTCTGGCAGAGCTTAGCAGGAAGCTCACAAGAAATCACAATGACAGGCCCCATCATACAGGAAATATTCACCAGGGTGGGGTCAGTATTCCATCAAGGTGGATTGATTAAAATTAATGCAATTTAAATAACTGATTTTAATAAAGATTTAAATCAAAAAGCGGGAAAAATTGATTTAAATAATAGATTTTAATCATGTTTTTCATTGGTACATAGTTATTTTCCTAGAGAAAGGTTGGTTCTCATTGGTTGGTAACAAGTAAAACGTATGTATTTGCAACTAAATATAGCCTTTACACTAAATTTAGTACTATTTTTTTTTTTCTAACCAAGAGGATACACTGTACCTTGTACGCATTTATCGATGTAATTGCATAGTATAATTTCCATGTATTCAGAGTCCTAATTTTTCCTACTTTATTTATGCTAGAAAATGGGGAATGATGCATTTCTTATTTAATAGAAGATGGTTTGCTTGTGTTTTATGTTAAGCTCTATTTGGATGGACATTCAAATTCAGTTACAAATGCACAAGCAACATTTTCAGATTGATTTTTACTAGTTAATTAAAACTACACCGCTACCTCGATATAATGCCACTCGATATAACACGAATTTGGATATAACGCGGTAAAGCAGTGCTCCGGGGGGGTGGGGCTGCGCACTCCGGTGGATCAAAGCAAGTTCAATATAACGCGGTTTCACCTATAATGCAGTAAGATTTTTTGGCTCCCGAGGACAGCGTTATATCGAGGTAGAGGTGCACCTTAAATGTGCTGGATACATCAGAAAGAAATTAGCAAAACATGTTTTGTATTTAACACTAACTGATTTATTAAACAAAAAACGGTCTTATTTATTGTTAGTGAATTGAACTGATTGTTCAGTAATGTCCTTCAGGATTTTAGAACTAGGAGATCTCATCTTCTCACTCCTAATTTTTTTATTCATAGATTGGAAAAGGAAAACAAGCTTTTCTGCTTTTTCAACTCCCAATCAGTTTCTTAATTTTGAATTAACTAATCATTGAACTGAGTTAGTTCAATAAATGGAAGTGAAGAAAATATTCTCTCTGCAGAAGAGGCTAATGCTTTCAAAAGCTGGTTTAGCACTTCAGCAAACTCTGGTTCAATATACTTTGTCAGTGACTTCCACCAGTTCAGTGGGTTGACTTTTTTAAAACCTTGGCAGAAAGCATTGGCTGCTTAATATTATTTTTGTTTTTTTTAAATGATTTTACTATGTTATAGTAAGTTTAGGCCTGTACATGGATTGTCATTATTTCAATTTAATTTTAAATAGGTTTATTTAAAAAAGAAAAACTTTTTTTTAAAAGTGTCAATTTTTATCCATTCTGGCCTCCATAGACCTGTTTGCAATGAAAGAGAACAAGAAGTGTTTCAGTTTTTGCTCCAGAGGCCCCTAGTACTAGGGTTCTCTATCAGATGCATTTCTGATCCCTTCAGTTCTAGAACTCTTTTATGCTTACCTGCTTATTCCATTGATTCCCAGAGTCATCAGGAAACTCAGATAAGACTCAGCCAAGATTATCATATTGGCTGTGCCCGGGCCAATGAAGTTTGTTTTTCTCAGACCTGATCAATCTCTCTGTTAGGTATCCAGTCCAATTATCTCCCAACACAGATGTAATTTCCCAAAGAGAGGAGTTGATCGTCTGTCCAGATCCGTCTTCCCTGTCCTTGTAAGCATCAGTATCGTCTGGTTAACAGCACTGGAGAGCAGCTGCTCTTCAGAGGTCCAGAATATACTTATACACAGTACAAAAAGACTCCACTAGGCTTACATCATCTTCCAAGTGGAAGAGATCTTCTGTCTGATCCCAAGGACATCACTTATCTCCATACCTGATATACTAGACTACAGAATTAATGACTTTCTACAAGCAACGAGCTCTAGTCATGCACCTCCTTTTGGTCACTTACAAGGCTACTTTGAGAGAATCCAACCAACATGGTTTAAGGCTCTGTCCAAGCATTGCTGCTGTCATGGGGACTCCAAACATGTACTTGGTATGCACACCCTCTGTCTTGCACCTTCTCCTGCGAACTATGACGATATGACCCACTGCCCGCCTCCTGGAACCAGTGCTTACCCTTAGACTCTTCTACGGCTTAAATAAACACTCTCCCAGAACTCCATCTGTGTGGGTGTTCCAGGTCCACAGGTTAACTTCCTGGGCATGTGGCAGGTGTAACTCATGAAATGCCCATACACTTTGTACAGGATTCTAACATCATTGCTCTGCTTAATCGCATGAGAAATACACAGATCTATACAAAAATAATAAACCGTACACACATTTCCCTGTCTGTTTTTTCATCACTCCAGAGCATTCTTTGGGCTGGGGTCAGAATTCTCTGGGGCTAGCCAGAGTCCTTCTGCTACAGTGCATGGCTTATATTCTGAAACATGGAGCCTTCTCTTAGCTTGGCTGGTTCATCCACTTCCCTTCTTGTACTCAAAGCTTCCTGTGTGGCACTGAGAGTTTTCACCTCCATGGTTTTTAAAGGCTAACAGCAACACCTTGGTATCTGTCCTGCATTTGGGAATTTTTCATTCTCCAAATACCGGCCCCTTGTTGAGGGAGGTTGGAGAGAACTGATTTCCCCTAGAATGCAGTTACTCTTTTGTTCTCACAAAGGAAGACCTATTCAGGTGCATATAGTCCTTACTGGTTAGCTGTTGTTCCTGATCTGGGCGAGACGTGCTTAAAGGCATGTCAGCAATGATGGATACACAGGGGTATCCCTGTGTATCCATCCATTCCCTGATACAGCAATTTTCATAAAATCAACTTTTTAATATCAACCAGAATTCATAAGTTGTACAGATAGACTCCCCCAAAAGCTCACACACCCATTTCAGCAAACCATCCCTCCCATTCAGGGTCACTCAGTATTCTCACACCCTACAGTAGGTATATTCCTGAAATGGCTTACGTGTGTGTACTGTTGAAACAGGGAGCCCCTCCTCTTCCTTGGGATCTCAACCTAGTGCTGATGGAGTTTGAGTAATCACCCTTGCATACATATTCTCTTTTCTACCTATCCATCAAAGCAGCTTTTCTAGTAGCAGTATAATCTGCTAGAAGGGTCAGAGAAATACAAGCATTCGTGGTGGGACATCCATACACTGCATTTTGTAAGGACAGTATGACCTTGAAGCCTCACCCAAAGTTTTTTGCCAAAGGTCGTCTCTGACTTCCATCTTAACCAAGTAATATACCTGCTTGTCATCTTTCCCAAGGGGAATCTAAACTTTGCACGTTGGATATGCTTAAGGTGCTATCTGTCAGTCTAGTTAGGACTGAGGTTTTTATGGTGGCCACTAGGTTATTTGTAGCTTATGCGGATAGGGTAAAAAGTCAGGCAATATCGACACAGAGACTATCTAATTGTATTTCTATCAGTATTAAATTATGCTACAAAATAGCTATTTTACAGCCAACTCCACTAGGGCTCAAGCAGCTTCTTTGAGAAGTGTTCCAATCTTGGAAATTTGTAGGGCAGTAACATGTGGTTTCAGTACATACTCTACTCAACATTACTCTATAGTGGAAGCATCAAGATTTTATGCTAATTTTGGCAGAGTTGTCTTACAATCATTGGTTAGGTAGATTCCGCACCCACCTCCAGTCACTTAAGTCATTCCTTGTGAGTCGCCAAGAATGGAATATATGTAGACAAGAACCGAAAGAAAAAACAAGTTACTTACTTTACAGTAGCTGATTCTTCAATGTATATTTTCCATATATACCATAACTCTTCTTGCTAATATGGAGTCATATAATACCTGGATTCTGCATTGGTGAAGGAATTGATGGTCACTGGGGATCGCCCTCCCCTTTATACCTGTGGATGGGAGGCACAAAGACACTCAGGGTACAGGTGCAGCCCCAATGGACACTGCTGGCCAAAAGATTCTGAACATGAGCATGTGCACCAAGAGTGGAATATAAATGGACAACACATCTCAAAGAAGCACACTTACTGTATGAGACAACCATTTCTTCTAGTGCACAAATACATGTTTTGTTCAGTACATCAAGAATGAATATTTGTAATGTGAGTGGGCAGTCATTCTTTAAAAAATTGAGAGGTGGATATAAAAATCAACTGAAGCCTTAAAGGGACAATGTCAGCTTAAACTCATATACATTTATTTACCTGTGTATTTCTAACAACATTTTAGGTTATTGAAAGGGGGGGTGGAAGGGATTGAAAAAGTAAAAATTTATTTTTCACCATTTATATACTGATCAGTTCTTGGATTTTGTTGGGACACTAAAACCTCATCCAGTTTCACTGATAAGTGTTGAAACATTGAGGTTATGTCTACACTAGAGAGCTTACAGCGGCACAGCTGTACAGATGCAGCTGCGCCACTGTAATATCTCTGGTGTAGCCGTTCTATGCCAACTGGAGAGAGCTCTCCCATCAACATAATTAAACTGCCCCCAACGAGCGGCAGTAGCTATGCCAGCGGGAGAAGCTCTTCCGCCGACAAAGTGCTGTGCATGCTACCACTTATACCGGCATAATTTATGTCAAGGGGGAGGCGGGGTGTTTTCACACCCCTGAGTGACTTAAGTTTGCCAACATGTTGTGTAGACATGGCGTGAGTTGTGATCAGTGCAGGTGAATTTGTATTTGTTTAAAAACTGTTGTTACTATTTTCTCTTTAAGAAATCATAAACTTTTTTGATGGTGTTAGGTTTTATAGAAACTTGGTTTTTTATAAAATTTAACTTTTGGGCCAATTTTGAATTAACATTGTCCTTCTAAGTTGTTAGAGCATTTATGGACTTACTGACTGACTTCATGTATCTGGGACATGAAGTATGCAAACATAAACTGTTTTTCCCCTCACCCAACTGAAACAGTACCCAAGGATATGGAAATAAATGTAAGTGAAGTGTATGAGATGTTTCTTATAGAACTGCATCTGCAAAATAGTAGGGGCAAAAATTGTGTTGTAGTGTCAGGCTATTACTAATCATCTTATGTAGCACCATGAATTTATCTAGAACTTTGCAAAAGAGAGTAAGGCCTGTCCTTAATGTCTGCATAAGATAGATTTAAAAATAATTACTAACTAGGGGAACAAAATTTTAGTTTGGAAAGGATGTGGAGTGAGTAGATGTGAGGAAACCCTTTTTTTGACGACTGTCTAAAGTGCTCAGTCAGTGTGAGAGGAGGAGCAAAGTTGAAGACAGGTGTAGATGAACAGAGCAGTCAGAATTAAAAGCAGAGGAAGGAAGAGCAAAAGTTGAATAAAATGAATGTAGGACTTTTAAGATGGGGACAAGGAGATCAAATGTGATGTGATAAGCTATTTGAGGGAAATTAAGGAGGGGGACACTATGGCTGTAGCAGCGGGAGAGGATAACTTGCAAAAAGAATAAAACAAATAATAGCTACCAAATATGGCTGGGAAATGGTTTGATATTAAAGAACTCCAGTCTGTATACAGCCAAACTGTGAAATCTAACATTGAAATTGATTTTATGGAAATTGACAATTCACTATGCTAATAAAGTGAAAATCTACCATAACTCTTTATGTAGTGTGTTTTGAAAGTTAATTGTGGTAAATCTCAGATGCCAAATTATGATGACCTTTTGATAATGAGACTAACATGTTATTACTGAACTATGGTATTTTTTGCAACATAGCTAGACTTTTTGCAATCTGTAAACTGTTAAACTATTTTGTATTAATATTAAATTTTGTTCATATACACGAATCAGTTTTATATAGAGGTGAGCATATGGTGAACTCCTTGAGTACAATTGGTTGATACAGTTGCCATGAATACATTTTATATTTTTCATTTAGATGCACTGTTTTTGAAGAAGCAAACCTGAGACATTAGGTGTTAGTCTTTTGTCTGTGAAGTCTTGAATTCAGAATATGTTAGGTTCAAAATGATGTCATTTTATAGTTTTTACATCACTCATCACACATAGCTTAGAGTGAGAATTCTAAATATGTTCTGGCCGTGCACATTAGTAAGAAATTTTCATTGTATATTTATAACTATATTTCACACCACCACCAATATATTCATAATTCTCATCTGAAGTCTGCAAGTCAAATAATGTTTAAATAGCAGGGTTTCATTTAGTAACGTAGTTTATTTCAAACTTCACACAAAATTCTTTTACATATTTATATTCCAGAAATATAGGACTTATCCAGAGCACTTGAATTTTCTGTCATGTGCAAGTTCAGTATTTGACCGTAAGCCTTTGCAAAGACGAAAGAAGAACTGTCCACTTCCTTTTCATTGCGTTACATTGCTTGAGAACAAGTGCTGCTGAGTTGATGGAGGGTAATTAGTATTCAGTATTTGCATCAGAATGTGCCTGCACTGCAGGCCAAAACATTAAAAGGTTTGGAAGAGAGGTATAAAATGAAGAAAGTTAGAGCAACTATAGCGTCTGTTCGTAAATATGACTGACATTATGTTTGTTATCCTGGAGGCTTCACTGTGGAAAGAATGTAGTCAAGAGTCTTTCTGATGTAGGAATAATGACCTTGGCTTACTCTAGATTTCTTTAGGAATAAGAATGCAGAAGATGTGATAGCTGGTAACCATGACATAGAAAATGTTGATCACTAAATAAAAAGTTTAGCTTTCAGGAAAAATGTATTCTCCACTTAATTTTACTAGGATAGTTATTATTGATGTGTAAAAATTGCCTGAACTATTCAATATGAATTTTTCTAATATGCTGTTTTTTAAACTAGAAACTCAATGGAATAAAACTCTCATTTAAAATTATGTGCAATCTCTTGTTCACAATAAACTCTGCCTGCTTGATAATATCTATGTAATAGGTATAGCATGCTAAAGCTTTTTCAGATATTTAAAGTGGAACAGTTAATTTGAAAATCATATTTCTTTTAAAATTTTGTGCATTTCTACAAGTAACACCCGAGACAGTGGATTTCAGTGTGTTTACTCTGTGCATCTGACAGCAATTTGTGTAAAGTAAGTTTCAGATTTTCCCATGTATAGTCAGTTTCTCCCTTGAAGAAGACACCCTCAGCCATCAATAAAAGAGAAGGAAATAACTCCTATTTTTTTAGGAAGGATTTTAAAAATCAAGGCAAACTGTATAAAAGTGCATTATGGAAGCTTGAATTTTTTGATATTCAATTATTTTAAAAAATTCAAATTGAATTTTTATATCTTCAAATAGAATTGTATCTACATTTTTTGAAAGATTTTACTCTTGTGCTACAGTTCCAATGTAATGCCATTTATTTGAGGGCAAAAACTTGACTTTAAAATTGCAGTCTTATGGGAGTATTTTTCAGATTCTTAATAATGTATCATTCCTTAGAATATTACATACACATATTATCTATCACGAGAGATCCAAAAATATTTACAGATTATGGGTGTGGTTCAGGCACCAGGCCCTTTGTAGCAATTCCATTAACTTCAGTGGGAATTCATGCACAAAAATTTATTCAATTAGGCTCTTCTATGTAAAGGACTCACTTTTTACACTAAAGTCTAGCCAAAGATGGGATGGCAAATTTGACTAATTTAAAAAAGAATCCAGTTTCTGATTGCCTTTTTAATAGTATGTTCTAATTTTTTTAAATTAAAATCTTAAGGGTTCTCCAGCAGGGAAGAAGCTGACTGAAGAGTGCAGTCAAATGCACAGTAAACGAACAGTTCTCTAATCTCAAGCCGGTGCATTGGTTTTTATTTATGGAATCAGTTACACCACTTCTGGCAGCGCATATACTATTTTATTATGGAGAATATTTTATTTAAAACAGAAAACGGCAATGTTTATATAAGACCTGACTTGAAAAACACTGGATTTTGTGATCCAGTTTCACTGTGTGTGTAATGTGGATAACATAGTTGTCCTACAGAGGAGTTGAGACAAGCTATTAATGTTTGTAAAGTGAGGTTGTTGTTTTTTTAAATACACACCTGAAGAAGTTTGGATTTGTCTTCACTCTTCCCTCCTTTGTACCTAGTAAGTTTGTTGGTGGTTTAGAAGTGCTCTGCAAAGTGAAAACATGTTTCCATTTTCTTTCTTCCTTTCTGTCAGCAGAGCTAGATATGCTAGAGTGCGTGCTGGTGGGGGTGGAGGTTCTCTCACTATTCAAAAAGGAACAGTCTATTTAACTTCAGGAGTAGAGTTGGCTTGGTCATGATACAGTGCCTCTGGGACAGGGGATGTGATGTGGTGAGATTGCAGCAAGGATATAGGGGAAGTGAGAAGAAATAACCTTCGTATCTTAAGCTTAGTCTATACACAGTTTTAGTACTGGTATAATTATTTGGTATGGGGTGTGATTGATTTATTTATCTATCTAAACCAAAATAGTTAAACCGATACAATTCCTTGTATGGATGCAATTATACCAGTATAAAAGTACCTAATGCCAGTGGTTCTTAACAAGGGGTATGCATACCGTTGGGGGTACACAGAGGTCTTCCAGGTGGGGTACATCAACTCATCTAGATATTTGCCTAGTTTTACAACAGGCTACCTATAATGCATTAGCGAAGTCAGTACAAACTAAAATTTCATACAATGACTTGTTTATACTGCTCTATATCCTATAAACTGAAATGTAAGTACAATATTTTAATTCCAATTGATTTATTTTATAATTTTATGGTAAAAATGAGAAAGTAAGCATTTTTTCAGTAATAGGGTGCTGTGACACGTTTGTACTTTTATATCTGATTTTGTAAGCAAGTAGTTTTTAAATGAGGTAAAACTTGGGGGTACGCAAGACAAATCAGACTCCTGAAAGGGATACAGTAGCCTGGAAAAGTTGAGAGCCACTGCCTTATACTGTGTATGTGCAGCTTATTTACTCTTCCTGTACAGGAGTAGCTATAATGGTGTAAAACACCTTTATAGCAGGGCAACTGTATCCACACTAGGGAGATTATATTGTTTAACTATACTAATATTAGTTAAAGCAGTACAACTTTTGAGTGTAGACAAGGCCTCAGTATAAGTATATTGGCTCGGTACATAAAGCAGATTCAATTTCAAGTGCTCTATAGACTTTAATTTAGGTTTTGACATTAATTTAAACAAGTGGTTGCGATGCTTCATAACTCTTATGCACTGCACCCTTCTTACATATTGACTAATGTAAAGATGTAGATACGTGCCCAAACCACCCTTATATATGAACATTTAATATTACATAACAATGGTTTACACTGTGTAATGATCTCAGTTTTGTCACTACTTTGCACACTTCACACAGATGAGGGGAGCACACTTGAATCTCAACCAAATTTCTGCTTTTTAAAGCATACTGTGGCCACTAAAGCGAATATGATATTGGCATCATCTTGTTCCACAGATCTGTTTTCACCTAAGAAATGTCTTCTTTTAATGACAAATATACATTTTTAATTACTCCTGTTAGTGCTGCTAAACCAGTACAACTTCAGCAAAGCAAGCTGTACTAGTTGACTGGTACAGCAATGGAAACATTGGCTTAGTTCTAACTGAGTAAGTTCTTAATTAGACCTTCGTGGATCAGAATTGATGGTAATGGTGTAAAAGCCAAAGAGAACACATTAGTACTTTGAAATCTTGCAGTGAGCTGTAGTTCTGCTGTAATAAAAAAACAAAAGTAACCTAAGAAACAGAAAAATTATATGAAAGCCCTTGAAACACAAGCATGGAACTATATGATGCCATTTCTACAGAGTCATGTTTAGAGTATAACCACACTTTAAATTAGTTGCTGTGCTCACTTCAGCAACTGTGGCTATAATTTATTTATGTAAATAATATTTTCCCCCAGATTTTTTCATATTTAAGGTTCTAGATGTTAAGAATCTTCTTCTTTCTTTGACAGGAAATTCTGGTGATTAAAGATCATGGCAACCATAGAGGAACTGGCCCATCAAATTATTGAACAACAAATGGGAGAGGTACATATACATATATATATTTAGTCCTATTTGAGACAAGTTGGACAATAAAGCATAATACTGATATGTAAAGATCAAAGACACAAGAGAGAATGGTCTCTAGTGGGCCCAAAGCTCCAGAAGACCCTCCCATAGAAGATTAGCAGGAACCCTGTTCTTGCTATCTTCACGTCATGATGCAAGACTTGCATCTTTGTCAAAGCATTCCCCAAAGAAACTGAGCTAAAAAAAAATTGCAATATTTTCAAAGGTAGAGATCATTGACTAAATCAGTGGTTGTCTTCATACAGCTGTTTAGTCATATGAGGCAGGCTTTCCGCTCTTCTAGCATCAAAATTGCATTCTGCATACAGTACCTGAATATTACAGTAATAGGTGCTTTTAGAAATGTATGAATAGATAGTAAAAATTAGTGTTGTCAGCATGTGTGTGTATCTATAAATATAAAACACTTAAGGATTCATTACTATATGTCCTGTTCAAAATCAATACAAGTGTGGTTATAAGAAAAATATATAAAAATGGCACCTGTTTACTTGAAATTTCTGCTCTTGATTAATTTAGATTTGTCTTACTTTACAGTCAAGTGAAGTATTCCAGGTGATTTCACGTTCAATTCATATCAGTTTTAATGCTGAATAGAAAGGTTTTCCTCTTGGATTGCTAATTTTATATATGTTCTTATGCTACCCTCATTGTAGTACGTGTGTGCCTTCCATGGTGCATTAAGTGGCATGACTAACATCTGTCATGTGTGGTTTATCCTTTCTCTCATCCTCTTCCCAGAGGGGAGTGTGTGTGTGTGAGATTTTGAGGGGTGTTGGCTTATTTTTGTTTGACGGTACACCCTGGCTACATGTTTATATTAGAAAAGGCAGATTGAAGAAACACATTGGACTTTGGAGTGGAAGGTGGTGAGGTTTGATTTTAGCAACTGTGGGAGTTTATTCCACAGTCTTGGCCCAGCCCCTGAGAATGCTCCATCTCCTGAACAGACAGGCTTTATATGGTAGCAAGTTCCCTTGTGTCTGAGGGATGGAGATGTTGATCTCAGTCTTCATCCAGGTGCTTTAGTCAATCTTTTAGATATCCTGGGCCCAGGCCATTGAGTGCCATGAATTTAAGGATTGAGTCTTTGAATTTGACTCCAGAATTCAGTCAGTCTGTGAATTTTTAAATTAAAAAAAAAAAATCTCTCATCCCTGACTCATCCTTTTCACAGAAGCAATAGTTTATATCCAATTCAAAAACAGCAACAAAAGTCAAACTCATACTCAACAGATGGGGGGAGAGAGAGCCAGCCACGCTGCTTGTCTCTCTCCTTTTCTTCTTCTGTGGAGAGGCCACTTTAATTAGAATAACAGGCCCTATTTGCTCTTCCTGACAGAGTCCTGGCATGCTATTCTGTCAGTTCTTGTATTTTAGTTTGTTTAGTAAGAGCACACCTGTCTTCCTTTATCCCACAGTTAAAGTAGAGGAAGGGAAGCAATTGTGCTGTTTGTACCACAGCTAGTAACCTCTTTTCTTAAACTTGTGTGGGTTTGATTGCTTTGGTGTGCGAAATAGGTGGAGCTTGTTTCTGACCCCTGACGTATTATCAGTAGGTCCAAACAGGCTTATACATTGCTGCTACAGCTTCCCTTTGTGAAGACAGACTTCTAGCATAGTAAGCAGGTGGTGCAGAAAACATTACTTTCTAGAGGATTTCCAGATACTAATAACGTAACCTTTTATTGTCCAGTTTTTAACTACCACTGTTAGATAAAGTTATTGAGAAAGTGGTATTGGTGCTAATATAAAAGAGCCTAGATCTACTGAAGAAGCTTCAATTATGTCTTGATCTCGTAGGTGTATCTTACCAGTCTGGTGTCTGATGTGACTAGTATGGAGAATGTGCTGTTATCTATGGCTGACTACTCACTACCAGTGAATGACACAAGTAAAATTTTCTTATGCCCTTTTAGACCAATCATCAGTTTTGATAACATTGATCATAAAGTGATCTACGTGCAGAGTTTTGTGGTAGTTGATGGAAAGGATATTCTGTGGGTTGTTTCTCTGAGAGATCTCAAAGAGTAGCTGAGTATTTGCTCTTCCTCCTTAGGGTCACTTGCATATGAGACTCTATCTTGTTATCTTTCAATGTGTATTTATGGTTGCTAAGGGAAATAGTGACACGGTTCATCCCTGTACAGATGACACTTGTATATTTTCCTTTTGTTATATCCAGATGCAGCAATATCTGTTGTTTTTCCAATGTCTGAAAGAAGTGAAGTAGATGGGAACAAACTGGCCTCAGAGTCAGTGCCAACAGGTGGAGGGAAATGTCTTGAAGAATGAACTGCGTGTGGAGTACACATTCTATTTTTGTGTATGCTCACCTTTGCCAATATAGTTTGGAATTTGGGGATTATATAGAATCCAACGTTGTTCTTGGATTTTCAGGTAGCAGCCTTTTTCATCTAGTTCATAGTTGAACTACAGGATGCTGCTATTCTTCTCTCTGGTTATACTTATGCTGGATGCAAGCTTGTGACTTGCCCTTGGAAACCATATTTGAAGCTGCATGGAAGTTGAGACAGTATTTCCAATAGCACTTGTAATTCACATGAACATTGATGAAATAATTTTCACTGAATTCACAAGCAAAATCCAGTTTGGGGTATATGTGCGCAGAAGAGACCTTTTCTCCCTACTTTTAAAGAAAACAGGATATTCACAGACCTGATATTTCATTAAGATACTGGAGTCACTAATAGCAGTTAGGATAGTAACTAGATAGTAATTATTGTTCATAGAGTATTTTAGAAATGACAAACCTATTAAGAGCATGATCTTTGGAATAGATTGCAATGATGTATTTTGCAAAACCTATTAAATATATGCAGATTAGAAGCAAAAGAAAGTTTTTTATTTTTAAAAAAATTCCTAGCTACAATTTAAGATTACCTGTATGAAGCATTACATAGAGTGTACCGTCTCATAAATCTTCTGCCCAATACTATCCACTTCCTACCAGGAATGAGGTAGTTCTTATCCCCAAACCATGGTCAGGCATTTCTGCCAGTCAAGAACTTGCAATAGCTCTCTCTCATAATCTGTGGAGCTGTAAAGTAATTACATAGTAGTTTATCCATTTCCTCATGTGCTGCCAAATTCCAGTTTCAGTTAACATCTGTGAAAGCAAATAAGTATCCACCACAAATATGTAAAACTTGATATTTAACAAATACACTGGTTACACTGTGACAAATAGTATTTAATGTTTTTGTTAATACATCCATGAACAATATAAAGTTTCTTTCAAAGGTTTAAACTCATACTGCTGCATGTCAATAATTAGCAATTTCATCTTCTGTGAAGTGTATCTTTGAGAGCTTTCAAGAAACAACTGTATTTCAGTCCTGGGATAAATAATTCTGTAGCTACAGCGTAGGAACCATCATTGCCAGTATAAGAGAACATATGGAGAAGGACCACAGAACACTAAAAAGAAAAAAGTCTATAGAGTAAGAAACGTCTACGCAAGGTATCAGCAAAGCACCATCTGCCTGTAAATTACCACCAGTACAGGTCATTTGGAGGGTATCTCAGAAAATTTTGCCTGAAAGGGGTCTTTTCTTTGCAATCATTATATAAGTCTAAAATATTATTTATTTGTATTCTATTATAATATCAATAATGAACCCTCTCATTTCTGCTTGAAATTTCTTCATTGTAGTCTTTTGGGAGTATTTTGGGAAGTCTGAAATTAGAGAAAGTGTTTAATTTATTGGAGGCTGTAAAGGGGTTTTCACTTTTGTAAAGTCTGACTTTTTTTGTAATGCAGTATTGCAAAAATGAATTGGTTTAGAAACTTCATTTTTTATTTATTCAGTAATCCTAGGAGAAATCTAGTGAATAGAGATATTTTTATTAGACTAGTTCAAATCTTGGGTACTGCTATTAACTATAGAAATGTGAACATCCAAGAGCTCCTGGCAGAGTTTATAGACTCATTGATCAGTTTTATGGAGTTTATAAGCTCTGCAGACACACAACAGAATTTGTAAACTGTATAATCGAAATAATTCCAGTATGAAGAGTTTGGAAAATCAGCAGCGATTGTAAACTCCTTAAGACAAATAGTTGTATGCAGTGGTGTTGTGGTCATGTCAGTTTTAGGATATTAGAGAGACGAGACAGATGAGGTGATATCTTTTATTGGACCAACTTCTGTTGGTGAGAGAGACAAGCTTTCAAGCTATACAGAACTTGACTGGTCCCTTAGAATTTGTACTAACTACTTATGCTAAACCAGGGGTCAGCAACCTATGGCACGTGTGCCAAAAGCGGCACACGAGAAGATTTTGAGTGGCACTCACACTTCCCGGGTCCCAGCCACTGGTCCCGGGGGCTCTGCTGCCATCCTGGGGTCCCGGATGCCGGCCCCACTCAGCCCGCTGCCGGCCCCAGGTCCCGGTCCCCAGTCCCGGGGGCGCTGCTGCCGGCCTGGGATCCTACCGCTGGCCCCCTGCCACTCGGGTCCCGGCCACTGATCCTGGGGGCTCTGTTACCATCCTGGGGGCCCAAACGCCGGCCTGGGGCTCTGCTCCTGGCCTCAGCCCGGGTCTCTGCAGCCACCCCCAGCTGTGGCCACTGGCCCCAGCCTGGGGCAGTGAGGGCTGTAGACAGTGGCAAGAGGCAGCACCCCCACCTTAAAAATTGTTACAGCGCCCACTGTACTGGGATATTTTTAAGTCCTGATTTGCTGCTTGCATCACTGTCACGTCACGTGGAACAGCACATTGCGTTTGATGTTGTGCGTGCTGTCTGTCGCGATTTTTTTTTTCCCACTGTAAGTTGAGGGGTACATTTGACAAAATGTCAGCTCCTAAGAAAGCAAAGTTAGATGTCCATTCATTTCAGCCTTCTTGGACAGACACATTTGGATTTATTCAAAAGAAGGACCGTGCTGTTTGTGCTTTCTGTTGCGAAATTGTTGTTTGTCGCACATCAAGTATTTGATGACCTTTTCAAACGAAGCACGAGAAAACCTTTCTTGATGAAGCAGACGAGTGAATCGATCAAAAAGGCAGTAGCAGGATATGAGAAGCAAAGCAGTGTTTTTAAATGCTTTAAGTGTAAGTAAAAATCAAGCCACAGAAGGAAGTTACAAGATTGCACAGTGCATTGCAAAAAACGGAAACCCATTTACAAATGGGGAATATAAAAGAAGTTTTTCTCAGCAGTTCGGGAGGTTTTGTTCAATGATTTGCCAAATAAATATGCGTATGTAGAATAAAAGAACTGCCTGTCTCTGCCAGAACAGTTGAGAGACGCGTAAACGAAATGGCAGAAAACATTAACGAAAAGCAGACGACTGCATTAAAAGACACAGCAGTGTTTAGCATTGCAGTTGATGAGAGCGTGGAGATAAACGACGTTCAACGTTTGGCAGTTGTTGCACGATGCTTCCGATGAAATCCAAGAGGAGCTTTGTTGCCTAAAACCCCTGTATGGCACAACAAAGGGGAAAGATATAGCAGAAACTTTTGTAAACCATTTTGAAGAACGAGGAGTTGACATCAGAAAAATACTTTGTGTGACAACAGATGGTGCTCCTGCCATGGTCGGAAAACAGAAGAAATTTGTAAAGTTACTTGAAGATCAAACTGGCCGCCTGACAGTCAAATTTCACTGTATCATCCATCAAGAAAACCTGTGTGCTAAAATTTCTAATTCAGAGCTTAATAATGTGATGAATACAGTGGTGCAAATTGTGAATGTCCTTGTTGCTCGATCTGCTTTGACTCACAGACAGTTTCAAGCACTGCTAGAAGAGATGGACATTGCTTATAATGACATTCCACTTCATAGGAACTTTTGGTGGCTAAGTCGTGGCAAGGTTTTGGTGTGCTTTAACTGTTTTGATGCAATCAAGGCCTTTTTGTCGGAAAAAGGACAAAACTACCCCTAACTGGATGATGACAAATGGCTGTGTAAGCTCATGTTTCTAACTGACATCACCGCTCACCTAAATGAACTCAACCTCCATCTCCAGGGTGCAGGGCAAACGGTTTTGGATGTTTATGAAGCCCGGAAGGCATTTGTTGTAAAACTAGCAGTTTTTTCTTGGGATATTCGAACTTCAACTTTCCGCTACTTCCAACACATAAAAGAGCTATCGACCCGTTGCACTGTCAGTGTCAATGAGATTGGAATGTACATGCAAGAACTGGAATCAGAATATTCTGACAGATTTCAAGATTTCCAGCGATTTGGCCAAATGCTTTCTTTTCTAATTAAACCTGAAAAGTTCAATGAAAGCGACTTGGATTTGTCTGTATTTCAGTGGATGGGTGTTGAAGATTTCGAAATGCAGCTCATTCAGTTAAAAAGCTCAGAATTGTGGGCATCAAAGTTTGGAAATCTGCGGAGTGCACTTAAAGCTACCGAGAGTCATGGGGCCTCTATTCTGACCTGCTGGACATCCCTGCCAGTGAAATTTAACTGTTTGAAGAAAATAGCGTTTGCAATGCTTTCAGCATTTGGATCCACATACCTGTGTGCAGCTTAAAGTATCCAAATACATGCCAGACATTGGAAAACTCAGCAAGGAAAAGCAAGGGCAAAGATCACACTAAACCGATAAGATCTGCATTTTAATTTAATTTTAAATGAAGCTTCTTAAACATTTTAAAAACCCTATTTACTTTACATACAACAATAGTTTAGTTATATATTATAGAGAGAGACCTTCTAAAACCATTAAAATGTATTACTGGCACACGAAACATTAAATTAGAGTGAATAAATGAAGATTTGGCACACCACCATGACCCCTGCTTTAGAGCCTACAAGTCCACTCAGTCCTACTTCTTGTTCAGCCAATCACTAAGGGTACGTCTACACTACGGGATTAGTCCGAATTTACGGAATTCGATTTTTTGAAACCGATTGTACGCGGCCACAGTAAGCGGATTAATTCGGCGGTGCGCATCCATGTACTAAGACTAGCGTCGAATTCCAGAGCGTTGCACTGTGGGTAGCTATCCCATAGCTATCCCATAGTTCCCGCAGTCCCCCCCCCCGCCCATTGGAATTCTGGGTCGAGATCCTAATGCCTGATGGGACAAAAAATATTGTCGCGGGCGGTTCTGGGAACATCCTCCCCCTCCCTCCGTGAAAACAATGGCAGACAACCATTTCGCGCCTTTTTTCCGTGGAGAACTGAGCAGACGCTATACCTCGGTAAGGATGGATCCCGCTCAGCTCAAGTTTGCAGTCATGAACATTGTAAACACCTCGCGCATTATAGTGCAGTTTATGCTGAACCAGGACCAGAAAAGCCAGGCGAGGAGGAGGCGGCTACGGCAGCGCGGCGACGAGAGTGATGCGGACATGGACATGGACACAGAATTGTCTCGCGCCACAGGCCCCGGCGCTTTGGAGATCATGTTGGCAATGGGGCAGCTTCTCGCTGTGGAACGCCGATTCTGGGCCCGGGAAACAAGCACTGACTGGTGGGACCGCATAGTGCTGCAGGTGTGGGACGATTCCCAGTGGCTGCGAAACTTTCGCATGCGTAAGGGCACTTTCCTGGAACTTTGTGACTTGCTTTCCCCTGCCCTGACGCGCCAGAACACCAAGATGAGAGCAGCCCTCACAGTTGAGAAGCGAGTGGCGATAGCCCTGTGGAAGCTTGCAACACCGGACAGCTACCGGTCAGTCGGTAATCAGTTCGGAGTGGGAAAATCTACCGTGGGGGCTGCTGTCATGCAAGTAGCCAAAGCAATCGTTGAGCTGCTGCTAAAAAAGGTAGTGACGCTGGGAAATGTGCAGCTCATTGTGGATGGCTTTGCTGCAATGGGATTCCCTAACTGTGGTGGGGCGATAGATGGAACCCATATCCCGATCTTGGCACCGGAGCACCAGGGCAGCCAGTACATAAACCGCAAGGGGTACTTTTCTATGGTGCTGCAAGCAATGGTGGATCACAAGGGACGTTTCACCAACATCAACGTGGGATGGCCGGGAAGGGTTCATGACGCCCGCGTCTTCAGGAACACTAGTCTGTTTAAACGGCTGCAACAAGGGATTTACTTTCCAGACCGGAAAATTACCATTGGGGATGTTGAGATGCCCATCGTTATCCTTGGGGACCCAGCCTACCCCTTAATGCCGTGGCTCATGAAGCCATACACAGGCAGCCTGGACAGTACTCAGGAGCGGTTCAACTACAGGCTGAGCAAGTGCAGGATGGTGGTAGAGTGTGCCTTTGGACGTTTAAAAGGTCGCTGGCGCTCGTTACTGACTCGCTCGGACCTCAGCCAAACCAACATCCCCATTGCTATTGCAGCTTGCTGTGTGCTCCACAATCTCTGTGAGAGCAAGGGGGAGACCTTTATGGCGGGGTGGGAGGCTGAGGCAAACCGCCTGGCCGCTGATTACGCGCAGCCAGACACCAGGGCGATTAGAAGAGCACACCAGGAAGCGGTGCGCATCAGAGAAGCTCTGAAAACAAGTTTCAGTGCTGCCCAGGCTCCTGTGTGAAAGTTATGTTTGTTTGTCCCTGTTGAAAACCCGCCCACTTGATTCACTCATTCCCTGTAAGCAACCCACCCTTCCCCCTTCCCCCTTCGATCCCAGTTTTATTTAAAAAAAAATAAAGTCAGTGTCGTTTTCAAATTACAAATCAAGAACTTTTTATTAACGGGGGGTAATGAACATAGGGAGAGAAATAACCAGGTAGTCCGGGTGGGGTTTGGGAGGAGGGTAGGAGTGAAGGAACAGGGCAGGAACAACATTCAAAATAATGAGAGCCTTTTGCTCGGGCTCTCTAATGGGGTGGACTGGCAGGTTGCACGGAGCTTCCCCCCCCGCGTTCTTACACGTCGGGGTGAGGAGGCTACGGGACTTGGGGAGGGGGGAGGGCGGTTATAGAGGGGCTGCAGCGGCACTCGGTAATCCTGCAGCTGCCGTTCCTGGAGCTCCACCAGACGCCGGAGCATGTCTGTCTGCTCACGCAGCAGCCCCAGCGTTGCATCCCGCCACTTCTCGTCTCGGGCGTCCCTCCTCTCCTCACGTTCGTCCCTTCTCTCCTCACGTTGGTCCCTTTTCTCCTCCCGTTGGTCCCTCATGTCCTCCCGTTGGTCCCTCTTCTCCTCACGGTCACTGGCCTCTTTCCGGAATTTTAATACAGTGTCCTTCCAGTCATTGAAATTAGCTCTCTCATCCCGGGTCGATTGCATAATTTCCGAGAACATGTCGTCTCGCGTGCGTCTCTTTCGCCGCCTTATCTGGGAGAGCCTTCGGGCCGGGGGCGGGAGGATTGAAAAATTTGCAGCTGCAGGAGGAGGGAAAAAAAGGGAGAGAAGTATGTAAAAAGATACATTTTATAGAACAATGCTTATACTCTTTCACGGTGAACACTTTTCACATTACATAGCAATGTACAAGGTCGCATTTTGCATCTTATATTGAGTGCCCGCGGCTTTGGTGTTAGAGATCACAGCAGACGCAGGGCCGGGCAACAGAATTCGGCTTGTATGCAGCCATGGTAAGCCATTGTCCTGCGGCTTCTGCATTAAATCAGCGCCCTCCTTTCCCATAGCAAGCAAAGCCCTTTACGTGCTGCGGTTTTCCTGTTACCGTGCAGCATCAGATAACATAATAACCCCCACCCACCACCCATTCAATTCTGTGGGATGATCGGTTGACCCCCTCCCCCCACCACGTGGCTGGTATCATGGAAGATCCATGCAGATAACAAACTAGCCCCCCCATCCACTTCTGTGGGATGATCGCGTTACCCCTCCCCCCACCGCGTGGCTGGTATCAGGGAAGACCCCTGCTAGCCAAACGCGAAAACCTCAGCGCCATTGTCCACCCACTCCCCCCCGCCCGCTTGGCTAACTGCAGGGAAAGATTTCTTTTCAGCTACAGGCAAACAGCCCAGTAGGAACGGGGCCACCTCTGTCCCCTTAATTACATTCCCGTATTTCAAACAGGTTACCCTGAACGATATCACTCTCCTGAGGATAACACAGCAAGATAAAGAACGGATGTTGCTTGAATGCCAGCAAACACCGGGACCATACGCTGCCAAGCTTTGTCAAGCAATGATACCGGATTACTTGCTGCTAGCATGGCGCGGTCAAGTGTCCTACCATGGAGGACGGAATAAGGCTGCCCTGCCCAGAAACCTTCTGGAAAAGCTTTTGGAGTACCTCCAGGAGAGTTTCATGGAGATGTCCCTGGAGGATTTCAACTCCATCCCCAGACACGTTAACAGACTTTTCCAGTAGCTGTACTGGCCGCGAATGCATCCCAAGTCCCCAGGGCAAATTAATCATTAAACAAATACTTGTTTTAAACCATGTTTGATATATTTGAAAAGGTACACTCACCAGAGGTCCCTTCCAGGGGGTCTGCGATGCCGCCTTGGGAGGGTTCGGAGGGCACTTCGGTCAGGGTCAGAAACAGCTCCTGGCTGTCGGGGAGAATGGAGTGCTGTGTGCTCTCCACAAGTTCGTCCTCCTCCTCCTCCTCCTCTTCCCCGTCCGCAGATTCGTCATTCAAGGATGAGATTAACCCCTCCTCGGAGTCCACGGTCAGGGGTGGGGTAGTGGTGGCGGCCCCCCCGAGAATTGCATGCAGCTCCTCGTAGAAGCGGCATGTCTGCGGCTCTGCCCCGGACCGTCCGTTTGCCTCCTTGGTTTTCTGATAGGCCTGTCGGAGCTCCTTCACCTTAATACGGCACTGATAGGAGTCCCGATTGTGGCCTCTCTCCATCATGCCCTTGGAGATCTTGTCGAAAATTTTTGCATTCCGTCTCTTGGAACGCAGTTCTGCGAGCACGGAATCCTCTCCCCATATAGCGATCAGATCCAGTATCTCGCGTGTGGTCCATGCTGGTGCTCGTTTGCGGTTCTCGGACTGCATGGCTACCTGTGCTGTTCAGCTCTGTGTGGTCACCTGTGCTCACCAGGCTGGGCAGACAGGAAATGAAATTCAAAAGTTCGCGGGGCTTTTCCTGTCCAACTGCCCAGAGCATCCGAGTTTAGATTGCTGTCCAGAGCGGTCACAATGGTGCACTGTGGGATACCTCCCGGAGGCCAATACCTTCGAATTCCGTCCACACTAACCCTAATTCGAACCGGCAATGTCGATTTCAGCGCTACTCCCCTCGTCGGAGAGGAGTACAGAAACCGATTTTAAGAGCACTTTAAATCGAATTAAATGGCCTCGTTGTGTGGACGGGTACAAGGTTAATTCGCTATAACGCTGCTAAATTCGAACTAAAATCGTAGTGTAGACCAGGCCTAAGACAAACAAGTTTGTTTACATTTACGGGAGATCGTGCTGCCTGCTTCTTATTTACATCACCTGAAAGTGAGAACAGGCGTTCACATGGCACTTTTGTAGCCGGTGTTGCAAGGTATTTATGTGCCAGATATGCTAAACATTCGTATGCCCCTTCATGCTTTGGCTACCATTCCAGAGGACATGCTTCTATGCTGCTTTAATTAAATTTGTGACTGAAGTCCTTGGGGGAGAATTGTATGTCTCTTGTTCTGTTTTACTCACATTCTGTCATATATTTCATGTTATAGCAGTTTCGGATGATGACCCAGCACATGTTGTTCGTTTTAAGAACACTTTCACAGCAGATTTGTAGAATCATAGAATATTAGGGTTGGAAGAGACCTCAGGAGGTCATCTAGTCCAATCCCCTGCTCAAAGCAGGACCAACACCCACTAAATCATCCCAGCCAGGGCTTTGTCAAGCCGGGCCTTAGAAACCTCTAAGGATGGAGATTCCACCACCTCCCTAGGTAACCCATTCCAGTGCTTCACCACCCTCCTAGTGAAATAAAGGCAAAGAAGGTACCAATGTGAGATTTCTAAAATTAGCTACAGCACTCAACCCAAGGTTTAAGAATCTGAAGTGCCTTCCAAAATCTGATCAGGACGGGGTGTGGAGCATGCTTTCATAAGTCTTAAAAGAGCAAACTCCGATGAGGAAACTACAGAACCCAAACCACCAAAAAAAAGAAAATCAACCTGCTGGCTGCATCTGACTCAGATGATGGAAATGAACATACGTCGGTCCGCTCTGCTTTGGATCGTTATTGAGCAAAACCCATCATAAGCATGGACGCATGTCCTCTGGAATGGTGGTTGAAGCATGAAAGGACATATGAATCTTTAGCACATCTGTGATGTAAATATCTTGTGACGCCGGCTACAACAGTGCTATGCAAACTCCTATTCTCACTTTCAGGTGACGTAAACAAGAAGCGGGCAACATCTCCTGCAAATTGTAACCAAACTTGTTTGTCTGAACGATTGGCTGAAGTAGGACTGAGTGGACTTGTAAGCTCTAAAGTTTTACATTGTTTTATTTTTGAATGCAGTTTCTTTTGTACATAGTTCTACATTTGTAAGTTCAACTTTCATGATAGAGATTTCACTACAGTACTTGTATTAGATTAATTGAAAAATACTATTTCTTTTGTTTTTTACTGTGAAAATATTTGTAATAAAAAATAAATATAAAGTGAGCACTTTACACTTTGTATTCTGTGTTGTAATTGAAATCAATATATTTGAAAATGTAGAAAACTTACAAAAATATTTAAATAAATGGTATTCTATTGTTTAATCGCACGATTAATCGTGATTAATTTTTTTAATCGCTTGACAGCCCTAATCATAATTGAATTGTGCCAAATAATTGTTTAAATCATCAAAAGTACTAGAAATAGTCAAAGCCCTGTGTTGTATACATTATACTTGACTTCGTGTATGTGGAACTTTCACCAGTCCAGTTAGTATTGTGTTTGTTTTTACTTTAAATTCAAATTATTTTACATTGCCTCCAAATTTTAAATTTAATGTGCTGCAGATTTTTATACTGAAAATGAGTAAATGACTGGTAGAATTTGTCAGGGGAAAGCTGAGGATTATAACAACTGAGTAGAGAACAATTGGCACCCAAGGAGATGTGCGAGGTGGCTTTGGTTTTTTTATTTCTGGGAGGCAGTTGAGGAAAATGGTATCGGAGAGGGGATGCATCTCGTCTTTCTCTACTACTTTTGAGCAGAGGCAGGTGCCTTAAAAGTTTGAGGGGAGGAGCTGAGTTTCTGTTGCTTAACTTCTTGAATTGTTGGAAGTAAAGAAACAGCAAATTTGGAGACCTACATGATACAGAGTGCACACAAGAAGTAGGATATCACAATTAAGATGGCAAAAGGTAAAATACCATTATTTTTCCCCCTCTCTCTTTACTCTTCTTGTGGTGTCTCTCGATATCCTTCTTTTTTTGTTCTTTCTTGTTGTTTCTCCTTTTCACTGCTTTAGCTGACAGCGGAACAGAAATGGACTAACACTGTGCTTCTGCATATAAGTGCTTCCATAGTTCCACTGAGCCCTTAAGTTAAAAGTGCTTCCATGCAAAAGCATGTCCCTACTATAAAATCATAGAATTGTAGTACTGGAGGGGACTTTGAGAGGTCATCTAGTCCAGTCCCCTGCACTCACGGCAGGACTAAATTTTATCTAGACCATCCCTGACATAGAATGAATATAAACAAATGACACAAGTATGGAGGGACAAAATTAGAAAGGCCAAGGCACAAAACGAGATTAAACTAGCTAGAGACATAAATGGTAACAAGAAAACATTCTACAAATACATTAGAAGCAAGAGGAAGACCAAGGACAGGGTAGGCCTGTTACTCAATGAGGGGGGGAAACAATAACAGAAAATGTGGAAATGGCAGAAGTGCTAAATGACTATGATTCATATATATCTGTCCATTCTTGCAGATACCAGCTGGAACAAACAAGAAAATAAGCAGCTTGATTAAAGCAGCTTGTATTCCGTATGTGTTGATCGACAATTCATTTCCCCTAGTCATGTTTTGCGATAAATATATTTCTGACTTTTGGATCCAAAATTTGAAATGGCTTTAAAACTGTGGAACCAGTAGAACTCTCTAACGTACAAAAGCTAGCTAGTAAAATTAGGTTGGACGCTGCTACATTCCCAAACAGTACCAGTGTCTCACTTTGAATAATATTTTGCTGACGCATCTGAAGCTGGTCAAACCTTAATGTGGCACAGCAGTATTTTCACATAGCTGTCATTCCAATTATTTATTTGTTTGTTTCTAGATTGCGCATTCCCAAGGAACTGTTACTCAAACACTAATGGATGGGACAGCACAAAGAATACAAATTGTCCCAGCGGATTCAGGTCTCTCTTTACCACAACGCATACAAGTATGTTTAATCTAAAATATTTTGAAAGAATCTGTGAACTACTTTACTCTGCCTGTTTTTGTGCACCCTTCCTTTTGTGAACACTTAATGATCTTTTCTAAAATGTGAAAATTTTACCCAGAGGGAGACTCCTTCTGTTTCTAGTGGAGCTGAAGGGCAATAGGGGTGGGGCTTCACATTGTTTCTTGCTTTCTAAGATGAAGAGTTGCATAAGAAGCACTTACACAAGTGCCTTGCGTGTCACTCTAAGGGCTTGGCTACACTTGCGAGTTAGAGCACATTAAAGCAGCCCTGGGCGCCTTAGTTTACTACCCGTCCACACTGGCGAGGCACACATTGCGCTCTGACTCCAGGGCTAGAGCGCTCCTGGTACTCCACCTCAGCGAGAAGATTAACGCTTGGTGCGCCTTGGCTGAAACGCCCGGGCGTCAGTGTGGACGACATATTGCATTACTGCGCTCTGATCAGCGTCCGGAAATGTCCCATAGTCCCCTTAAGTCAAGTGGCCACTCTTGTCATTGTTTTGGAATCACTGCAGGAATGCAGATATGCCCTTTGAAAGCTCCGTTTCTGACAGCCGGCATGCTTATCTGCTCTGAGACAAAGCAACCATTACTGTGGAATGCTGTGTGTGAGAGAGAGAGACGGGGGGGAGGGGAGGTCTGCTGCTGTCTGAACTTATAAGACAGCATGCTGACATGCTCTCAGCCCCCCCAAAACCCACTCACTCTCCTCCCACACACGCACAACACACTCCCTGTCACACTCCACCCCACCCTCACCCCCCATTTGAAAAGCACGTTGCAGCCACTTGAATGCTGGGATAGCTACCACAATGCTCTGCTCTCTGTGGCCATTGCAAGAGCTGCTGATGTCGCCACGCCAGTGCGCTTGCAGCTGTCAGTGTGGACAGATTGCAGCGCTTTCCATACTGTGCTCTACGAAGGCTGGTTTAACTCAAAGCAAGTGTAGCCATGCCCATAGTCTCCTTCAGCCAGTAATTGAAATGATATGGTTAGAGTCCAAGCTGGCTACGAGGCCTCTTCTGTGTTTAAAAAAAGAAAAAAGGGTACCCAGTCTCTACTCCAAGAGTTTACCTGTTGAACACCAAAGAGGTGGTTCAAGCTGTTACAAGGCATAACATGGTAACATTGTTAAAAGGCTGAGTTATTTTTACATTTGGTAATTCAGCAGATACCTTTGAAAGGCTCTGTGGTGTATCTTTGGAAAATACTTGTAGATCATGGCAAGAAATATATTTGTCTTTATATTATCAATACACCATGAAAATGTGTTATCGGCCCACTTTTTAAACCGTATTGGTAGGGAATTTTTTTTATTGGTTACACTGAGAAAAATCCCCCACCCCAGTAGAATACCTGATAGGGTGTCCATATGACATGTTCCCCCCTCCTCCCTTTTTGTATTTCACCTTAAAACCTTTTTTGTAACTAATTTTCTCTGTAAGATGTCATATTGCATTAAACACATTCAATTAAAAATGTGGCTGCTAGGGTCATTTTCCTTGCCCATTGCTCTGACTGCAACACTCTCTTCAAATTCGTCCACTGGCCCTGCTTGTTCCACTGCATTTTGCCCTGTTTCTTGTCCTAATCCTTCAAGGCCATTCACAGCTCAGTCCCTCTCTACTTGTCCTCTTTTGTCACTTATTACATCTGCCCCGCTTCCTCTGCTCCCTGAACAATACAAGCCTAACTACTCATCTTTCAGCTGTCTCTGTGCTATCTTCCATGCTAGCCCTTATTCATGGAACACCTTTCTTAATTAATCCATAACCCTCTGCTCCTTTCCCTCTCTCCTCAAAACTTGCCTTTGTTTTTATGCTCATGTAACGTGATGTCCCTGACTTGGTTGTCAGCATTAGAAATTGAACCTGGGACAACCCCTGAACCTACTGCCTGATCTAAAAGACTAGTTCTGTTATCTCAATGCCTGTAGCAGACTCATAAACCTCTATTGGTATTTGAACCTAGGGGGTCAGGTGGGCTTGGACTTGGGTGGCTAGCCTGAGGCACTGTCTGTGCAGCAATGTGCACAGTGCTGTTTTTAGCACACTAGCTCAAGCAGAGCTTGTCTACCCGTGCTGGGAGTCACGCCTCCCATCTGTAGAGTAGTCATCCCTGTGTGGTTCATCCACTAGAGATAAGGCTCTGTGTTTGTCATGGAGATCATGGAAGTCACAGATTCCGTGACTTTCCCTGACCTCCGTGACTTCTGTAGCGGCTCGTTGCCTGGCCCGGGGGCCGCCTGAGCAGCTCGGGCAGCCCCCAGCCAGGCTCACCAGCTGCTGCTGGGGCAGTCTCCCCCCACCTCAGCAGCAGGAGTCGGGATGGGGTGGGGAGCGGAGCCTCAGGGCTAGGGATTGGGGTGCGGAGCAGTGCTTACCGGGACGGGGAGACTCCCCTCCCTCAGGTCCTAGCTCCACGTGCTGCCTCTGCTGGCAGGCACCACCCCCGCAGCTCCCATTGACTGCAGTTCCCAGCCAATGGGAGCTGCAGAACCAGGGTTTGGGGCAGAGCGGAGGCAGCACATGGAGCTCGGGAGCCAGGTAGGGAGCCTGTCCCAGCCCCACCAACCCTCCCCCACAAGCACCCGCAGCGCCCATCCCAGCCATGCTCCCCCTTCCCCCCGAGTTTTAGTCAGGGGTGTATAGTAAAAGTCATGACAGGTCTGTGAAGTTTTGTTTACTGCCCATGACCCGTCCATGACTTTTACTAAAAATACCTGTGACTAAAACGTAGCCTTAACTAGAGAGGAACAGAGAGCCACACTTTGTAGGAGTGAGTTATGCCTCCAATAAATCAGTCAGCCAGTACAAGTTTGGTTGCGTGTCATGTTGGGGGCTTGGCGGGGGGGGGGGGGGGGGGGGGGGGGGGGGGGTTGGGGGGGGGGGGGGGGGGGGGGGGGGGGGGGGGGGGGGGGGGGGGGGAAGAGGAGGGTTGTGTTTAAAAAAGTTAAGTATTTTCTGGAACCTTCAAATTATACAGTAGCTGTTTAGTGTAGCTGGGTGATGTTCTTTTTCTGTCTCCCTCACCTCTTCCTTTCTCTGGTTTGTCACTCTCACTTGTTGCATCTTCTCTCTAATTAGACTGTAAACTCTTTGGAGCAAGGACTGTCTCTACTATATATTTGTAAAGCACCTAGCACACTGGAATCTCTAGGCATTACAGCAGTACAGACAATAATTAGTAATAAGAAATGGAGGTGGTTGAAAGTAGTTTTTTTCCATTGAGAAATGAAGTTTTGTTGAAATTGAAATGTTCTGCAGGAAGGTGTCAAATTTTGGTAAAATCGACAGGCAAAAGTCCAGATGTTTTGTTTTGACTTTATCAGTTTGATTTGTTTTGGTTTTACTTTTATATTTTATATGAAATAATGTAATACAATATAAAAAGCTAAATAATGTTTTTACACCCTCGAAACACCATAGAAATGAAATGTTTTGATTGTCCCAAACTGAAATTTTTCAGAATTTTCATTTTGTGAGAAACTTCAGAAATTTTTTTTGAATTGTCAAAATTTCCCATGGGATGGAAATTCTGGTTCCCAACCAGCTCTGTAAATAATATGTCAAAATAAAATAAATTGTATTGAAATAATCCTTTACATTTGAACACATTATTTCCTAAAACAGGCACACTGAATGACTTATGTATGTCGCTAGTTTATTCATAGGGCAGTTTCACAGATGGGTTAAAGTACTGTCCAAATGGAATCCAAGGTCTGCAAAGAGAAAATATTGTTAAAAAGCAGCTTGAGGCTATAAAAAGTAGCCAAGAGAAATTTAGGCTGGAATACCAGAGAGATGTGTAAATGAAACATTACATGAGAAAACATATATTTTAAACATAAAACAATGAATAATTTCCATATTTAATCTAATAAATACAAGGGCAATGTTCAGTTTCAAATAATTAAGAAATATGTTGTTATTGAACTTTAACACAGTAGTCCTCTACTGTAAATTTGTCAAAGTTTTATTCTGGTTATTAGATGTTTAGGTCATGATACTGCATATTGTTCTGCTAGGGTGGACCTCTGCACCCAAGCAGAGCCTCATTGACTTCACTGGAGTTCTGTGCAGTTGCAAGGATCCCACATGGACTAAGTTGTGGGAATGGCACTTTTCATTATTTAAACTGTCCTTTTGTATAATGCATTTTTCATTTGCCAAATTTTTAAGGAGTAGGGTTTGCAAAGGGGAGCTTTTGTCTAGACTTAGTGTTCTTGTGTAGACATTAAAGTAACATATGGTAGAAATCTATTAAAGTACTGATCATGCAGTGAGATCTGCCTGGACAGATCCCTGCACCCATGGGGAGCCCTATTCAAGAATTGGGGCCATATTCACAATAACAAGTAATTTGTGAGTTAGCAAGTTGATAACAAAAATAGAGGAAAAAAGCAAACATGCATCATAAAATGCACTTCTGTTCATTTATTTTGTCAGCTGTAATTCTTTATGATGATGCTTTATAGCAGTGGTTCTCAAACTAGGGCTGCCGCTTATTCAGGGAAAGCCCCTGGCGGGCCGGGTCGGTTTGTTTACTTGCCGCATCTGCAGGTTTGGCCAATCACAGCTCCCACTGGCCACGGTTCGCCGCTCCAGGCCAATGGGGGCTGCAAGAAGCGGTGCAGGCTGAGGGACGTGCTGGCCGCCCTTCCTGCAGCCCCCATTGGCCTGGAGCGGCGAACCACGGCCAGTGGGAGCCACGATCGGCCGAACCTGCGGACGCGGCAGGTAAACAAACCGGCCCGCCCGCCAGGAGCTTTCCCTGAACAGGCAGCAGCCCTAGTTTGAGAACCACTGCTTTACAGGATACTAATAAACGTACTTAGTAATGTAAAATGCCTACCACACCTTTGGGCACTGCAGAAATAATGCTGTAGTATATTTTATAACAGTAATAAAATCCTAGCAATAATAAGGCAGCTTTTGTAATTTTTAAGTTGTTTATTACTGTGTAAGAATTGAGGAACATTGCAGATTTAGATAACAAAATGAAAACTTCCCCATTACCTACCAAACCCCTCACCCCCAAACACACATGCACCTTTTAAAAGTATGGAAATAAACTATAAAGCTAAGGTCAGTAAATATTCAAATACACTCAGTCTCTTAAATAAACATGATACACATATTTGAAAAACAATGTTAATCCTGCCCAGATTTGTAAATAAGTGTTTTGAACTTAATGGGTTGTTGAATTAGCTTTTTCTTTAGAATTCAGTGGTATTTTACTGTATCTAAAGTTTAAAGGTTTACAGTCAAGCTGTATTTAGCTAGATGTGTCTATGCATAGCCTTCACGTACAAGGCTATAGATCAGGGAGCGCTTCTCTACTCCTGTGCACTCTGCTCAATATGACGTGGCACCAGTGCATGTACCCCAGCATCACATAGCCTTCTGAAGAGTGAAAAATGGGGACGTATAAAAGTGTAAAATTTCTATTTATATACACCTCTACCCCGATATAACGCGACCCGATGTAACACGGGTTCACATATAGCGCGGTAACCCCAGGGCTTCGGCAGCGGGGCTCGGGTGGCGCTTTAAAAGGCCCAGGCTCCCGGCAGCAGCTGGAGCCCGGGGCTCTTTAAATCACCGCTGGAGCCCTGCTGCCGCTACCCCGGGGCTCCGGCAGCGGGGCTCGGGCAGCGCTTTAAAGGGCCCGGGCTCCTCGCAGCGGCTGGAGCCCAGGGATCTTTAAATCACCACTGGAGCCCTGCCGACACTACCCTGGGGCTGCAGCAGCGGGGCTCGGCCGGCGATTTAAAGGGCCCTGGTCTCCCCGCAGCAGCCGGAGCCCGGAGCTCTTTAAATCACCACTGGAGCCCTGCCACCGCTACCCCGGGGCTCCGGCAGCGGGGCTCCGGCGGCGCTTTAAAGGGCCTGGGGCTCCCCGCGGCTGGAGCCCCAGGCTCTTTAAATTGCCACTGGAGCCCTGCCATCGCTACCCCGATAAAACGGGGTTTCACCTATAACGCAGTAGGGATTTTTGGCTCCCGAGGACCGCGTTATACAAGGGTAGCGGTGTATATAAAATGAAGAAAGTGTATTACCAAGTTTGTCAGAAGATGATAAACTGTGCAGTTTAGTGAAGGGCAAGTCAGTGAGGCTCTACTACAGTCTTTATTTAAAAATAGGAAAGAAATGCCGTAGTGATGCTGTTGATCTGTTCTTGATTGTCAAATGAAGAATAAAGCAAAATAAGTTGTTTTTGTTTGTCAAACAAAGAAAAAAAGGTGGCAAAGAGAAGGGTTAGTGTTCAGTTCTCCTGCTTCAGTTTGATTTTTCTGTTTGTGGGTGTGAAAGTGTTAAACCAGGGGTTCTCAAACTGGGGGTCGGTACCCCTCAGGGGGTTGTGAGATTATTACATGGGGCGTCGCGAGCTGTCAGCCTCCACCCCAAACCCTGCTTTGCTTCCAGCATTTATAATGGTGTTAAATATATAAAAATGTGTTTTTAGTTTATAAGGGGGGGTCGCACTCTGAGGCTTGCTGTGTGAAAGGGGTCACCAGTACAAAAGTCTGAGAACCCCTGTGTTAAACTAAGGTATAGTCAATTGAAATAAATTTGTTCCTTGCCCTTATTGTTCTAAATTAATGAAGTCAACACTGAAGTGTACAACGTGGGATTAGGCGATGAAGATAACTCATTAAGGACCTACACCTGTGAGGTGCTGAGTGTCACTTTGTGGTATGCTGTGTTCTCAACTCCCATTGAATTAAGTGGGAGTGGAGGGAGCTCAGCACTTCACAGGACTGATTGAGCCTTAACATTTATATCCATATTTTGAATACTTCATAATTCATAGCTGTTAGGATCTGAGATTTTTGTTTGGCCCTCTGTAAAAATATGGGCCACTTGCCAAATTTTAATGTGTATTCAGGTTCAGAGTTCAAACACTGCTACAGTTTGGGGTTTTTTAGATTCAGGGTTTCTGCTTGAATTTAACTCATTAAGAGGCCCAGTCCTGCAACCACAGAAGTCAAAGGCAAAACTCCCATTGACTATGATGGTGCAAGATGGGGTGCTAAAAAACCATGAACTTGAAAGACCATAACAATTTGAGATGAATGTATTATCAGATTGTCACAGACCAGCAGACGGGCCAGAAGATTCAGATTGTTACTGCACTTGATCAGAGCACAGCAGGCAAGCAGTTCATCTTAACAAATCATGATGGCTCTACCCCAAGCAAGGTGATCCTTGCCAGACAAGATTCCACTCCAGGAAAGGTTTTCCTAACAACTCCAGATGCTGCAGGTGTCAACCAACTGTTTTTTGCATCTCCCGATTTATCTGCACAACACATCCAGGTAGAGAATCCACTTTATTTCATAATATTAATTCAGATGGGATAGGACAGGGGTTCTCAAACTGAGGGTCGGGACCCATCAGGGCGTCGCGAGGTTATTACATGGGGAAGGTCACGAGCTGTCAGCCTCCACCCCAAACCCTGCTTTGTATTCAGCATTTATAATGGTGCTAAATATATTTAAAAGTGTTTTTAATTTATAAGGGGGTTGCACTCAGAGGCTTGCTATGTGAAAGGGGTCACCAGTACAAAAGTTTAAGAACTACTGGGATAGGAAGAGATGTTTTTCTTTCCAAATATTTTCTGTGCTGGTTCTATATTTTCAGTCTTTTTGCTGTTTACTTTTCCCTGATAGCAAGACTTGGAGTTGTTTAGAAACAATGAAGAAAATGATTTGTTCCTTGAAAGTTGTTATTTTTGAATTTGTATTTCATGAGCCAGGATATAAAAAAATATAAATGTGTAGTTGTATTTGTACTTTTCAAGCCAGAACCTTCTTGTCACAGCTCCTGGGATAGCCTTTTTGTATTTCTGCCTCATTGACTCTCCATCTGTTTTAAAATATCATTTGAATACCATTTTCTCCCTTGCCTTTACTTCTTAATATTTCACTCCTCTTGCTTTCATTTTATTTGCCATTGTAACTATTATTTAACTGAGTAAACTATTGTTAACTTAGACAACATGTAGACAAAGGAGGTGGGAAGGGCAGGAGAGAGCATCAATGAGATTAAGTGGTGAACTTCAGCGTGTGTTTTGTAGTGTCATTTTTTGTATTTTTTTTTTTTTAAGTAAAGCCCAGCAAGGGTAAGTGTCAGTTAGATAAGGTTTAAAGTGCTTCCAGCATAAAACAATTTGAGAAGGGATTTCAGTGGCATAGCTACAGTGGTGTAAGTGGTGTAGTCACAGCCCGACCCACGAGGTTATGGGGGCTCAACCAGACAAGTGATGCTCCCACACTTTAGCTGATTCACAGGTTTGCAATGCCTCTCGCTCAAATTTGGCTACGCCAACCCTCCATCTGATGGAAGGGCAGCAAGACCAAATCTGATTGGCGTTGCAGTGTAGCACATGGGGATGCAGCGCCACTCAGGTTTGGTCTGGCCGCCCCCTTCATGACAAAGGGGTGGCCAGGCCACATTTGAGTGGTGCTGTGACCCTGTGTACCAGGTTGTAATGCCACTCATTGCCCAAATTTGGCCTGTGCCGTGTGAATGCAGGGTGGGCAATGGGAGCCAGCAGAGCTAATGGGCGGCTAGGATCCGGAGTAGCCTAGGATGGGAACAGAGCACAGAGCTGGGGGTGGGAGGTGGGTGCTGGTGAGTGGTCACAGGGGTGAGGGGCTGGGGAGCGGGTTGCTTGGGGGGGCTTTGGGTGAGTGGGGAGTGTTAGGGGACTGTAGGGGGAAGGGTTGGGGGTGAGTGGGGGATGTTGGTGGTAGTAGGTTGCGTTGTGGGAGGCAAAAGGGTAAGTTGGGGGCTGTGATGTTGGGGGTAAGCAAAATTTCCGATTTTAGAATCTGGAAGGGGGCCCCTAACCTATTCTTGCACCAGGGCCTTGCTTTGTTATACCACTGTGGGATTGAAAGGATAAGAAGGTGGAGGAATGTCAGACTGGGTTAGAGAGCATGATCTAGTTGTATGGGTAGTATGGAAAGGGGACATAAAGATGGGATCTAGTTGTGTAGCTTATACAGACCAAAAGAATTAGGGAGGCAGTGGAAAGAATATTTTATAATTTTTGTGCTTTCACAAGCTAAACATGTAAGGCCTATGGAGTATATACATTTCTCTGTCATTTTCTGTTAGGGCTTGTCTACACGGTACATTAGTGCATACCAACTGGGGTGTAAATTCTAGTGGGCATCTGTGTGTCACACACTAACTGGACCATGTGGACCCTGCTGGCACACATTAGAAGTTCCCTAGTGTGTGCTGATGTAGTCCTGTTTCAAACAATACTGCGTCAGTGCACGCTATGGAACTTTTAGTGCATACCAGTAGGGTCCATGTGGGCCAATTACTGTGTGACAAGCTGTGTACAGTATAATTTACATCCCAGCTGGTGCGTACTAATGCATCATATAGAAAAGCCCTTAGTGAAATGTGCAGTAACTACCATTTTAATGGGAAGCTAGCTTTTAATTTTCCATTCACTGGACACGGGGCTTTCATTTAATTCTAGATACTCGTCATGTTCTCTCATATCTTCTCTAACTGCTCCTCCCATTTGCAGTTTTGCATGTTCTTTTATTTTACACCTTCATTTGAAACAGGCTTCCATTTCCTGTGCGCACACACACCGTTCCTCTTTCAAATCCTTCCTTTAAATCCACATTTTGTGGAACGCCTTTCTTGATTAATTGTTTCATCAATAGTGGCTCTGCATCTTCTTGAATGGCAACTCTTGTTCTGAGTGTCATGTTTGTCCAAGGTAAATTTTGAGCTCTTTGGAGCAGGGACTTTCCCTCCTCTTGGGCCAAATTCTGGAGTCCTTGCGTAAGCAAAACTCTTTATGACATCAATGCAAGTTTTGTCCATGGAAGGACTTAAGGAATTTCTTGTATGTTATGTATAATTCCATGCACAATTATAGCACTAAATAATAATTGCAGCTGAGGTGAAATGAGAAATTAATAAACTAGTGATGTTTTGTCATTGAGCCAACTTTTTCTTTAAGAATGTTAATGTTAAATTAAAAGAAACTTCAGTGATGTGTAATAGCAGTAAAAGATTAGAGGTAATATCTTAGATGCTGTTGCTAACTAAACATTTACTTATGGGGGTGTGAGAGAGAATTTTCAAAGCACTTTTTAGACATTCATGTAACATTTTCATTATTTCTTTTCATAGAATAGGACTATCGCCTTTCTCAGTAGAGCTTTCATTCTTTCATTCTTTCATTCCTGCTTTGCATTGTGAGATTGTTAAAATGATGTTTGCTAGTTATGCAATCATATTGTCCTTTTTAATTGCAAGCAGTGATTTATTATTATTTATAACTTTTACAATATCTCAATGTGCAAGATCTTTTAAAGAAGAACTAGAAAGCTATGATTCCTACCCTGAAGTGTTATTGCTATAAGTCTAATTTTAGATGTGACATAGTGAATGAGGGTAACAAACATCAGACGGGATTGGGGTGAAGCAAGGCAAGTTACAGTAATAACATCACAGTTACTCAGTTTAGAGGCATTTGTACCTCTTGATAATGAGTAATTCAATTAAATATATTGTGTTTTCAAAATATATTTATCATTGGTTCACTCTTGTGAGCACAGTGAAAGAAATGAATGCTAAGGAAAGATTTGAATGCCTGGATGACCAGAAGGCTTGACAAATGTAGTTTTGAAAATATTAGTGCTTTCTGCAAAAATCTTCTCTGGATAAGATTTGTTTTAATACTTTTAAAAGATTTTGATAGTTAAATTTAGGACCCATCCTGAATAGGGATCTGCATTGGTGCAGCAGGCACCAACATGCAGTCAACTGCCAGGTCCATAAATGGTAATTGAGGGGACTTGGTGATTCACAGGATTGGGCCCTTAGTTTAGAGAGAGGCATTTTAAGGATGAGATTGGCTTTTATTTTCCATATTTTTAGGGTAGAGAGAGAGAAAAGTGAAATAATTTTGTACTTTCTTCCAGATTTTAACAGACAACACTTTCACTGAACAGACCCTAAATAAAGTATTTGATCTCTGTGTCGTATGTGGAGACAAAGCATCAGGTAAATTCTTCAGCAGGACCACTTTTTAAAAGCAGTTTCAAGCTATTCTTCAGAAACCAAGTTTTCACTTTTTTTCACTGATTAGTTACTTTTTAATAAAAAGTGGATACAGTATAAAGACATACCTAATGTAGCTGGACTGTGTATAGATGGGATTTATTAATTTTAGCTTTAATAATTTGCATTTGTTTAAACAGTCAACTTAAAGCAATTTTCATATGTAGTTTAAGCCTGTCCAGGTCAGTATTATATTATTATACAACTACAGACACTGACCAATCAAATTACTTGATTGGCTGCAAATGCATTCTTAATTGACTGGCCATTCTGGCATTTTTGTAAAAGAAATGTTGTGCAATGGACTTGTTCATTGTTACTTTTAAGTGATTTTTTTTTCTTATCATTATTATTTTAAACTTAAGATATCTGTGAAAAACTGTGCTAGTTGTTTATAATACAAAACAGACACAATCAGGGAAGACCATAGAAATGTATTATAAAGTGCTCTTATGAGTTGTTTGTGCTAAGCCGTTTGAGTCATCATTTTTGGAATTGCCCAAACACTGAGGACACTTTATAATTCCACTAAGGTTGTGTGTGTGTGTGTATATATATATATGTTATCAAAATGGAATGTTAAGGTTAAAGGAGAAAAGCCAAAAAATGCCCTTTGCAACAGTATCAGGGGACTGAACAGATGGAAGGGGGTAATGAAAGTAGGGAACCAAATGCCAAGTGTGCATTGCGCGCCAGGGAGTCTGTGGAGAGCTGTGCTGCCTATCCCAACCCTGTGCCAGCTCTGTCTCTCCTCCCTATCCATGCCTCCCTCTGAGTCTCTGGTATATGTTAAGCCTAGCAGCATGTTTTCCAGGGTCTGTCAGAGTTGGACTGCACTCAGGCAAACCTCCAAAGTCTCACTAAAGGGAGAAACTTCCTCTTTAGTAGAGATGCAAGCCCTGTTTCTCAAGTATGGTTTGGCTGCAAATTTCCCCCTCTCTCTGGAAGGGGACATGGAAAGGGAAGACTTTTAGCCTAACTTCTGTGAGAATTGGCTAGAATTAGCTCCATTAGGGAAGCTATTTCTCCATCTGGCAGTCTGTCTGATTTGTCAGAGCAGGGGAGGCTGAAGGAGAATTGATAAGGATGGGGGGGTCATAGAGGCAGCTAGAGTTGAGGCTGCTCAGGGCCTTTGCTTGGGAACCAGGGAAAGAGCGTTTTAAAACTACCTTATTTGTAGTGTGAAACTGTATGAAATTTCATGTGTGTGTGACATTTGAGATGGTTATGTTAGAGGGATCTGAAAGTAAGTTACAATCTCTGGAAATCTCTTCCAGACATCTGAATGGAAGTCTCTAAAGAGTGAGTAAAGTACCTATAAAATTAAAGTTTATCCTCTTTGAATTAGTCCACATTTGAAATTGATTTTTGTGAATTGTCCTTCTTAATTAGAGGAGCAGCCATGATACCTTCATAATACGTATTTTTGAGCATTTCTGTATGGCCTTGCTTTTTAGATTTTAGTTCTGGATTATAAAATTAACAGTATGTATAGTAGCTGTGTCTAAATGACCAAGAGTGCCTTAATCTGTAAATACAGTATTCTTGTAGCCATACTCAGGGTTTTTATTTTTTCAGCTAAGCAGGTTTTAAATATTGATTTTAAAAGAAAAATAAAATCTGGATTGTAGGGACAGAATAGCACAATGAGAAAAGCTGTGAAAATGTTGAATTTTTTATTGATTTAACAAATTTTTTGTTTACTTGCATCACTGAATACTTTCATTATAAAAGAGAATTATGGATTTATCTTTACCCCAATTTAAAAAAACAAAAATCGATAGTTTTGAAATGGTAACAGATATTGTCATCAAGTGAATAAATTTATACTGTCTCCTCTTTACATATACAGTCTTTCTGTCATCTTTAAATCGTGCAGTTATGCTGCTAAATTGTATGATAGACAATAAAAGAACTTGATTAGAGGGTCACTGAGAAAAATTACTAAAAGTATGTGTAATTCAGGTAACTAAGGCAGCTCATCCTAATGCTCTTGGGGAGGGGGGAAGCCATTTTTCGGGCCTGTCTGCTATTGCTAGCAACAAAGACACTGGAGTCAAGGAGTTAATAACCTATTGGGAAATGGTCATCTTGCGTGAGTTGTTTAAACCAGAGATTTGGTTAGTTTGCTTATCTGTGTGATTCTCTAGCCACTTGGTAGTATCTTCATATCTGTAACTCATTTTAAAAAGTACATCCATGCCTTGTCTATGTAAAGTTATACATACTCTTTGACTTGTCTAAATATAATTTCTTTTTAAAAGAGGGAAAAAGTTATTAACACTGTAAAATTAATGTCCTGACTTATGCTGTTCTTCAACTAGGACGTCATTATGGAGCAGTAACATGTGAGGGATGCAAGGGATTCTTTAAAAGAAGCATACGAAAGAATTTAGTTTATTCATGCCGAGGGGCAAAAGACTGTGTCATTAACAAACATCATCGAAACCGATGTCAGTACTGTAGGCTGCAGAGATGCATCGCGTTTGGAATGAAACAGGACTGTAAGTATAAGTAAGATTTATAAATCTGGTAGGTGGTGTGTGTGTATGTATGTATGTGTGTATGTATGTATGTGTGTGTGTGTATATGTATATATATATATATATATATATATATATATATATATAAAATCAGGCATATATATAAAATATAGCAGGCATTCATGACAAGGTTTGTGCTATGGAGAATATACTGTTCTATATGCATGCAAATCAGGCTTTACCTTCATTACTGTTATGAAATAGTTAGATCAGCTTCTCCTTAAAGAATTGTAAGTTCAGTGTGAGTCAAACTCTGAATTTTGGCAATTTGTCAAAGATTGAAATAACCTTAAAAACACACAGAACAGAGTAAATAAGAATAAAGTGGTGTTCCTAGGCAGCAGGCATCCATTTTCTATGATAAATTGTCTGGTTGTAAATTTAGCAGCTGAAGAAATTTTGAATAACTCCACCTTCCCGTCAGTTTGTCCATCAGTCGTGGTAGCAGCAGTTTCTGCACCCTACCTAGTTTGCCCAGCAGAGAAAGGTATCTCCCAGGCAGAGAATAGCAGGCACATATGACTTAATTCTTGCAGATCTAAGTTCTTTTTTGAAATTTCCTTGTGCTGGCAGATTTTAAATATGTACATGCTCAAAGACAATGTAATTTTAAAAGTTACGGATTAATGTGATCATGTTTATTTTTTAATCCTTCCTTTTTGTGACTTTTATGGTCTCACTACCTTAAAATAGTCCTACAAATGGAATCTCAAACTTGTATTAAACATTATGTATTTATATATAGCATGTAATGCTGTAGTCCCTAGGGGGTAAATGGCTTTAAAGTGGCCAGGTGCATTGGTGCCTATTTTAAATTATGCATTGGGTTGAACCTACAGTTTACTGGTCTGGGTCACCACACTCTTCCATTGTGTAACTCCGTTGAAGTAAATGGAGTTACACCATCTTAAAATTCATGTAACAGAGTGGAGAATAAGACCCTACATATTTTAAGGCATTCCATCTCGTAAACATTTTTAGTACGTGTTTTGGTTTTGCAATGACAAAACTAAATTTGTTGTAAGTATATAAGTAGTTATTTCCTCATAAGGAGAAGTTCTCCCTTTGAGTTCTTAAAATGAAGTTGTGTAAGTAAGTTTCCAGTTGGCTTTGTTTTTTGGAGTCAGATTTCCCCACGTGGTAGAATATTTTCCAGTTTATTTTAATGATGCCATATTTGTTGGCATGGAACCAAGAGGTTGAGTAGTTGTGGATTAAATTTCCAGAGAGAGCATAAAAAGGAGACACTGTGACCCCTTCCCAAACAGGGAGGGAACATGTGGGCTTAGCAGACAAAAGGAGATAGACTGAGACAATATGAAGCAAAAAAGCCTTCCAATGAGGATCCAGACAGGTGAAAACTCCCTAAGGACCACTTTTAATTTCTTCATAAATTTAAAATTATTGGCCTTTGTGTTTGACCTTCAGTCTTTGACTCCTTCAACATAAAAACAAGTGTGTTTATTTATCCAGAGTCAAGGCTAATGATTTTTATGCACTTTTATTATTTAATATAGTGTCTATATAAAAACACAAATATATTAAACTGCAAGCTTTTTCAGCAGTAATTGGAAAAACAGGACACAATTTCTTAAACACTCTTGTTTGTGATATCTCCATCTGACTGTTCGTGAATTTTGGGTTGTCACCTAATAGTTACACACCATTTTGTTAGCTGTTCAGTGCGAGAGGAAACCAATTGAAGTATCACGAGAAAAATCTTCAAACTGTGCGGCTTCTACAGAAAAGATCTACATCCGAAAAGATCTGCGCAGCCCACTTGCTGCAACTCCAACTTTTGTAACCGACAATGAAACAGCAAGGTACGTAAATAGTGCTCAAGACTAATAGTTTCTTGATCTCAGAAACATCAGAAGACTAAAATTTGTACTTTTTTCCCCTTCAGATCAACAGGAGTGCTAGAGTCAGGAATGTTTGTAAATATTCATCAGTCCGGAATAAAAAGTGAGCCTACTGTGCTTATGACACAAGATAAGGTATGTGATGACATGAATAAAATACTAAGGCTACATCTACAGTACCAGCTAGAGGTGTGATTCCCCAGCTTGCATAGACATACTTCTGCCTGCTTTCATTGAACTAACATAAGTATAAACAGCAGTGTATCTGTAGTAGTACAAGTAGCAGCAGTGAAGGCATGACTTAGCTGTGCCAAGTACGTACACACCTTCCTGTAATTCTTACCTGTTTTAGAAAACCTGGGACATAAAGGTTACCTCTCTTTTTCATTTAAAAATTGCTGGCTGTAGAAAGTCTTATTCTTCTTGCAAGAAGACTTTTTTTTCTTGTATTTGGACTCTGAGCACAGCAGGCTTTTTTCCTTTTTGTGCTGACTGGTTGGTGAACATGGGCCAGCCACTTTCCTACTTGGACTCACAGTATGTTAACAAATTTCTTACACATGTGTTCTTGGATAACGTCTCTGAATCATGCATCTTTAATTGCATTTCTGCATTCACGTGCTGATTATTTGAAAATATAAATAAGGTTGGGTGACCTGGAATCCCTTACCAAGGTAGCTATGGCTCTGTCTGAATGCATTTCACAAATACCTTTAGTAGTAGTATTCTCCCTGAACCATGTATACTCTCACAAAACTAAGTACTGTTTCAGAATTCACGACATAGTCATTGGGGTGGAAAAGGAAATATAGTTTCTTAAATTCATCTGGAGATGTTGGCAGCACTGGACAAGGTTGGGGTGTTGTGGTCAACGCACCTTTTCAATGTTGCGTGAAAGGCAGGTGCAATACCTCTGGACTGGCAAACCGGGGTGATGATCCCTAAAGGAAGCCAGAGGGTGTGTTCCAACTATAGGGGGATCACACTCCTCAGGCTCCCTCGCAAAGCCTTTGCCAGGGTGCTGGAGAGGAGATAACACCCGTTAGTTGAACCTCAGATTCAGGAGGAACAATGTGGATTCTGTCCTGGTCGTGGAACAACAGATCAGCTTGTTGCTCTCTCGCAGATATCCGAGGGATCATGGTAGTTTGCTAATCCGGTCTATCTTTGTTTTGTAGACCTGGAGAAGGCATATAACCACGTTCCCCAAATTGTCTTGTGGGAAATGCTGCGGGAGTATGAGGTGCCAGTGCTGCTTTTGCATGCTATCCAGTCCCTCTATTCTCAAAGTGAGAGTTGTGATCGTACTCTTGGCATTAAGGCGAGTTTGTTCAAGGGGGGCATTGGACTCCACCAAGGGTGCATCTTGTCCCCACTCCTGTTCATGATTTTCATGGACAGGGTGTCAAGGCACAGCCGAGCTGTGAAGTGTATCCACTACAGGTGGCATCTCTGCTGTTTGCAGATGATGTCCTTCTTGCTTCTTCAGACTGTGATCTCTGACGCACACTTGAATGTTTTGCTGCTGAGTGTGAAACGGTTGGGATGAGAATCAGCACTCTCCAGGGGAGGGGGCAGTAGCTGCCCTTAGTGGAAGAGTTCAAGTATCTAGGGGTTTTGTTCACGAGTGATGGTAAGTGGGAGCATGAGATCAACCAGCGGATTGGTGTGGCAGCTGCAGTGATGCAGATGCTGTACCAATCCATGGTGGCGCAGTGAGAGCTGAGTTCTCAGACGAAGCTCTCGGTTTACAGGTTGATCTACGTCCCCATTCTCACTTACAGTCATTAACTTTGGGTAATGACTGAAAGAACGACATTGCAGATACAAGCGGCAGAAATGAGATTTCTCCGCAGAGAGGCTGGGCTTACTCTCCGAGACAGGGTGAGGGACTCAGCTATTTGGGAGATCCTTGGAGTAGAGCCACTACTTCTCCAGATCAAGAGGAGCCAGCTGAGGTGGTTCAGGCACCTGATAAAGATGCCCCGTGGGAAGCTTCCTTTGGAACTCTACCAGGCATGTCCCACTGGGAGGAGGCCCTGAGGCCGACCAGGGACACACTGGAGGGATTATATCTCCCGGCTGGCCTGGGAACTCCTCAGGAGGAGCTGGAACCTGTTGCGGAAGAAAGGGAGGTCTGGTCCTCCCTACTCTCCATGCTGCCGCCATGACCCTCACCAGGAAAAGCAGCATAAAGGAAAAAGAAGAAGTGGTTTCGTAAATTTAAACAAAAGACAGATCAGACAGCAATTCAAACCCATTACACACTCAGTTGTTAAGAGATAACTAAACAACATGCTTTTTCCTCATGGATTTTTTTAGCCTGATTTTTCTCTGTTCCCACTTTCATCTGAGTTCTGTTGGTTTCTTCATTTACTCTAACACTTTTTTCTTTCTTCATCTGATGTCCAATTTCCTTATTCTGTTCTCATGCACTTTACCCTGCTTGCTGCATCTGGCAAAGGTCTAGTCAAAAGACTTCCCTTAACAGACAGGTCAGTGAAAACGAGAGTATGAATAAGTAATTAAATACAATGTGACATACTTGAGAGGGCAGCTTTGTTTTTGCCTGCAGGTGTGCATGCTCTTTTCTTAGTGATTTTTAATGGGGAAAAGGTTGCTTACTGACCGGCTGCCTACCTTAAGCTACTGGCTACCTTGTGGGCTATTTAGTAGCAAAATCAAGAAGTAAAAAGAAAGTATATCTTGTTGTAGTGGTATGGCTTTTCTGCATGCCTAGGCTGACATGACTTCTCATCCATTCCTTCTTCATAAACATCCTCCCTCTACTTCTGATTGGCTTACAAAACTGCAGAACGTACCAGGGAAGTTTTACAAATGAAATGCAGAAAAGATCATATTCAGTTACATAGCCCAAGTGCCAATAGGTATTTGAACGGTGACTCATGGTGGTAGAGACAATAATTGTTATTTATTAGCTACACTTTTACAATTAATCTGTAATTTATCTAGAGGATCACAGTGATGGGCACAATACAAATAGAATAATAAATGAAGCTACCCTGAATTGTGCACCCAATTTTCCTGCAATTTTTTTTTTTTTTACATTTTAATGTATATTTGTGCTAGTTTCACCACTTTTCCCATATTTTTCATATTTTTCTGCTCTGTATATTCAATTTAGACTCTGCACCATTCCAATACTGTGTTGTACATCATACCAGATTCTATATATATGTACTATTTCTGTGTTGGTTACACCAAAGAAGAGTTTGCTGAAAGTAGTTTACTACTGCTTCTAATTATTCTCAGTAACTAGATGTAGTGTGTGTAGAAATTGTGTTGATATAACATGTATGAAGGCCCTGTCTAGTATAGAAGAGTGACCCATTGCTGACCCCAGTAGGGTTAGTGGGTAACAAGATTGTTGTAATGTGCCATAAATCCAGAGTCTTTATTAAGTTCATGATTTTTAGTGTCTTATTAAGTAATATATTTAAGCTCCCAGGTTCATCTTTGAAGGTGTTGTGCAGGTTTTCTTTGAGGACGAGGACTGAGAGGTGAGATATGGAGTGATCGTTTTATGAGACGTGTTCACCCACGGGAGATAAGAGAGTTCTTTGCTTTTCTCATTTTTCTGTGTGAGCTCATTTGAGAGCATAGCAATTGTCTCATTCTTCTTCGAGTGATGGTCCCTATTGTATTCCACTGGTGGTTTACACATGCTCACCATGCATCTGGAGCCGGAGAATTTAAAAGTGGTAGTGTCCGTTGGTCTGCGCATGCACCCTTGCCTCACCTTAGGGTTTCGGTTGAGCTGATAAATGGCAGGGACAGACCGACCACTTCTTCAGTTCCTTCTCACTGTCTTTTGGTCCAGGTCAGAACTATTAGTGTTCTCTTGCGTGTGTCTAGTTGTATATAGTTAGGTTTTTTTGTAGTATTTAGCCATTTTACTGTTTTTGCATAGTTTTTAGTCATTTTAGTAGTTATTTAGAGTTGATTTGGGACTTTTGGGGGAATCTGTTTACTTGTAAACACCTACCCACACACGGGTACTGGGCTATGCCAACTACCCCATGCTTTAAAATCTGCACCTCCTGCCTGTGTTCCTTCTTGATCAGTAATGAATATCAGTGCTGCCTCTACTGCTTGGGAGAAGTGCATACTTCATCCAGGTGCAGTATGTGCCAGTCCTTCCCAAGCTGTACCCAAGAAATCTAGGGTGTCTGCCTCAAGAAGCACCTCATGGAAGTCGCTATGAGACCTCAGTCAGACCCAGGCCAGGGAATCCCTCTTGTACATTGGCCTGAGACAGCCAGGAGTGCATCTCCAGCTACAGAGATTGAGTTTGCTCTGGTGGTACCACCACTATGGACTCTGTGCTGGGGCCGGGAGGTCAGGAATCATGCACATAAGCATGGCAGTAAGTCTTCCTCTAAACCGCAGAAAGGGGATGCGCCTTCTACGAGTTCCAGCCACAGGAAAGCAGTGTGCTCCAAGATCCATAAATGTGACAAGAAACCGCACAAACCGGCAGATTTGCGGTACCAGGTACCAAGCCCCACACACCGTCAACGTCTGCCTCCTTTAAGGTACAGGACCCGTCGGCTCTGGGAAAGTCCACTGCTCCAGTGCCAGTTTCAGCTATGGAAAGGGTACCATTAATGCCACAGAGGTCGGGAAAAGTGCCAGAGCCCCAGGAACTGTTTGCCCTGGGAGAACCAAGATCTCCATGCCTTCTACTACCTTCCACCTTTAGAGGCCATATCTCCCACCCAAGACATATCGCATTCAAGGCACCCTTCACCACATCCTCCAGTGGTCTACACACTTCCACCAGCTCTGACGTTAGTGTCAATGGAACTGGGATCCGAGTTTTCATCCTTGGAGAATTCAGATGAAGCGCGGGGGCTGCCCATCCCTTACCGCCACTATGAGTACCCAAAGAGGCCATCTATATCATGGCAATGTGCTCCTCGCCAAATGCAGAGGAGCCTCTGGTTCCCCACACCCTGGTGCTGCCACAGCACCCTCCAGATCCGTCATGTTGGCCCTACTGGGGATCCTGGCCCCAATACCTACCCGTTCCATGTGGGAACCTTCACTTCTCCTGCATCTAGAACACCCTCAAGTAGGTACTCCGAACTGATCATGGAAGAAGACCTGCTCAGTTGGGTTCCCACAGTACTGCTGTAGCAGAAGCCCTTTCTGTTTTTCTCCCAAGATGCTGCAGTGACTTCGGCTTTCTCCTTGCTCCCAGATGACTTTCGGTAATTCCAAGATCTCCTGCATAGGGTGGAAGGTGAACTTCACATCTTCCTGGAGGAAGTACAGGACACGCAACAACAGCTCCTGGACATCCTTTGGTACTGGGTAGGGTTTCCCTGCCAATCAACAATGCCATCCTCCAGCCAGCTCAAACAGTTTGGCATACTCCGGCCATATGCACACCTACCCCCACGGGGGCAGAAAAGAGATACTATGTACCGGCTAAGGAGACTGAGTTTCTTTTCTCGCACCCCCTCCCAATTACCTTGTAATACAGGCCGGAATGGTCCAGATAGCAATACCCATGCTCCAGTCTGGCTGATAAGGACGGCAAATGGTTGGACCTTCTGTGACACAAGGTCTTCTCAGCAAGCCTCCAGTTCAGGATTTCGAACTATCAAGCATTGCTTGCCAAATATGATGACTTGAACTATAGCAAACTGGAGGATTTTGCTGAGAAACTGCCCCAACAAGATCAGGCCTGGTTCCAGTCAGTCTTGAAGGAAGGGGAGCTGGTGGTGAGGACAGTGCTTCAATCAGCTGTAGAAGCTGCAGGCATAGGCACCGACTCTTCAAGAACTTGTCGTCCAAGAAGTCAACAGTCTGTCAGTCCCGGCCAGGACTTGCCTATCCCTCCTTGGCATCATGCACATATGTTACTGTCTAAACTCACTTCCACCTTCACAGCCTCCAGATGTGGCTCCAAAAGAGTTTACTCACACACGTGACATACCATAGACCTTATGCTGACATTTCCCCCTGAGGTACTCTCGTCCCTCCAGTGATGGACAGACCCATGACAGGTCTGTGGGGATCCCCTTTTTCCCATCCTCCCTGGACAGGACAGTCATCACCAAATGCATCCCTCATAGGGTGGGGAGCACACGAGAGATCACATGACACAAGGAACATGGACTCCTTGGGAATCCAGGATGCTCATCAATGTTCTGAAACTCCGGGCTGTAAGGAAGGCATGCCAAACATTTCCCCCGTCCATCTGCTCCAGTCATGTTCTCAGCATGTTGGACAACACTACCACTGTTTATTACATCAACAAACAAGGGGACAGGAAGTCAACCACTCTGTGTGCGGAGATAGTCAATCTATGGAATGGGTGCATCACCCACAAGATCTTGCTATCTGCAGCCTATCTTCTGGGGACTCAGAATGTGATTGCAGACTCTCTCAACAGCAGATTTGTGTCTGATCATGAGTGGAAACTCCACAACACTGTAGTAAGCAACATCTTGGTTCCTACCAAGCCAAATAGAACAGCTTCACCTCCTGGGCCCAACAGAAAGAGCTTTCCCCAGAGGAAGTGGAGATTCCTCTTCTTTTGGATTACCTCCCATTCTTAAAAACACTGGGGCTCACCCTCAAAGCCCATCTAGCAGCAATTAGTGCCTTCCACCCCACCCCCCTCCATGGAAAGCGACTGTGTATTTACACACTCGTTGACTGCTAGGTTTTGGAAATATCTCATCAGAACTTTCCCACATGCACAACCTATCACTCCCCAGTGGGACCTCAACCTCGTTCTATCAACACTAATGAAACAACTCTTTGAACCACTGGGTTTGCTTTATGTCCCTCTTTTCAATCCCAAGTTTCTACCAAAGGTTGTATCCCAGTTTCATCTGAATTAACTCATCCACTTACCTGCTTTCTTTCCGAAGCCTCATGCCTCGGAAGAGGAACAATGACATCACTCCCTTGACCTCCAACAGGCTTTGACCTTCTAACTGCAGAGGTCAAGACTGATCAGGAAGTCTCCTAGATTTTTTATCAGAGTAGTGGAGAGAGTGAAGGGGCATGCAGTCTCTACACAGAGAATCTCCAGTGAATTTTGGGGTACATTACACTATGTTATGAGTTGTCAGGACTGCCTCCACCCATGGGGGTGAGGGCCCATTTCACAAGAGCCCCGGGTTCAACCACGGCCACTCTCCATGAAGTGCTGCTTGGAGACACATGTAGAGCGGCCACATGGAGTTCAGTACATACTTTTGCTACACATTACACCTTGGTGCAGAACTCTGTGAGGGATGCCTCATTTGGTGCGGCTGTCCTCCACTCAACCATTCCATCCTAATCCTTGCACCTTCCTCCAATTTAGGTACTGTTTGTTAATCACTCTCAGTGGAATACAATAGGGACCATAACTCAAAGAAGAAGAGGCCGTTACTTACCTGTAATTGGAGATTCTTTGTGTGGTCCTTATCTGGATTCCACTTCCTGCCCTCCTTCCCCTCTGCTGCGGATCTCTTGGGTTTGCGGTGGAGAAGAAACTGGAGACACGGTCGGTACAACCCACCCTTTATCACCTCAGATGAAGCCATAAGGTGAGGCAAGGGCGCATGCGCGGAACAACGGACACTACTACTTTCAAATTCTCTGGCTCAGGACACATGGTGCTCATGCGTAAACCCTCAGTGGAATACAGATAGGGACCACACATCTTGAAGAACCTCCAGTTACAGGTAAGTAACCTCCTCTTTCACCTGTATAGTTGTTCAGGTATTTAGTGCACTAGATGACCCCTGGGTCTTGTAAGGAGTGTTGTGGGGAGTATTGATCATTGTAGCAGTGTAGCTATGTATGAAGGTTGTGCATCTGTTGCTCTGGCAGGGTCTGGTGCCGCTTTGAATGTGTCCTTGTCTATTGGGAGCTTGCTTCTGATGATGAGCTTGGTGACATTTGGGAATTGTTTGAAGGCCAGAAGAGGGGGTTCAAGAAAGATTTATTTCAGGATGTGGTCCCCATTGAGTTATTGTTTAACGAAACCCTGTATGGGTTCTAGTGTGGGAGACAGGGGACAACTAGGGGTGTGTGGGCAGAGGGTGTCCCCCCACCAGATATTGAAGCAGATTCTCTTGGGGCATATCCCTAATATCCTGGGACCAACATAGCTGCAACAGGACTGCAAACAAACCAAAAGGCAAGTCTCAAAAAAGCTTTCTGCAGTTGTGCTGAAAAATTTGGCCGTAGTGTAGACTATGAAAATTCAAATGCTGAGCAAGTTTAAAAAAATGTGTGAGAGAAACAAATGGGATTTATAAAGCTGAGAAATCCTAGGCACTGTGCAGTTCAGCAGTGTAAAATACCAGTAATTTCGCCGAGTGTGAAGCAAGGTCTTACACTCAACTTGATGTTTGCTATGTTGCTGAAGCCAGGTTGGTCCCAAGATATACCTTGTCACTCAACTTGATGGTATTTCTCTGTTTGGATGCAACGCAGTAACTTTTGAATGTCACATCCAATCATTTCGGAGAATATACTAGGCATCAATGGACAAAATCCTATTGATTTTGGTGAAAATCGAGGAACTGGAAGAGGGAAATGGGGGACATGTAGAGCCCCTTGCATCTTGTTAGCAGACCCAGCAGCTTTACCACCTCTGTAATTGCCCAGAGATCAAAGAACCGGTTGATGGCAGCCATTAACACCTTCCAGCATAACAATCTCAGCTCTGCCCATCCTCCTAATACAGTTTAACATGTTGACACCCTTAATGACTTGTCTCCCAGACAGAAATTATTTTTATAATAATGGTGGGGGTAGAGGGGTCAAAGAGGGGCACCCTGGCTGGAGGGAGGGGGGACAAGGGGCAGGGCAATGGGGGACCCTAGCATAGGGGTGGTTGCAAGGACTTCCAGAAATAGGGGGAGATGAGAGGATGGAAAACAGGGAGCTTGTGGGGGGAATTGAAGGGATGCAAGGAGCCCCTAGTGTGTGCAATGAGCTTGGCCTAGAGAAACTAGTAAGTGTGCATGTCCCCCATCCCCTTCCTCTCACAGTTAAGAATAATTTAAAAGCAGCAGGTCTTTCCATAATTATTGTTGATTTTTGGAGTACTGTTCCCATAAAAATACATGTCAACTACTAGTAAAAGTTCATTTTTGAAAAAATTGTTTCAAAATTAACGTGTGCAATCTCTAATTTCTTCATTTTAATTAATTTGTTACTGAAAGCAACTTAGTTTTCATGGTTCTGTTTGCAATTCCATGTCTTCATTTGTTAGTGTGAAAGCTGAATTTTTTCCTTTACAAAGTCAGGTTCTGTCAGTGTGAAAGGATTAAAGGTATCCTTTTTTCCCCCCTAGGTTGAGGCCTGTCAGGGGGATTTAAGCACACTGGCAAATGTGGTAACATCGTTAGCAAATCTCAGTAAGTTCAAAGACATGTCTCAAAGTAGTGCTGAGCTGTCTATGATTGAAAGTTTAAGCAACGGAGATACATCATTGTCTGAACTTCATCAAGAAGAGCAAGCAAGTAGTGATGTTACCAGGTAAGGCACGCTACAATATTTACATTTTTAAATATAATTCTTTTTGGTAATCTCACTCAAAGCTTACACAATCAAGCAATGCAGACAGTTCTTCAGTAAAAATCATTACAATAACATACTGAACTTGTGATGAAGAATAACCATACAGAAGATGCTAATTGAGTTCTGAGTAAAATTTTGCAGTGAAGCTCCATTTAGAAATAAATATGAGTAAATTATATTTGTGTTTGGAAGGAATTTATATTCCCATGATTGTCATAAGTAGTAGGCCTTGGCCAACATAGTATATACTATATACTCTTTTAGTACTTTGTTCTACACAGGAAAATCTATTGTTCATAAGTCCCATCTACACAGGCAACTGAACATTGACAACTCCAGTTCAGTCACCTGGAATGCTCATAAAATACTTTCTGTCCATAGAGAAATGCTTCATAGATCTTTTCAGTATTATTACAATGGCATTCACTCAGAGTTTGTCTTACAAATCCTTTGCCTGCATTGGTTTTAATTTGAACCTTTTCAGTACTAGTGCAGGTAGGATAAGTGGGTAGTACAGCAGTGCTGGCCCAATTAATCCTACCACCACAATCTTGCCCACCGTTTCAGCTCAAGCATTTACACAACAGCAGCCAAGGTAGTATACATTCACTACATACTATCCATCCTGTATGCTCAGAGCCAAAAATTACTGTATTACACCAATGTAAATTTGGAGTAAATCCATTGGGATAAACTAGTCTAGCTCCAATTAATGCATCTGAGGATCTGGCCCCTAGGCTTTAGTTTGCTTTACTCTGTATTTACTTTGTTATTGCAAGCAGAATTTATGTACACCTACCTCTTTCAGTATCTTATCTAATTCCCATTGAAGTCAGTGTGTCTCTTTCCATTGACATCAATAGGAACTCATAGGGCCCTCAATCTGTATACCATATGAGACAAGACTTTGGAGAATATAATAGTTTATGATGGTGTACTTCAAGACTGTAGTGTACAAATGCACAAGGGGACAGAAGTAAGATAGCACAGGCAACCTTGACATTTCCTTACACTTTTCAGTGCCTAACTTTTTACCCTTTAATGTTCTTGTACATATATTTTTTTAAATTGCAATCTATATAGTGTATATTAATGAGCAAGATGGGAGAGCTTTGACCTTGCTTAATACATCGTTCCCTCTCATAAGTCATCAAAAGGGAGTTTCCCTTCAGATAATGCATATTAGAGGAAAAATTGTTTCAAATGTAAAATTGAAACTTTGCTCAAAGGCCATGTCTACACTAGAAAGCTTTACTGGTAGCATTTCTGCTGGCATACAGCTGCCAATGTGGCAATTTCAATAGAGCACTTGCACACTTGACTGCCTTTAACGGTGCAGTGAATCCTCACGGTGAGAGATTGTATCAGCAAAAGGTGCTTTGCATTGTGGGTTGGCATCCAAGTGTGTCCCATGCTACCATCAGCACACTGCCTTCTGGGATATTTTGGAAGGGCGTTGTGGGATACCAGCACTCCTCTAAAGGAATTGTGGGAGCTCGAGGCCAAGTTTCCACAATTCCTTCTGTTCCATCCCATAGTTTTCTTGTTTCGTGTCATTTTAAAAATACTCTCAGTTCCTCATGCTGGTTTTCAGTCTTTCTGCCATCTTGCTGGCAGAAGCATGGATGCTGAACAGATCAGTAGAGTTTTCATGTCTATTTTAGAGACAGGTGCCTGATTCTTCTGTATTCTTCAACAACTACCACAGCAGCTGGGTGTGCAGCTATAAAAATGAGACAACTGAGGGGAGGGATGATGCAGACAGTGAATGAAAACGTGTGTGCTGAAGGCATTTACTAACCAGCTGCACATGGTGAAGTGTTGCTTCTGGGCCCATGAAATGAACACCGAGTGGTGGGATTGGATTGTCATGCAAATCTGGGACAATCAGCAGTAGCTGCAGAGCTTTTGGATGCAGAAGGCCACATTCCTGGAGTTGTGTGTCAAGCTCATCCCAGCTTTGCAGCAAAGAGACACCAAATGAGAGCTGCTTTAACAGTGGAAAAACGGGGGCTGTCGCGCTATGGAAGCTTGCAACCCCAGATTGCTATCAGCTGGGGGGGCTACCTGTTTACTGCTGGAAAGTCTATGGTGGGGGCTGTCATCTTCCAGGTGTATAAGGCCAGTAAGCATGTTCTGCTGCACAGGATTATGACTATGGGCAATGTACTGAAAATAATAGCTGGATTCAGTGCAATGGGCTTCTCAAACTGGTGAGGCAGTAATAGACAGGACACACATCCTGATTCTGGGCACCCCGCCCTTACTTCTGAGTACATAAACGGAAAGGGATATTTTCCCCTGGTTATGGAAGCACTAGTGGTTCACTGGGGATGTTTTACTGACATTAACATAGGATGGTTAGGGAAGGTGCATAATCCTCACATTTTTAGGAATATAGTCTATGTGCAGAGACACTTTTTCCTGGACTAGCACATTCACGTTGGTGTGGTTGCAATGTCAACTGTGACTCTCAGAGACCCGTCCTCTCTTTGCTTCCCTGGCTCATGAAAACATACACCGGGAACCTGGACAGCAGCAAGGAAAGATTTAACTGTTATCTGAGCTGGTACAGGATGACCGTTGAGTGTGCATTTGGTAGATTGACAGGATGCTGGAGATGCCTTATGACTAGGTTGCATGTTGTGTTTTTCGTAGTATTTGTGAAGCAAAGGGAAACATTACCAGCAGGGTGGAGGGGGGAAGGTGGAAAGCCTGCTGATATTGAACTGCTAGACAATTACAAGAGCCCATCAAGGTCTTGTATGGCTAAGGGAGGTCTTAAAAGCGCATTTTAACTGTGCACCCCATAGTCCCAGTGTGGTGGTTTGTGTTAATTTGTCACTTCATGATTAAAGTGTACTTGGGTTGTATATTAATTTTAAATGAATTCTGAATGCATTTTATGAATCCGGTGATGGCGGTCACAAAGCTGCTTTGCAAGACAACATAAATCTTGATTTTTGCAAAACAAAATTTTGAACAGTAATAAACAACAAAAATGGTTCTAAGAACATTTAAAACCATTTTAAAAGAAAGTGCAAGGTGCTGACCGTTCTTGTATGAATCACAGGCCAGTGTACATACAGTCATAGAAATACTCCTTATTTTCCACTGGGGTTGAGAGCAAGGGATTACTGTGACATACTATGCTGATGCCTTGGCGAGGGAGTATTTATGGGCCAAGCTGTGGAAACAGAATTGTCCATGTAGTGCAATGGCTGGTGGGGTGTATAACGCTTTATAGCATCTTCCTTTGCTGTCTCAGGAGCTGCATAATGTCTTGGTGGAGTTACCTGTGCAGCTCCTCATACTTGTGCCTTTCCTCCAGCATGCACTCCCTCCACTTTCTTGTCTTGTGGGCCACAGACTCTGAGCTCCTGAGGAGATCTGAGCATGTTCTCCCCTGTCCTCCTGATCAAGGTCAGTCTTTTAGCAGATGTGAAGGGGGCCACTCTCAATCAGGGCCGGCTTTAGGGCGATTCCCCCTAAGAGGGCCCCGCAACGTCCCTAAGGACCCTCCGCCGCCGTGCCGCCAAAGGCACCGGCAGCCAATAGAGCTGCCGCCGAAGTCCCGCTGCTGTCTTCGGCGGCAGCAGGACCCTCCGCCGATGTGCCGCTGAAGGCACCGGCAGCCAATTGAGCTACCACTGAAGTCCCGCCGCTGTCTTCGGCGGCGGCTCTTTCGAATCGGGCCCCGCAGTGCCTAAAGCCGGCCCTGCTCTCAATGATACCCCAGCTGAAGCTGCTGATAAACAAGACACTCAGACATTGTTAGAGTTAAAGGGTTAGCAGGTAGGAAATAAGTGAGAAAATTGCCTAAAATGTTGCCATAACGATATTAATGAAAGTATGAAATGGGTCAGACTTGCTTTAGGACAGTTTAGCAGCATGGTGAGTATATTGGGGGCACTTTTCAAACCTGTAGCCATGAAGGGTTGGGGGATGGTCTGCCCTATGTCTTGGGTAATACATGTAGGGATAGTGCAGTAAATATTGCTAAACTTATTACAGGCAGTGGTGATTCTGGCTGATGTATCACTCATGAGGGTACCAAAGGCCCCGAGGAGGCAACTGCTCAAGGTCCATATGCTGCCATCCTCTTCACACCAACACTGCTGCAGGAGCTTGTTATGGGGTGGCATGGAAAAGTTTCCTATCATGGTGGAAGAAACAAAGCATCCCTCCTGAGAAATGTTCAAGCAAAATTTAAATCCTACAGTACCTGAAAACTTTGTTGAGATTGTGCCAAATGATAAGAGATTTGTTCCAAGATCAACCAAAAACTCCAAAAGAGGAGAGGGTAGTCACTGCTGCCTAGCTTCTGCAAAGTCAATTCAAAGCCACACCCCCTAAGCCAGCAATAAGCCATCTCTCCCTCTTTCTACCCCTGAATTCAAGCACCGCATGCAAATAATTGTTTTTTTATTTGAATTCTAAGATTGGAATACCACAGCACTGCATTTTTCATGTTGATATTACCTGTTAACCATCCAATTTTAGTCAGAAAAAATCATATAGTCTGAATAAATATTTACTGGATTGCTTCTAAGGATTATTTTAAATTTTCTGTGTATTTGAATTGAATGCTCAAGTGTTGGTTTCACTACATTTTTTTTCCTGCTTGCAGTGCATCGATTTATATTACTAAAAATCTGTCCACCCTGGCAAAAGGATACATGTGGGAAAGTTTTTGTGTTGCTTATTTTATAGTGTTCTCTCTTATTTTTTGCCTATGACTGCCAGTGCATGTTGTTCAAATAAACTGTTTACTTCAAAAGGCTTCCTTTGTTTCTTGCCCACATATGTTCAGCCACCAGTTTTAGAGGTGGGGATGAGGGAGGGGAGTTCCAAGACCCATTAATAAAGTTTTTTTTAAAAGTGCAGTACACCTACCTGAGCTTTTTGCCCCTTTTTCAATGGGTTCTTCCTCTGGGTGAGTCAGGGTTAGGTTTAGCAGGCTCTTGAAGAGCTCCTTGTTCTATTCAGGGATTGCATCTTCCACATCCCCCTCCACTGTGAATTTTTCATCGCCGTGTATTGCTGGGGTTCTTTCTTCTGGGTCTCATGAGGTGTCCACTCGAAGAGTTGTCTGCCCAGTATGGCATCCAGTGCCACATAGTTGCAGCAGGTGTGGGAGGGAGCTCCAGATTTTCTGTTGGCCTCCTTTGCCTATTGGTGGTAGGACTGCTGCAGTTCCTTCTCCTTTGCCCACCATTGCTGCTTTTCCCTGTCATATCCCAGGTTTTGCATCCCTTCTGCAATGTCTGAATAATCTTTATTCCTGCAGCAGTTCCGCAGCTGGGTTTGCACTGCTTTTTCTTTCCATAGGTTGAGGAAGTCCAGGACTTCTTTCTTAGAACAGGCTGCAGTGCAAGCTTGCCTGATTCCCTGCCCCCACGCTCCCGTTTGCTGCAGCTTTACCTGATGCCTTACCTGTGTGTGAAGGCAGAAAAGGTGGGCCAGTAGGAAAAGAAGCATTTCCAAAACATGCTGAAGATTTTAAAAGGGGGTGGACTTTGATCACTGTGACCTTCAGGCAGCAGAGTTCACAATTGGGACCAGAACAGTGACTGTGGCAGGGAAAGGGTCATTGTGGGACTGTTTCTGGAGGACTGTTTGTACCGGTACAGGTAATGCAGCATCCATGCAGGCGTTATACCCATAGAACTGTGCCAGTACAGGATTTATGTTGTTTTGTGGGACGTGATTTAACTTGACTGATAGAAAGCCGGGGTTTTATTGACAGGACTTAGAATTGAGCATGAATGCACCCAAACATAAGTTAACATAAGGCAAACTTTACTTGTAAAACTTAGTAGTGTAGATCAGGCCTAAATCTCACATAACTTCCTCCAAATATTACACAAACTTATTCTAAGAGACTCCTAAAAGTATTTGCTAAAGAAAGTGAGGTTGAGGCCTTTCAAGAAGGCAAACTGATTTTCTAGTAATTTCTTCTTTCTGTATCTTCTGTTGGGTGTGGTACTCACAGACACAAAATATAATCTTTACTTTCCTGCAATAAATTTAAGCCAGTGTCTAATTCCCTTTGTTACAATTTAGTCTATCACTTTTGTTTCCTAGCTGGATAACTGCCTAATTGTCCATAATCATTCTTCCCTACTGCTTGATTAGATCTATATAGCCATCCATGAGTGAGGGAGATGGAAAGGAACTGAAATTACTCCGAATAAAGGAAATCCATACTATGCATAAACTACTCAGAACACACCTTGTCTTATTTAATGAGTTATGATTTCATTTTTTTTGTCCACACTAAAAATTTATTATACACATTCCTTTCTTTGGAACTTTATCTTGCAGTCTTTACTCATGCTAGTAAATGTTGGAGATAATGGGACTTCCTGCATGAACAAGGGCTACAGGACTGGGTCCTTAGGGCAGGGGTTCTCAAACTGTGCGTCGTGACCCCTCAGGGGGTTGCGAGGTTATTACATGGGGGGGGTCGCGAGCTGTCAGCCTTCATCCCAAACCCTGCTTCACCTCCAGCATTTATAATAGTGTTAAATATTTTAAGAAGTGTTTTTAATTTATAAGAGGGGTTGCACTCAGAGGCTTGCTATGTGAAAAGGGGTCACCAGTACAAAAGTTTGAGAACCACTGCCTTAAGGTATGTCTACACTGCGATTAGACACCCACGGCTGACCTGTGCCAGCTGACTCAGGGTTCAGGGCTGTGTAATTGCAGTGTAGACATCCAGGCTCAGGCTGGAGCCTGGCCTCTAGGACCTTGTGAAGTAGGAGGGTCCCAGAGCTCAAGCTGGAACATCTACACCCGCAATTAAACAGCCCCACAGCTTGAGCATTGGGATCCTAGTCAGCTGGCACGGGCAGCCGTGGGTGTCTAACTGCAGTGTAGACATACCCTTAGGGAGCAAGGCTTGTAAAACTTGGCTTATTGTTGGAAGGAGTTGCAGTGTAGGAGGGAAAGGGATTTCCTTGGAGATAAACATTTAATGTATGAGTATTGAAGCCTTATTTCCTTTTCTAAAGAAGGGATGATGGGTGCACACATTTCACCACTATGCAGCCCAGACTGAAGTGGGCAGGAGGGTTGAGGCAGATCAGAGAGCCCTTGGGACTACTTTGGCTTGCTCTCCCTGACACCATGTCTGGCAGCAGTAGCGTTATTTAGCCCCTTCATATAGACCAGGGGTAGGCAACCTATGGCACGTGTGCCGAAGGCGGCACATGAGCTGATTTTCAGTAGCACTTACACTGCCCGGGTCCTGGCCACCGGTCTGGGGGGCTCTGCATTTTAATTTAATTTTAAATGAAGCTTCTTAAACATTTTAAAACCCTTATTTATTTTACATACAACAATAGTTTAGTTATATATTATAGACTTATAGAAAGAGACCTTCTAAAAACGTTAAAATGTATTACTGGCACGCGAAACCTTAAATTAGAGTGAATAAATGAAGACTTGGCACACCACTTCTGAAAAGTTGCCGACCCCTGATATAGACAGATGTTTTGATAGGACTCAGTCTCTGCCTTAACTCTCCTCTTTGTGGCAGCTGCTCCCTCACCCGCTAAGTATTTTGGATGGAGAGGTGAAGGCAAGGAGCCCTGAAAAGGATCCCAATGGTGGCAGCCACTGGGCTACTGTTCCTCCTTCTCCCCCCCCCCCCCCCCCCCCCCCCCCCCCCATGCTGCCAGGAGGAAGCCCCAGGGATCTGCTCCGTAGATGTTATAGCAGGAGGCAAAGCTTAAGATTCCCAAGGATTCTATGCTCACAACCTTCTCCCTCATCTTCTCCACCCCCCAATATTTTTAAAATAATGCTTGTAGCAAAGTAAGGTGTGGTGCTTTAGCGATTTTCAAATTATCACACTGGGGAGCAAAATGCAATATATTTGGAAGTACAAGCCTATACAGACTCTGTCTAGACTGAAGCCTACACTGAGCCAAGATTTTACATTTTCCTTGCTTTTGCTGTGTAATTTGACTGAACTCATAGATAACAATGTCTTCTGATAGGGCATTTGATACTCTTGCGAAAGCACTAAACCCAGGAGAGAGTGCAGCATGTCAGAGCTCTGCAGAGACTGTTGAAGCCAATGTACATCTGATTGGTGGAGAAACAAGCATGAATATCGTTGAAATAGAGGGGCCGCTTCTCAGCGATGCACATGTAGCTTTCAGGGTATTTTATATGTTTTTAATGTTTTTAATTTATAACCATTAAAACTAATTCCTTAGCCATTTTAAAAGTTCAAGAATTTGGTATGTACTGTATTTGTTTATTTGTTTGAATTTCTTAAGGAATAACCATGTGTACTGAAATACTGTCATTCGTGTTCTGAGGAATGCACTGCTTTGTTCAATGGTTAGCTACTTCTTGTTCAGGAAAATTAACATCCCTCCTGAGTGTTTTTGCAGCACAGTTTATTACATAAACAGCACTGTTTGCTGCAATCTTCTCTGTAGCTTATTTTCCTCAAAATCAGTTTGTAATCCATGCTAGGGGATCTACAGCACTATGTAGTTACAAAAAAACAGAGATTCATAAGTATTACAGTGTGCCATACATACAAATTCTTGACATATGAGCCAAGCATGCAGGATTTAGAACTGAGGCTCTGGACCTCATTTGTGACAGGACTTTGCTTACCTATCTCACTGCTTTAGGATATTAATCGACTTTAACCATTGTGGTTCTCTTGCCATTTTCCACAACCTTTTTTGGGAGAGGAGCTAAATACTTGGAATTTTTATTTCCACTTTATGAACCTATGGAATTTCCTCCATCTTTTTCCTCTTCAATTCATAGCTACCGCTTGAGCAAATAAAAAGACTGCATGTATGAACATTTCAATACAGAGCATTGCATTGGACTTTGTCCTCTCCCACCAGCGCACTCTTTGGTCACCCTTGTAAATACAAATCTAATGCTAATCCTAGAACATGGTTTCTACGTTTTAAAATAGTTATCTTAGTGAAAACTATTTTAATTCTATTAATTTTATATATATATATAGCCAATTATTAATCTCTGGGAATAGAACTACTGCATTATAATTAAATATCCAAATCCTGCTGCCCTTACTCATGCAATAAACCTGTTGACTTCAATGGAACTATGTGTGAGAGTCACTTGGGAGGTGTGGCCATTTATGTTTAATGTGAGCATCTTGTTTACATGAGCAGTGCTAGGATATCAGGCAGTTTATATATGCTGAATATCAGGTGTAGCATGTTAACATACTAGAATAGTATATTTATTTGTAAAATAGTCATTTTAAAAACTACAAACCAAAGAATTTTTGTAAATATTTCCCCCCCTAAAACTAATAATTTTGGCAATTCCACTAATTTTTCAGGCCATTTATTCTACTCCTCTGGTGCAAGCTATGGAAAGGTATGCTACCTCCCAATTTGTATTTTTTTTTTATATATCTATAGCTATAAGTGTAAGCAATTGCATCAAAATAATCCCGCTGATAGTGTTTCTTCTAAAGTATCAGTCTTCTAAAAAATGTCTCAAAAGATTGCAATGTAATTTACTTGGGATGTTCATACCTAAATTTTTCAAATATATGATCATCTTTATAAAGTGTGGAATTCAAATAAATTTGCCCTGTTTCTTCACTGCTCTGTAATTCTATACAAGTTTAACAGTTGTGGCTAATATTGAACAAAGGCAGTCATGCAGTTTATTTCAAGGCTGTATCTCATTCATGTTATTTTAAAAATACACTAGTTTCCTTTTTTCCTTGCAAGACATTATGCCAAAGACTAGTTTTTTCTAATTAAAATTTTTAACAAGAAGTAAGATCACTAATTTTACAATTTCTTTTTGCATCAGCTCACCATGCCTTCTCCAATGCCTGAATACCTGAATGTTCATTACATCTGTGAATCAGCCTCCAGACTACTCTTTTTGTCCATGCACTGGGCACGCTCCATTCCTTCCTTCCAAGCTCTAGGGTGAGTGTTCAAACATTCTTTGATATAATCAATGGACTAAATAGACCATTTGTCCTGGAATATACTCTTATATCAAGGGAACATTGAAAAACATAATCCCAACTATACATACAAAATGATGGGGTCTAAATTAGCTGTTACCACGCAAGAAAGAGATCTTGGAGTCATCATGGATAGGTCTCTGAAAACATCTACTCAATGTGCAGCAGCAGTCAAAAAAGCTAACAATGTTAGGAACCATTAGGAAGGGGATAGATAATAAGATTGAAGCTATCATGCCACCATATAAATCTGTGGTACACACATACGTAGAATACTACGTGCAGTTCCAATCTCCCCATCTCAAAAAAGATATACTATAATTGGAAAAAGTACAGAGAAGGGCAACAAAACTGATTAGTAGTATGGAACAGTTTTCATATGAGGAGAAATTAAAAAGACTTATGTTAGAAAAGAAACAATGCGGGGTGGGGGGGCTATGATAGAGGTCTATAAAATCATGAATATTGTGGAGAAAGTGAATAAGGAAATGTTATTTACCCCTTCACATAACAGAAGAATCCGGGGTCACTGAATGAAATTAATAGGCAAAAGATTTAAAACAAACAGAAGGAAGTACTTCACCATTATAAAGCACAGTAAACCTGTGAAATTCATTGCCAGGGATGTTGTGACGGCCAGGGTTCAAAAAAGAATTAGCTAAATTCATGGATGATAGGTCCATCAATGGCTATTAGCAAAGATAGTCAGGGATGCAACATAAACCTCTGACTGCTAGAAGCTGGGACTGGACGACAAGAGATGGATCACTGGATAAATTGCCCTGTTCTGTTCATTCCCTCTAAAGCATCTGATACTGATCACCTTGTCAGAGGATAAGATACTGAGCTAGATGGACCATTGGTCTGACCCAGTATGGTCATTCTTGAATTAGGTTTGGATTATTGTCAACTTGTACTTTTGAAAAATCACTTTTATATTGCTTTTTTTAAAATATCCCCGACAATATATCTAAACAATTAAATGAATTTGTTAGAATTGTTGAGTACTCTTCATTAGAAACATTAAGTGTAAAGTAGGCCTGTTGATTAATCGCAGTTAACTCACGCGATTAACTCAAAAAAATTAACCGCAATTAATCGCATTTTTAATCGCACTGTTAAACAATAGAATTCCAATTGAAATTTATTAAATATTTTGGATGTTTTTCTACATTTTCATATGTATTGTATTCTGTGTTGTAATTGAAATCAAAGTGTATATTATTTTTTATTACAAATATTTGCACTGTAAAAATGATAAGGAATAGTATTTTTCAATTCACCTCATACAAGTACAGTAGATCAATCTCTTTGTCATGAAAGTGCAACATACAAATGTAGATTTTTTGTTGTTGTTGCATAATTGCACTCAAAAACAAAACAATGTAAAACTTCAGAGCCTACAAGTCCACTCAGTCCTACTTCTTGTTCAGCCAATCGCTAAGACAAACAAGTTTGTTTACATTTACAGGAGATAATGCTGCACTCTTCTTATTTACAATGTCACCAGAAAGTGAGAACAGACATTTGCATGGAACTTTTGTAGCTGGCATTGCAAGGTATTTACGTGCCAGATATGCTGAACATTCGTATGTATGCCTCTTCATGCTTTGGCCACCATTCCAGAGGACATGCTTACATGCTGATGACGCTCGTTAAAAAAATGTGCTAATTAAATTTGTGATTGAACTCCTTGGGGGAGAATTGTATATCTCCTGCTCTGTTTTACCTGAATTCTGCCATCTATTTCATGTTATAGCAGTCTTGGATGATGACCCAGCACATGTTGTTCATTTTAAGAACACTTTCGGTACAGGTTTCACAAAACGCAAAGAAGATACCAATGTGAGATTTCGAAAGATAGCTACAGCACTCGACCCAAGGTTTAACAATCTGAAATGCCTTCCGAAATCTGAGAGGGATGAGGTGTGGAGCATACTTTCAGAAGTCTTAAAAGAGCAACACTCTGATGCAGAAACTACAGAACCCGAACCACCAAAAAAGAAAATCAACCTTGTGCTGGTGGCATCTGACTCAGATAATGAAAATGAATATGTATTGGTCTGAACTGCTTTGGATTGTTATTGAGGAGATCCCGTCATCAGCATGGACACATGTCCCGTAGAATGGTGGCTGAAGCATGAAGGGGCATATGAATCTTTAGCACATCTGGCATGTAATATCTTGCAACACCGGTTACAACATGAGAACACCTGTGCCATGAGAACACCTGTTCTCACTTTCAGGTGACATTGTCAACAAGAAGCGGGCAGCGTTATCTCCTGAAAATGTAAATAAATTTGTTTGAGCAATTGGCTGAACAAGAAGTAGGACTGAGTGGACTTGCAGGCTCTAAAATTTTACATTTATTTTTTAATGCAGTTTTTTTTACATAATTCTACCTTTGTAAGTTCAAATTTCATGATAAAGAGATTGCACTACAGTACTTGTATAAGTTGAATTGAAAAATACTATTTCTTTTGTTTTTTTACAGTGCAAATACTTGTAATCAAAAATAAATGTAAAGTGAGCACTGTACACTTTGTATTCTGTGTTGTAATTGAAATCAATATATTTGAAAATGTAGAAAAACATCAAAAATATTTAAATAAATGGTATTCTATTATTGTTTAACAGTGCGATTAATCACGATTAATTTTTTTAATTGCTTGACAGCCCTAGTATAAAGTGAAGATCATTGCATTGCATTAGAAAATGAAAACCTATGTTTGGTTGTTGGCAGAGAACTGAACTTGTCTATGGATACCATCATTTCTTGAATTAGTCACCTTTTAACATCTCATGATTTCCTTTGGTACATGAGTTGCAAGTGGTGAGATTGGACTCAGCCTGCATTTGCAACTGGGATGTGATGGTGATGTGAATCACCAAAGAAAGGTAGAGAGAGGCTGATACACAGCTACCTGTGTGCCTTGGGCATCAAATATTGTTCTCCTTTTGCAAATCAATTATTGGTAGTCACTGTACCATTATTAACCTATTCTGGAAGATAGTGAGAAGTATTATTAACGTTTATCAAACATTGAGAGGTGTAAGGGGGGGTTTATTGTAGGACGTGGGTTACCAGAAATAAATTGCCTCTTGCCACTAAAACCAGTTTTTATCATTCTCTTCATATTTTCTTAAGAGCTTGCACTTTGTCCAGCAAAATCCATTAGCTCTCTTAAATTTCTTAGCTCTGATATAGTTCATGTAGTTCTGCATGACATGAGGAAATGCATTTAATTCCAAGACAAAGAGAAACAGCTTGTGTGCACTCTGTAACTTTCCTGTCAGGTGTCATTTTATGAGACAGAGTAATTTCAGAACATACTCTTAAAAAAAAAAATCAAATGGTTAAAAATACTATAGCAACTATGAGAAAAAATGGAGAAAATGCAAATTAACCTTTGCCCATACATAAGTCATATTGGTCTCTGCCCACATCTAAAATGCCTTGGATAAATTCTTTGCGATTAACTTGCATGATGTCTCCATTTCCCCTTTGTGACTAAATCAAATATTGAAACAGCTGTTGACTTTCAACTAAATTTATTTAAAAACATAATCCAACAACATGCCAGCTTTCAGGTTTTTAAAAAAAGGCCTTCAGCCTGCCATTCAGCATCCTCAACACAGGAGCCATTTGAACTTCTGCCACTGCATGTAAATATTGTTTGAAAACTAGTGTAAACCCTGAGAAAATAAATGTGATAGGACATGCATTGAAAATGTAACTAATGATGTCTATCAGCTTGCTTGTGCTAGGGAGGTGTAGAGAGACAAGGTGGGTGAGGTAATATCTTTCATTGGACCAACTTACACCGAGCTTTTCTTCACGTCTGGGAAATGTACTTAGAGCGTCATAGCTAAATATAAGGTGGAACAGATTGTTTAGCATAAGTACACCTCTACCCCGATATAACACGACCCAATATAACACGAATTTGGATATAACGTGGTAAAGCAGTGCTCCGGGGGGGCGGGGCTGCGCGCTCCGGCGGATCAAAGCAAGTTCAATATAACGCGGTTTCACCTATAATGCGGTAAGATTTTTTGGCTCCCGAGGACAGCGTTATATCGGGGTAGAGGTTTAGTTAAAATACATTCCAAGGTGAAGTGGACCGTTAACACCCTTCCACTCATAGGGAGGAAAAGAAGGGGAGGAGACATCAGGGGCAGTTGTTAGTGATTTATAGATTGTTGCAATAAGCCATAAATCCAGTGTGTCTATTCAGTAGATGATTTTTAGTGTCTAGCAAAGTTACGAATTTAAGCTCCCAGGCTCGTCTTGAAAGTGTTGTGCAGGTTTCCTTTGAGGAGGAGGACTGATAAGTCAGGTATAGTGTGATCACTTTGTGAAAAGTGTTCACCCACAAGTGATACAATGTTTTTTCTTTTATCGTTTTCCTGCGTGAATTCATTCAAGAGTGTAGTGATTGTCTGGTTTCATCCACATAGTTGTAATTGGGGCATTTAGTGCACTGGATGAGGTACACCACATGTTGTGATAGGAATGTGTAGGACTCCTGGATTTAGAAAGGTATGTCAGGGTGGGCATTGATCATTCTTGCAGGGGAGACAGTTCTGCAGGTTTTGCATCTGTTCTGGCAGGGTCTGGTGCTACTTTGAGTTGGTTTGTCCTCTCCTGTCTTTGCTGCTGAGCTTGGAGAGTTGGCCGGTTGTTTGAAGGCCAGAAGAGGGGTTCAGGAAAGATTTCTTTCAGAATGGGGGTCCCCATCGAGTATGGATTGTAGTTGTTTGATGATACCCCTTATGGGTTCTTGTGTGGGGAGGTAGTTGAGACCTACACAATTGGTGTGCAATTGGAGGGTGTTTTATTTCTGTATTGAAGCAAATTCTCTCAGAGTATTTGGGTGGCCCGTTCTGTGATGCAGACTATTAATTTTTAGTTCTTTAAAAATAAACCAACTTCTATACAAATGCCACTTTTAACATAAACCTGGGAATTTTAATTCTAACATGCAAATAAAAATATTTTTGATCTGGGTCTTGATTTGTTGGAAGTGGTAGTAATGGCTAAACTAGATTAATTGTTACTATTTGTACTGTGCTCTGCAGATGTGAAGCATTCTTTAATTGTAAGTAAACAATTTCATTAACCAATTTTTTTTGTTCCTTTAAATAGGCAAGATAACAGCATATCATTAGTAAAAGCCTGCTGGAATGAACTTTTTACACTTGGTCTTGCACAGTGTTCACAAGTGATGAATGTGGCAACTATATTAACTGCATTTGTTAATCACCTGCATGGTAGCTTACAGCAAGGTAAGATGCATCCTGCCATTTTTCAGGGTGTAGATGGGGAGTTAATTAACAGCATGAGTTAAATGTCAGTGCATAATTTTTATACTGTGCAGAAGTTTACTAGATGTCTGTGAATTGTTAATGGGAATTTATTGTGTACACAGTTGAATGGCCACTGTTGAAATAATAATGTAAAGTCCATGGAAAATGTGGAAAATTTTAGCAAACCTACAGAAGTCAGTCACATTTAGTAAAAATAAAAACTGTATTTTAATTAGTGTCCCCTTCCTTTTCATTTTCTCTCTCCCTCCCAGAACATTTATATACAAATAATTGTTCTAATTTAAAAATGCAAAGTTCAATAGGATATGCTGAACAACCTCAAGGAAAATATGTGCAGTTAAAATTGACTTGCATCCTGCATTCAGTCATCAGTCTCTATAAAATCGTGTTGGAAGTCTTGCTGTTTTGTATGGTATAAAGCAAGACTAAATTCTGAGTTTTAGTAGAATTAAGATTTCATAAACTAAACAAACTTAGTGGGCAGTGTGTAGCTTATATGATTTGAGAAGTGAAAGAGTAATAAGTTGCAAGTTTTTAGCAGTGAGGGCAATTAATCATTGGAACAGCTTACAAAGGGTTGTGGTTGATTCTCCATCACTGGAAATTTTAAAATCAAGATTGGATGTTTTTCTAACAGATACATACTCTAATTCAAGCACGGCTACTGTTAATTTAAAGAAGGAATTATTAATACATGGATATCCTATTATTTGTGTTATGGAGAAAGTCAGACTAGACAATCACAATGGTCCCTTCTGGCCCTAAGATCTATTACTGTACAAGTCCCATTATGGAAAATCATGTAAAATATGTTCCTAAAACTAGAAGCAGTTTATAGTGTAAGAAACTTTTAGCGTATTAATTTGATTCTCCAAGTTCCTGGAGACTTAAGTATTTTTTCTTTAGTTGCTTCTTTTCAGACCTAACTTTAAAATGTACTTGAATTTGACTGAAATGTATTATGGAGAAGGGAAAGGTTACAATATTTTTTTCTCCTTCATGAATTGGGTCTGTAGATTCCCATTGTAGGTATCATGACATAACTCATGATCCATGGAGCTATGCTAGTCAGGGCTCTATTCATAACTGCCACATAATTGTATCTGAGAATTTGTTTTAACACACACACCCTCCAAAAAACAACAACAATCCTTGTGCTAGTGAGGGGGGGGGGAAACGCTTCTGAATGTGAACTAGATGCAAACTGATTCTGTGATAGCTGCCAGAGGATGCAGAAGGCCAAAGATAAAAGCTCAAAGATAAATGTGGACTGCCTTCCTTCATTCCGGGTGGTAACAGTACAGCCTGACAATATAAAGTCAATGGAGAAGATCCGGAGGGGAGCACCAAAAATGATTAAAGGTGTAGAAAACATAACCTATGAAGAAAGATTTTTTTTTAAAATGGGTTTGTTTAGCCTGGAGAAAAGAAGACTGAGTGAGGGACATGATAACAGTTTTCGAGTATATAAAAGGTTGGTATAAAGAGGAGGCTGATAAATTGTTCTCCTTAACCACTGAAGACAGGACAAGAAGTAATGGGCTTAAGTTGCAGCCAGGAAGATTTAGGTTAGACATTAGGAAGAGCTTCCTAATTGTAAGGGTAGTTAAGCACTGGGGCAAATTATCTAGGGAGGTTTGTGGAGGTCTTTAAGAACAGGTTAGACAAACACCTGTTAGGGATGGTCTAGATCAGTGTTTCTCAACGATAGGTCCATGGACCGGTGCCGGTCCCTGAGATTTCCCTGACACAGTTTAGGAAGCCAGAAAGCTGGTCCCTGGTATCAAAAAGTTTTAGAAACACTGGTCTAGATAATACCTAGTCCTGTCTCAAGGCGGGAGACTGGACTAGAAGACTTATTGAGGTCCCTTCCAATCTTACATTTCTCTGATTCTGTTCTATGATTCTGTGATAATTATCTAACTGATGCTACTTTTAGCAGAAATATCAAGCTAATTGTCATTTTGGGGCACATTAGTAGATATTGGGGTGGTGTGCAGTGAGGGTTCTAGTTGCAGTCATGGTTTACTGGGAGTGGAAAATGAGAAATTCAAAACACTCCTTTCCCCACTTTTTAAGTCACTTCTGCCCCTGCCCAAGATAAAATAAATCCGTCTTTGCAATACAAAAAGCCTTATCTGTCTCCTGGATACCACAATCAGCTCTCATGTTTTGCAATGTTCTGAAAACTGTCCCCCCCGTTCAGCTTCCAAAACCTCTAGTTTTCCCAGGACAACTACTACAGCATAGTTACTCATTGTCAGTACAGAAATCTCATATTTCAATGGTTTCTACCCCGGTGCCACCCCCTCTCATCCCTTGTAATCCTATAAGACTAACTTTTTTTACGCCATCTCGTTCATACTAAGTGCTACAGTTTTTTTGCTTGACCCAGTTCTTACCTGGATCTGGCTTCCCCCATCCCAGTCAAGAGATTTGGCGGTTCCTGTTTCTTTTCAAGGCTCTTGCAGTTATGAACTATTCAGCTGATCCTAGCTGATTTAATGTTGCAGGTTTAATGTGCAAATCCCAACAACTTTCACAGCCATGTCACCACCTCATCTTACTCCTATCTGATACTGAGTCTTTGAAGAAAAATTATTTGTTTCTTGGACTTCACCTGTTGTGTGGGATTAACCCTATGATAGCTCACCTCATAGGTCTTGTAATGTGTGTCTAGAGTGGCAACAGACCCAGTCCAGCAAACTCACCATTCACCAAGGCACTGTCTACATTGAGAATTTTAGGAAAATACCTTCCATTGCTTGGACACAGTGGTAAAAATGCCAGTGGCCAGTCTACATCAGTGCCCCCACAGTTACTAGCACTAGTTGGGCTGCACTGGTGCTAGAGCAATGGTGGAGGATTTCCCTACAATTCTCAGTTTTTTGGTGTGGTTTCATCTCTGTTTGTTTGAAGCTATACACATACAAGGGTGACTGGTGCAGTCTTTTCAGAAGGCGGTTCAAGCCCTGAAAACAGCTGCTTGACTGGGTCTCTGTCGGTATGGAAAGATCTGTGATAAGACAGTCAGGTCCTAACACTTATAGGAGCTACTTTAGACTCTATGAGAAGAATAGCAATTCTTAAGAACCCACCAATTTCAGTCTTTCTTTTCTTGTTCTGGGAGGTTGGAGGTGACCTTAGGCCTTGAGGTGAGTTGCAGTAACAACAACAAAAGAATAAGGTAAAGAAAGTGAAACCTGAGTTGACTGAATTATTTAATGAGTGGAGGTCTCTGGAATGAAGCAAAGCACATCCTCTTCATCTTGCTCCATGGAAGATTACAGCAGAAAAAAGGGACATTCTTAAGGCTAGAGTTTTCAAAAATGAGTGCCTACTGTTAGGGTCCTAAATGAGAGGCCTGACTAAAAATTGCTGTGCATCCAGTGGCCTTCATTGATTTCAGGGGAAGCTGCTAGATACTCAGGAAATTTGAAAATCGGGGTATTTACTCAGAAAACCAAATTTAGGGACCATTTTTTGAAAAATCCCCCCCCCCCCCCCCCCCCCCCCCCNTTGCTTTACCTGCAAAAATCTTATATCCCTCAGATCTGGTCTGCACTACACAGTTAGGTCGATATAAGGCAGCTTATGTTGGCCTAATTATGTCAATGTCTACACTGCAGCCTTCCTCCCACCGATGTAAGTGCTCTACTACACCAGCATAACAACTCCACCTCCATGAGAGGTGTAAGGCTTATGTTGGTGTAGTTTGGGCCATGCAGTATCTGTGTAGACACTGCATCCCTTACATCAGCTTTCTTGTCAGTTTCAGGGCAGAAGCTGTGAAATTGACAAGAAAGCACCTGCTGCCCTGGAGAGCTGGGCGGCTGGACCCTACTCCCAGCTAGGAGCTGGGGTGAGAAGCCCAGATGAGCTGTGAAATTGACAAGGTTGCCAAGCTCCAGGTGGGGAGACGGGGGGGCTGAGAAGCCAGGGCAGCTGGACTCCGCTCCCCGATGGCGAGAAGCCCTGTGCGGCTTTCCCCTGCTCCTGGTGGGGAATGGGGCAGGGAGGGACGAGACGCTCCAGGTGACTTCCCCCCCGCTCCTGACAGGGAACGGGGAGCAAGGAGTGGGCTTCCCGCAGGGAGCCTGTGGCTCAGTCAGGCTCATGGGAAGGAGCCGCCAGCGAAGCTGAGAGACTAGGCTCTCAGCTCCCCACACTGCCCCTCGTAGGTCAGTGGAAGCGCTCCTGGTGAGGATGTGCACCACTGACCCAAGGAGGGTAGCGTGGACCTGCACCACCGCAGTAATTACATGGTGGGTTTGTAGTGTAGACGTACCCTCAGAGGTATCAGGTATAAGCCCCTTATATTGAAACATCTTGTTCCATGGTACTTTGTTGTTCAACTCTACTAAAAAAAAATAAAAAAATGAACAGGGCTGTAATTGCTTGTGAGATACACATACCATCTCAGTCTTTGATACTTTGTCCTTCATTGCCATTCTATGATTTTCTATATGTCTAAAAAGAAATAGATTTGCTTTTAATTGTTTTAAAGTTATAATAGTTAGATTGGGGCTCAAGTTACTTTAATTGTTCTAGCATGGGCCAGGCTCTTGTGGTATTAAACTCATAGATCTCTCCAGAGAATTCCTTATATTCCTCCTAGTAGTGTTAGCTCTCATACCCCTAAATGGGGCAAGATTTTCTATCCAGATCTTGAATGTTTTGTATGTCTTCACCTAGCCGCTTGGTTTGGATTCCTAAAAATTGACTCATCTCACTTTTTAAAAGGGGAAAGTAATCATGCTACTATCCAAAAAACCTTTCCCAGTGCAGTCATGTATTTAAAATGATAGTTTAGGAATACATCTAAGACAGGCATGGGGTGGATCCTTTTACAGACTTTGATTCTAGAACATTCGGATCCTAAAATGGAATAAGTGCTCTTTAATAGATTTGGTGCTGCTAACGCTTCTGTGATGAGTGAGCATGGCACATGACTCTTATGGAGTACATCTGCAGGGGCGTAATACATTCAGGGAATTCCATTTACTAGTATGTAATCATCTTCCCCCTTCTGGTGATTAATATTTCAGGTGCCAGTCCACCTCTGATCATTGGACTCTTTAGTAGGATTATCAGACTAATCATGAAGTGTGTTTAAATAAATAAATATATATATATATAATATTCATTGGCCTGTAGTTTTTTCCTTCAGAAGAAGAATATGGATTCATATTACCAGCTGTATGAATCATTTAGAAATCAGGAGTAAATGTATCCAGAAAATCCATTCTGCAATTTTTTGTACTAATCTAGATAAGCTGTCTACAGATAGAGGAAAACTAGTGATGGAGCATATCTTCAAACTGCAAGAGTTCTGTAACAGTATGGTTAAGCTTTGCCTAGATGGGTATGAATATGCTTATCTGAAAGCAATCGTCCTCTTCAGTCCTGGTATGTAATTATTTTTAACTTAAAATTTTGTTCTTTTCTGTGACAATTGAGATCTGAGTATTTACAGTGTATTTAAAAGTTATTGTATTTTCCAAAATCCAAGCTTTCAGTTAATGTGTGGGAGAGAGTGATTTTGTATTCAAGTTCATACATTTCTGACATTTTAGTTCTATAGCTGCAACAAATGTGTGAACCTGTTTTTATTTTAATTAGGTGCTAATTTAAAATCTAAAAGTCCTCCTCCTCCCAGTCTACCAAAGGTTCCATCTTCACTGAGAATTTTAGGCATTTTTCCCAAAGTTGCTGTAGCACCAGTGCAGCTCAGCAATTGCTAGCAACACTAGAAATGATAAGGCAGATTGACCAGTGGTTTTTACCATCATGTTCTCTAATTCTGCTCCTTGAGAATCAGTTGGAGGGGGGAGAGACTGGAAGGAAGCTTAGGAGCACAGTTGGGGGGTGACATCAGATAAGTAGGTGAGGGGGCAGGTAGGAGTAGGAGATTGGGACAAAAAACCTTTCAGGGAGGGAGACTGAGACAGGATTGGGGGACATAGAGATCAGATGAGGAGCTTGGAAGCGAGGGTGAGGAGAGAGGGGTGTGTATTAAAAGAAGGTTAAGGTTGCAAAGTCAAGCATTCAAAAGTTAGAAAATGCGAGAATCATGGTTGTCTGTGCAACCTTGATTTACCTGCCTTGTGCATATGCATTATGATAGTCTAATTATATGATCATGTACTATTTTTTCCATAGGACACCTGCCGCATTCAGTGCACAGGGTGGACCTGCTCTGGGGATGATTCAGTGTTGTGTAGTAAAGGATACTGTTGTCTGTAGGACTCCTGCCTCATTTGTTGTGGAAGTTGGAATTTATGTAGTGAATGAGGCAGGGGATAGCAGGAAAAGAAAGGATAGTTTCATGGTTAAGGATGTTGAATGCTGTCCTAGAGAATGGGATTCTATCCCTGCCTCTGTCGGAGTTCCAGTGTGGTGGTAGACAGGTCACTTAAACCAAACTTTTCACAGTTTGTCACTAATTGTGTGCTCCTTATTTTCTGGAGGCCCAAAATGAGACCATGGGGCCTGATTTGTGGAAGTACTGATCACTCTCAGCTGCCACAGAAGACAACGGAAGGTGTTCTTTGAATGTATATATTGCTATATAATGCTTTGAAAAATCAGATCCTAGATACGTCAAATGGGCATTCAAAATTAGTGGATACTTCTGACCTTAATCATTCAGTACCCCATGTGTAAAATAGGGGGTAACACCACTCCCTCATCTCGCAGGAGGCTGTGAAATTAAATTAAATTAATGTTTGTGAAATACTCAGGTAATATAGTGATTAGCAACATAGAAAACCTCATGAAGAAATAAATAATTCTGTATTCAGAGCCAGGGTTTGAATAGTGTGCAGTAAGTAATGGGGAGGGAGAGGAAGTGGCACACATTGAAAAATGAGGATGAAATAAAATATTGAGTAGCATGGTCTATTATATTCACTGTTTGAGGCAGAGGTCCTGTGGAAGTAAAGTTTGATCAGGTAATTAAACACTGTATCATACTACATACACAGAAGGGGGCCAAATTAACCTTAATTCTGGCTTTTCCTAACTTTTGAGTGCTTGACTTTGCTACTTTAACATTCTTTTAATGTAGTCTTGTGTGTGTAATTTGATTTACACCAAGATACTATCTCTTGACCCCAGGATTTTCATCCATCGTTTACAGATCCAAAGATTTATAATAAAAAAGAAAATAACAAAAATTGCTATATGGAAACATGATCTGCCAGGTATTTTTCTGTATTTAGAGCAGTTTTTTACTCTATTTGCTGAACAAGTCTGCAGTCTGCTCATTTTTCTCATAAATGTTCTAAAAGCAACAATAACAAGTATGTCTTCTCATTGCTCTACCTTTCCTGAAGCTGATATCCAACAGAGATGAATTTTAAAAAGTCACTAAATCCCCTTGGATACTGCTCTGTCGGTAGTATCATAATTTTAGCATCTATGCTAATAGCATTATAATTTGTATCCTCTATTTGCATACTATTTTGGTGATAGTGAAGGCTTTGTTTTATTTCAATAGATTGTGAGTCTTGAGGAATAGAAAGCAACTGCTGTGTAGCCTTTACTATGCCGTATCTATGAATATAGACAATAACGGCAATAGTAAAAATACAGTGGTTATATCTGTCATACAGTACCTCATTATATATTATTTAAACACCAGGAATTCATTATACTTAACCATTCATCATTCAGACTGGAAAACATCCTATTTTCATGTTAGGCTGAAGACAGTGGAAAAAACTTATCACACCCAACAGTACATACACACACAAACAGGAACTGGAACACTGAGTTCAGGAACCAGGAAACAAACAGGAACAGGAGGTAATAAACAGGAAGGCCCCCCACTACCTCCCTTCCACACCAATCATCATACTGTGCCTCTACATTCTTCATGACATTACCTATACAGAGCCCCAGTGTAGGAGTCACATGCCTAATCATGGAAGCTTTTCAGACAGCAGATGGCAGTTGTGGGATGCACTCAATTTCCTCAAGCCCAACGTTCCACAGACTTCACGTATAAATATCCTCCCTCTTCAAATTCCACAGTCTGCCACCTGGAGCAGTGACACAGCCAAACTCTTCCTTTTCTCTAATCTTATACATGCAAATCTAGTTGTAAATAGTTTACATTGTTAGAGTTAGGTTTAAGGGTTTTTTTCACTTGTCATTTTTATATATATATATATTTTTTTTTGTTTGTTTGTTTGTTTGGTCTCCTTCGGCCTTACTTACAATGGGAGGCCCATCTAAAAGAATGGGATTTAAAAGAGATTCCTCTTATCTCACAAAGTTCTGTACTTCAGATAGGCATGAAAAGGTCCCAAAGTACCATAAGACTGTACTCTAGAATCTGCTGCTGCAAGAGGCTTTGGTAATGCAAGAGTCTGATAGACCTTCCCCTAAAGACTTCCCAGGCACAAGTAATATGGACAATAAGCCTTCCTTAGTGCTAATGCCTACCATAAAATCCCAGGCTGATGAAGCACATTCCCCCAGCTAAAGACCTGAATTCTTCAGATGGAGACAAAGAAGGCACATCTTCTGGCACTGGTCATTCTAAAAAGCTGTACTGTGAGAGAAAGAAGTGCTCTGGCAAGGATCCCACAATGAATCTGCTCCAGGTTGTCATATGGAGGAGCCATCGTTGGATCCATGGTTCCTGCCTTTTCCAAGATTGGTGCTGTAGATTTCCTGGAACTGAGAAAACCAGGTACTTTCCCAATCTGCTGCAGCTCCACCTCAAAGGGAACTTGGTTTAGGTACAGGAAAACTTTTGGAACCTCAGTTGTCAGCCTGGACAGTTCCAAAATTAAAATTTTACCCAGTTGTCATCCATACATGTACTGGGTACCTTGGGGCTTTTGGTCCTGTGGTTCCCTTCCTCCTTTAGTGGCCTCTGTGATGAGATGATGGAAGACCAACATCTTCCCCTCCCTCCGCCCCTCCCAAAGGAAGCCTTCTCCTACAAAGAAAGTGACGGCCTCTTCAGAGGTCCCTGGGATTCCTCTACTTTAAATCTTCAAGAGCGGTAGTTGTACCTGATTTGAAATGAGATGCATTCTCTCTGAGGAGCAGGAACTGGTGAGGCAGTCCTAGGAATTCCTCTTCTGTAAGTTATGCCAAGGCCTTTCAGGATTTGGTGGGTAGAATGGCTGTGATATTGATATTCCACTGGCAGTTTTGTCTAACAAGCCACATACATTTTTTGAAATCCTGGAGTACAAAGAGAAAAAAACAGTCCTCCTTGTCAATGAGCTGGTTAAAGAGGTCTGGAATCACTCTTCCTCTGCTGCTTCTGCCTCAGGGAAGCCAGATTCCTTATACCAGGTTACCAGTGTGGGTGTCAGTTATTTTTCCAATATTTTACTCTGGGCCAGTTGTGAATTCTGCTGTAAATGACAAATCTAGAGCTGGGACAGTGTCATCAAAACGTGGGCACAGAGAGACCAAATTGCTAGAGTTATGCCAGATAAGATGTTTTGTTCTAATCCAGAGCTGTTACTTGGACCCAGTATGTTCCCCAAACCAAGGAATTTCTGGTCTTATACCAGAAAGGCTAGTTGTCCAAAAATTCTCTCAAGGCTTCATTTGATATCATGGACACTACAGCCAGGTCTTCGGCTATGTCTGTCATGTTGAAGAGATATTTCGGGCTCAGGAATGGTGGTACCAGCAAACACAGAGACAACCTGGGAATCCCTTTTGTTTTCAGAAGAGAGAAAAGGTGTTCTTTTCTGCCTCAGTAGTTTCATCTACTGGTGGCGCTGCATGTAAGCAGCAAGTTTGAGGATGTGCCAGAGAGCCCTGGGTGAGTTTCAGGGGACTCAAGTCCTCATCCTTCTTCCTCTTCTACCCCAGTCTTTTAGGATTCTTTGTTCCAATATTTACAGGCATGACAGGCCATTTCTTCATGTAGCTGAGTCCTAAAGATCATTGAAAGAGGTACACCTTGGAGTTCATAGCGTGACAAAACTTGGTCTACCTTCTATTTCCTTTTTTTTTTTTTAATCCCTCTCATGAAAAACTAGTGGGAGAAAAGGACATATTGGAAATGGAAGCCACACTGGAAGAAAGGTACCAGAAAGAAGTTCCAAAAGTAAAGGCCTACCCTATTTTGAGCTCCTTATATTGAACAGATACCGAAGGAAAGTAAAATTATCTGTTTTCTCAAGGGAGCATAATTGCTCTAGAACTTCAAGGCTGATTTGTGTCCTTGATATTTAATATGCTTGCTTTTACATTCAGATAACCACAAGAAGTACCTCAGTTTCGTGAGAGGTTCAGCAATTGCCCCCATGGTATTCACCAAGTGTTTGATGGTATCTGCAACTCATCTGACTCATCAAAAGTCTTCCTATGGGCACAACTGACTCATAAGAGCCTAGTCTTACAGAGGGGTAGTTCATGCCTTGTGGTAGACTTGCTTCTCTATCCAAAAATTATTCATTCACTCTCCCTGTGTTGATATATCTTGCTCCAACACAGCAACAAGGTGATGCAAACATGCCTCAACAGCCTTTACTTGACCTAGCATGACTGCTTGGTTTTAGGACAGGATGTTTTGTCCTTGTCGGAAGAGATCAAGGCAGTGGGAGTCTAGAAAACATTTCACTAGGAAGTTTTACACTGTAAAGTGGAACAGGTTTTAAAAGTTTGCTCAAATGTCAAAGGCTTGACCTAGTTTCCTGTGTGTTTCCAGTTACTTTCTCCTGACACTTGTGTTGTCAGAAGTATCCCTGGAAGTCTTTTCTAACTGGAAAGGAATGTTCATCCAGTCAAGTTATGAACTAGCTGATGTTTGTGCCTTCAGTGTCTCAAGGCTAACTGACCTAGTGGGATGGCAGCTTCAGTGGGAATGTATTACAATATGCCCCTATCTGAAATCTCTATGGCTGCTACATGGAATTCAATTCATATGTTCACAAATGGCTTTTCTTTCCACATGGTATCAAGAATACACGTTAGTATCAGCAGGGCAGTGCTTTAATCATTGTTGAACTAGCAGAGTGCCTCAGCCTGCCTTTTTAGGGATATCATTACTAGCTAACCTCCTATAGTTGGGCTCTGAAAGTAATGTCATGAAGGAGAAAAAAGAAGTTACTTCCAGCAGTAACTTGTGTTCTCAAAACACGTTTCCTCTACGCAATCACACTTCCCTTCTGCTCTTTACTTTGGAACCATGCTTTATAGATGGCTTATGGAGTTAAGAAACTGAGGGATTATTAGACAGGACAGGAGGTTTATACCATTGATCTATGAAATATTGGGTTTGAGGGAATTGTGGCACCTTCCAACCCAATCCGAACCTGATGGCACCTGATTACAAGTGTCGGGTTCAGACTGGGTATAAAAACAACCTGATGCTCTCTGGGTTGGCTCAGGTCATCTCCGATCACCTCTTCCTGCCTGTGGGGTTGGTGCAGTGGTGGCTGTGTGCCCTACTTGTGCTGGCTGCTGTCACCTCACTCCACAACACGCACAGGAGAGTGAGGCAACAGCGGCTGATAGGAGTGGGGCATGCAGCTGCCGCTGCACTGACCTCGTAGGCAGGAGGTAGCTGCAGATGAATCGCAGGCACAGGGCAAGGGACGCAGAAAGCGCACAGCATGCCAAGCTCACAGGACAAGGCATCAGCACTGACTCAGGTTCAGGGGGAACTGGCCACCCTTCAGGTGTGCAGAGCTGACCAGTGCGGGGAGCAGACAATGGGCTGGGAGGAATTGGTCTGCAGGAGGGGGAGAGGGACTGGGGGGCAATTAGCTCCAGCAGTTCCAGTGAAGAAATAAAGTAAAGAAAATGGAGTCTGGGGTGGCAGCTAGACTCCCTGTAATGTTTAAGCTGTCAACATATCAGAATAATGCTGCTATGTTCTGTTGCAACACAGTAACTGGAGCCAAGATCAAATGTGAATGAGATTATGTAAATAGTTTTACACATGGCAAGAACTGCATTTGCTTGGACTACTAGAGCAGTTTAATATATTCATCTGAGCAACTTAAATGAAATAGATCTCTGTCATCTAAGAAAAGAATCCAAATAAGGGGAAGTGCCCAGCATCAAAATTGTCAGAAAACACCTAGAAGTTGCTACAGTAGCAAAGTAATTAATTGGATGGTTGCCCCAGATGGGCTTCGTTGTTTTTGTTTTGTGCATCTTATCCAGAGCAGGTATAACAATACAAATTGTGTTTCAGATCATCCAGGTCTAGAAAATGTGATACAGATTGAAAAGTTTCAAGAAAAGGCTTACATGGAGTTCCAAGATTATGTAACAAAAGCATATCCAGATGATACTTACAGGTATGTAAATTATATACATCACATGCTTGATTTTTCTTTCATTTCTTTTCTTCAGAGCTTCAGTTATTTTGATTTGAGAAGTATTTCATTTTAAGAAATGTGAGAATCAATTAAGTGAAAAGTGTTGAAAAACCTTAGTCCCACTCTTAGTCACTGTATGTGTATGACTATTGTTACTTCCAATAATTTTCAAAATAACTTAGTGCATTTTACATTTAAAAGTTAAACTTTATGAAAATGTATTTAAATTTTTTAAATTGTACTTATATGACTCTTTGAAGCCAGGTCTTCCATTTGTTTTCTTTTGCCTGCTGCAGGCCTTAGCAGGTTGTACAAGCTACATATATTGAAATGCCTATTAATATCTGTTTGCGCTAATGTCAAAGATGTGACTGGTTATAAATTAAATACTGGATTAATTTAAAACTTGATCTGTCTTCCATACCTACAAAAGCTTAATACTAGACCTCCTAAGAGCTGAGCTTTTATTGAACCATGACCAAAAGTGTAATCCTTCATAAAAAAAATTCTTATTGATAACTGGATAACATCAAAAGGAAGCCTCGCTTTGCCTATTAAACTGTAATTCTCTTTTGCCAAACCTGTTTTTCAGGCTATCTAGGCTTCTTCTCCGATTGCCTGCCCTCAGACTGATGAGTGCTACCATCACAGAAGAGTTGTTCTTTGCAGGACTGATTGGAAATGTTCAGATTGACAGCATCATCCCATATATCCTAAGAATGGAGACAGCAGACTACAACTCTCAAATTATTGGTCATTCTGTATAAAGGTGGAAAACAAGGATTCTATGCCTTGGTGACGTAAATGTACATCACCATGGCAGTCATGGCATACTGTCTCCAAGAGATGGCAAGAAGCCTTCCCCGGCAACTTTTAAAAATTTAAAGAAGGCTAAAATTCCTCCTTTCCAGTACATTTGTGAAATGCTGCAGAGTGTCTTGAGGGATACAGGATGACTTCCTTTTTTCATCTGGTTTTCAAGGACTTGTAAATTATCCGGCATTTAATGAAAATCAAAAATTATCCACTGTATTTTTGTAGATAGATGAACCTGGAATTTTGTTTATGAAGTCCAAAACTAATAGGAAAATCCAGCCTGGTGAAGAAAAGTGTTGACTGAATTAAGGTGTCACTACTTAATTTTAGAAAAAAATAAATTAAACTTCTTCTCTGAGTTGTGTTTTCAGTGTTTTGCTAATATTCATTCTCACTGATTCAATGGAACATGATGGTCAGAAATCCTAAAAAGGTAAAAATATTTCAATTGAAGTGAGACCTTTGTAATCAACTTCATTTTTCTTTCAGCTACTTTTTGAAAAGAGCTGAAGTTCTTGTTTTATGAAGCAGTTGTTACCATGAAAAGGGCAGGGAAATAATAGAAAGCACGCAGATTTTTTTTTAATATTCTGTTGATACCTCGATGCAGCAGATCATAGGCCACCTCCATTATTGGCAATAAGATTGATGTCAAGTATCAGAGGGGTAGCCGTGTTAGTCTGGATCTGTAAAAGCAGCAAAGAANTCTGGATGTCAAGAGTTTAATATGTTCTAGTGTTGTGTATTGGCAGATACTAGCTATTTGTATTATACAGTGGGAAACTGACTAAGAATAAACTATTTTCCAAAATAGTTTATTACTATATCAGATTTCTGTTGTATTTTTCTAACTAAATAAGTTTCTAGTACTGATTGAGCCTAGAGTACACATTGTTCTGTGCCTGGTGGGCCATCGTTCTTCTATTTATCTTGACCTGAGGCCCTATAATGCAGGTTCTTCTGTTCTCTCCACCACATTCTCTCTCTCCCCCAAGGTTTGAATAAATCTTTTCACTTCTTGTAATATAAATTAATGCTTCTGATCAGGAGCTGAGTTTTCTTAGTAGGGGTAATCTTAAATAATAAAACAGATAAATGAATAAAGGGATTTTTATTTTTATATTCATTTACCAGCATTTATTTTAACTGTTGCAGTTATTGCACTTTGGTGTCTTATGGGCTTTTTTAAGGAGTGAAGCTTGCTTTGAAGTTTACTGCTGCTCAGATAAATGTACCAGCTTTAATGAGTTTCAGCTCAAGCCCGTAACGTTTTTGTCTAAAGTTTTTTAGACACATTTTTCTGATCAACAGTGTCCACAGATTCTTACATCATTGCCATTCTGATTGTTTTCGGTTTCATGCTGTTGAATAGCTTCTGCTGTCTTCAGTTAAGTTTTTCTGAGCTATGTTGATGTTGGATAGAAGGCTGGCCAATTTCTTTCCTATTTTGTTACAGTCCGGTAACATCAGTTGACCTACTACTGAAAATTAAACTCTGAAAATTACTACATCATGGGCATTAAAGGTATTTTTAAAAATTCTCTAGCTTGACAAGTTTTTTGGAGATGTCCCCCACAACACATACTTTATTTATTTTCAGCATTCAGTCTTCACCAATCTATCTAGTTTGTATCTAGTCAAGACTTGTCAACCTATGGTCTTTACCAGCCAATAAAGAATGGCCTCTTTGCCAGTTGAAGGATAAAATTATTTGCAACAGGTTTATAACTTTTGATTTAAGGAAAAAAATTGATTTTTAGTATAAACAGTTTGAATGGAAAAGTGAATAGTTTTGTACATTTCAATTAAAGATGGGAGCACTGTTCTAAATAATGAACTGAGTAGTTCAAAATAATTTTTTCTTAAAAATATTTATTGTACAGTGTGCTAGATTATGTTTCTTACTGGTATATTTCCTGGTACAGCTTATAGTTACATTTTGAATAGTTTCAAAAGAACTTCATTGTAATGTCAACTGCATTACAAACCAATCCTGTCCTCTTAGTACATTTGGTCTGTGTCCCTCTCTCTTCAGTATCACTGAAAGTCATTTGTTTGCTCATTCCATCCCACATCTACACCTTACTGGTAGTTCAGTTTTAATGTAAGCATCAGAATGTCGCAGTGATTGTCTTGCTGTTGTATAAAAGCTACTGTAAATGTCTTGAAACCTGACTAAAATTGTAAATTCTATTTTGGCTGTATTTTTTAAAATAAATTGTAACTTTTTATTATAGAATAACAATTGCAATTACCTATCAATTTGTAGTATTTTATATGGATTGATACATAGACTGTGACAGTGTATTCAATTTCTTATAGGTTGTCTGGGTACACTATCGTTGTGCAATGTAATATTGTCAATAATAAGACATTGGGACAATGCTAGCAGTTTGGTATTTCTAACTTTGCCATTAACACTTAGTTTCTCTATCACTTAGCTGTTATCTTATGAGTTTGCATACATAATACATCTGATGATTTATTGTAAAACTTTGACTAAGGAGTATCATTTGCTTTTAAAGCACTATACATTGATAATTATAGAAACGTGCCATTATGAGTTCTGGTAATGGGTTCATGTCACAAATTATCATTTATATTTCAGGATGTTTATTCAATGCCATCAGAACTAAAAGACTGGTGAATCAATTTTGGATAAGAAGTAGGACATTGCTGGATTGGAAGATTTTTTGGTTTGTTTAAGAATGTATTACAAATTACAGCAGCAATTCTGATTTTGGTCTTGGTTTTATCTCAGTTTTAAGTGTTCAAGGACACAATGGTTCTTGGAGAAATCACTAAAACACTCAAGGTCCCATATTTACCATTGTGGAATTGGCCTCTGGATCCATCTCTTGTTAAAGAATTTAGCTTCTCACTGGTAGCTTAAATATTTAAAAAATTAAACGTCTATTCCATTGCAACTAAAAGACAGTCTTCTGAATGTAAACTAATGTGTCCACCAGAGTGTGCTGGTAACCTGAAACAATAGCCCAAGGGAACGAATTGCCATTTATTTAGAGGAGTGTTAAGTCTGAAATATAGTTATGACAATGTAAGTGTCAAAGCTACCTGTTTTGCTGCCCATCATCTTTGCAGAAACATCCAGTTAATGTGTTTATTCCTCATTTGTTGGGAACAGTGGTGGATGCTGGCGTTTGAGTGGGTTGCCTGATTGGAAGAGGAGGGAACAAGGAATCTTCCCCCAAAAACAAAATTAAATCTGTGACTCACTCTGGCCCCAGTGCCCACCTGATCTCAACCCCTGCTGCCGGGTCCTGTTCCCCATCCCTGCCAATCTCTATACCTTATCTTTCATCTCTGTTTCCTAATCCATTTTCCCTCACACAGCTTTGTGCTCACCTAAGAAGGGAAGAAATTAGTCTGGAGAGGAGCTTCAGGGAAAAGAGTGATCCTCTGGTGAATCATAGGAAGCTTGTTGGAGTGCAGCTTCTCTCCAGCTTTTTCTCCCCTGGCATATTTCCTCCCTCAGCAGAAACTCCACAGTTTCTCCCATGAGATGGTCTGTGTCGCACACATCCACTCTCCCTCTGTACCTCCCCTATTTATTCCTACTCCCCCTATGACTTCCCAAAATATCCTCCCCATCACATGCACCCTGCTTTCTCCACGGGCTCACTCCTGTTTCTCTAATACAATACACACACAGCCCACACCAAGCCATGAATGCCTCTGGACAACTCTCGTCCCCCCTCTGTGACCTTCCTCATACAGCCCTGCTTCCCCTATCCCCAAGCACTCAAATGCAAAGCCCTAGCTTCAACCTCATATTTGTTAATTTACAAATAACACAGACTTTTTCACTACATGCATGCCCATAAGAAATATATCGTCTGAAGACAGTTAAGGCTTTGCGTTTCAATGTAATTGTGAGACACTGGATGTGTGCATTGTGGCGTGATTCTGTGGTGGAATTGAAAAGGAGTCTGTTGTACATCTCTGAAATTTGTTGTTATGCTTGAGTATTCTAATGTTTGGGTAATGTTGAAGTTGAAGATGCTGTGGCTGTTGATACTGGCTTAACTAGCAATTGTTCTGATTTTTAGTGATTGGGTTATTAGTAAAGGTTGCTCAAATTAACTTCCTAAATTAACTAGGAGTGTGGGGATGGGATGGGAGATAATTAATACAGTTCATTTCATTTATAGCAGAACACATGAATTGGGTATAGGGATTCTCCTTGTTAAATATTCTGAAGCCTTCAGATAGTTGGAGTTTTGGATAATTGAGAGAGCCAAACTGCCAGGTCCCCTTTTCAACTGGAGTTTCTTGTGAAACACCAGATACCTGGCAGCCATAGATTGTTTAACACAAGTAGTTTAGCATGTATTCTAAGGGACTGTTCAGGGTAGAGTGGCCCTTAACACCTCTGCAGTCATAGGACAAAAAGGAGGGGAGGGTTGTGGGTTACAGATATTTGTAATAAGCCCTAAATCCATTGTGGCTTGAAAGTTTCCCTCTCTCACCAACAGAAGTTAGGCTATGTCTACACTGCACTTTTGTCGGTCAGGGATGTGGAAAAAACCCCACCCCAACCGACAAAAGTTTTACTGACGAAAAGTGCCAGTGTGGACAGCACTTTATCGTCAGGAGGCGCTCTCCCTCCAATAAAGCCCCTCATTGGAGTTGGTTTTATTTTGTCGGCAGAAGAGCTCTCTCCTGCCGACAAAGAGCAGGTACATTGCGTACCTTACAAGGGCACAGTTGTCCCACCGAAAGGTGTACAGTGTAGACATAGTCTTAGTATAATACAAAATATTACCCCACCCATCTTGTCTCTTTAATATCCTGGGACCAACATGGCAACAATTACACTGCATACAACATATTATTAGATTGGCAGGCTACCCCAAAACTGCTAACTCTGCAGCTTCTATTGTGAAAAGGTTAGATGCTCCACAGAACTGAAGCTCATTCCCTGTGGAGCTGCTTAGAAGTTGTGCTCTACTAAACTGCACAAGAGCTCTGAGATCTAACCATGAAAAACAGTGAAGCTGTGTGTCTCTTTCATGTTGAGGCTAGTGGAGTTCTCATATTGGAAAGTGAGGGCAATGGGGCAGAGTTCTGTTTTGAATTCTTAACCTTAAGAATTTCCAGACTACCTGACATATGATTTTAGAGCTATCAGTTGAAAAATTAGAATTAATACTTCAATGTTTATTTTTAACATCAAATCCAAATTTTCTGACTTTCAAACAATTGTGTGTTTAACTACAACATTCCAATTATGTTTCAAATTAATGACTGTATTAAAAAACAACTATCTAAATGCAGTTTTTGGCATGGAAATAGATTTATGTTTAATGATGCCTACATATAAAGGGATTGTGTAGCTTTAATTCATGTTTGTAAAAGTACATTGAGATCTTTGGATTAAAGCTACTGTAATTTCAAAGTGTTACTTGTAGAGTTCTTTGAGTTCCTATCTCCCACAGGTGAACCCTTCTTTTAGATCTAATGTGCCAGCACATTTGTATAAAATAGATTTGGAAATATAATCAAAAGTGATCTGTTTTAATTTAAATTTGCATGTAAATTTGTTTAACCACTGCAACAAGTAAAAGATGCACAGTATATTTCTTTCATGTACTGGGCTCTTCCACCCTATTATTTTTGAGTGTCATTTGCTGAAATTGTTTCTCACCACCATAGCAGCAAGGGGGAAAGTGCTGTGTCTGCTAGCATCTGTGATGAGTTTAAAAACACAATCCTGTCAGTTCCGTTGTTAAACATTTAGATAGAAATAAAGGGGTCACTTGTAAATATTTCTACAGTGACAACTGATTCTACCTCTCAGAAGCCTCAGATCCAGGTTTATGAATAACACAGGATTTGGGGAGACTGTGTCTTTCCAGAAAAAAAAATGTTTAGGTTTTTCCATTTTTTTTAACTTCTGTGTCACTCAAATACTTATATGAACATATTTGAAAGGTTTTTTTTAGATACTAGAAACATTACACTTTAATTTCAATCTTTGAATGAATCCACTTAATTTTTTAAAATAGAGACAAATGACAAGAACATCGAGGTTCTTCTTGTGTCTGTTGGGAAACCATGTGAAAACTGCAGAACTGTCTTAAAATCCTAGAGGAAAAGTAGAATGGGTGGAGTCATTTGTTTGGAGAAATGGTTAAGGTAAATGAGTGGAATTAACTGCCATAGGATATTGAAGAGAGAAATGAGGGGAGTTGTGATGTTTATAAGGGACTTGGTTCACTAGACTCGTGAACGTTCAAGAGGGTGGGCAGGACGTGATAATGTCTTATTTTTCAGTCTTCAATGTGTTTGAAGATAGTTGTTTCTCAGTCTAACCAGTAAATATTAAAGCTACTGATTAATACTGCAAAAGAGACTTTAGTGATTGCCAGATATCACAATGAGAATTTATCTGATTTAATGTGCCTAAAGTTAGTGGTAGGAAGTAAATAATAGAATGGGCGGAAATAATGAAAAGTTATTTTAAAATAAAATGTAAATGTTATCTAGCATTGTTCAGCAGCAACAGAGAATCTCAAAAAAGTGAAGAAAATTTAATTTACTTATTATTTTCTAGATCAAATGTGCCACTGCATAAAATGCCATTTCAGTGGAAGAGCAGAACACAAAGGATCATGTGTGACTTTTTTCATGGGATTAGTCATAAAGGCATGGTAATAACTTAAATCCATATTCCAGGCTTTCATGGAGCGCATCATCTGTTTCATTCAGAAGTATCTGTTTGAAAAATATTCCTACTTAATGCAATTGATTCTACATCTGAAAACAAAACCACAGGCTATTGTGTCCAGTTTGCTGGAGATACCATTCAAGAATGCTGAGAAAATTGTGTTCTTTGCCATTTGCTCAGACAATAAAATAAAACAAAAAAAGGGAATTTAAGTGCAATTATAACATTCTGAGGTACTGGTGTTTGGTATACTATTTAAACCTTGTTGCAAAAGGTAATACCTAACAGTCGTAGAGCACATTGCAGAAGTTCAAAATTTCTTCCAGAACCACCATCAGCCTTACAGTTGGTTTACGGACAAGGGAGCATTGATACTCCAGATTTCCAAAGACTGTGTGCTGGCATTTGCATTCAGCTACCTTAAATATGCTGAAATTTGCACTGAGCACAGGAGGATTTTGAGCAAAATAATACCATGCATTTTTCATGCTCTGGACAGGCATTAAAATTACCAACAATTTAAGGAGGTTTTGGAGGGATTAGAGAGATTACAAACAGATAATGCTAAAGTCACAGTCTCTAGAAATTTGGTTTGATCTAATTAAAAAGAAAGAACTAGCACAAAGAGAAAATTAAAATATGATTTAAAGAAGCTAGAGCACCTTTTTGCTGCTTGATCCGAAATACAAACATCAAAGGCAAGAATAGGAGCAAGAGGCTGAAATGTTGCTGGTGGCATGTCAATCTGAGTTCTAGTATTTAAAATTGGAGATCCAGATTTGTATCCCAAATCTGGTTGTGAAGGAGGTTGTGTCACAGTTTGTTGTATCAAAATGGTGGAGAACTGTAAACATAAAATTACAGAAGATAGAACACTCCAGAATGTTAATTTTAACAAGACCTACATTCCTGCTCAGTTAGTTTACAATTAACTGAGCATACTTTTAATACATTCAGATTGTTTGATGAACGCTTCATAGGAGGCTTAAATCTAAAAATGCAAATAATTTTATATAAGTGTATTAGTGTCTATGGGAACAAACAAGAATATGGGTCACTAGTTAGTGGAGTGGGCTCTTCAGTGCTGAAGAATCGGGAGCATAAATTTTGACTATTTCATCTTTCTGTTTCAGAAATCACTATGCTTACAAACTAAGGCTTTGTCTACACTAGCACTTTTGTTGGCAAAACTTTTGTCAGGGGTGTGAAAAAAATACACCCTTGACCGACATAAGTTTCACCAACAAGAGCGCCAATGTGGACAGTGCTATGTCCAGCAGGAGACACACTCCCACCGACATAACTACCACCGCTCGTTGGGGGGTGGTTTAATTATGCTGGCGGGAGAGCTCTCTCCCGACAGCATAGAGCAGCTACACAGGAGAGCTTACAGCTGTGCAGCTCTAGAGGTACAACTGTGCCACTGTAAGGTCCATAGTGTAGATATAGGCCTTGGATCTGCTGGCACTGTGGGGAGAGGAGGCTGTGCAGAACTTTGATACCTACGATCAGATTTCTCATGGCTTGTTGGATAAGGGCTATGAGCGGGACACACAGCAGTGTCGTGCGAAAATAAAGGAGCTGAGGCAGGTGTACTAGAAGGCAAGGGAGGCAAACCATTGTTCTCGTGCTGCGCTGAAGACCTGCCGCTTCTATAAGGAGTTGGACGCCATCCTCGGCAGAGACACCCCCCTCCACTGCCAAGAGCCCCATGGATACTTCTACAGGGCTGGAGGTGGTGGACAGTGGACTCAACCCCGAGGACGAAGTTGTGGATGAAGAGGTCAAGTTGGAGGACGATGTGGAGCACATGGCAGAGTTATCTGGTGGTGCAGCGAATCAGGACTTTTTTTCCAGTCCGGAGGGATCTAGCCAGTCCCAGCAGTCTGTCTCTGGCACGCATGTTGCAGGAGAGGAGAACTCTGGTAAGTGATCTTTTTGAGTTGATGCTGCTTGGTTATATGAGGTAGAGCTGTCCTTTGCTTTGTATATTCTAGAATTGGGTGAAGGAATAAAAATGTACAAGACTAGCTGCGTTTGAGTGTGCTCCACATTCCCCTGTACAGCTAAGCAGTGCCGCGGAACAGTGTGTTAATGCACACCAAGATTTCACGGGAATNGCACACCAAGATTTCACCGGAATCCTCCAGAGAGATCTCTAGGAAACTTTCCTGGAAGTATTCGCCAATCCTCTGCTGAAGGTTCCCTGGTAGAGCTGTTTTGTTCCTTCCTCCATTGTAGGAAACTTTCCCGTGCAACTCAACAATCACTTGTGTAGGGACCAAAGCGCACACAGGCAAGGAGCATAGGTACTGGGTCTGAAGCCGCACGTGTGCAGGAGATGCACCCAGGAGTGAGATATCGGCTTCAGTGACACCTGCCTGTGTAAATGGTGGCAGAATTTACTACATCATTCCTAGTTGCCTGCACTGATCCCTTGCCCCATCTTGAACACCCAACCCCCCACCTGAGCCGAACTCACCATGTTTAGGGTGTTCACTGAGGTGTGCTTGCCAAGGGACAGTGAGAAAGTGATTCATATGTTAAAAGAGCTGTATTTTACCATAATGATTCAATGCTGCGTGTGAACTAGCAATCATGCTTCTGTGTATTGTTTCTTGTGCTTCTGCAGATGTGGCCTTCAGGGGAACCCCCTACACCAGGTGTAGGCAATCTATGGCATGCGTGCCAAAGGCGGCAAGCGAGCTGATTTTCAGTGGCACTCACACTGCCCGGGTCCTGGCCACCGGTTCGGGGGGCTTTGCATTTTAATTTAATTTTAAATGAAGCTTCTTAAACATTTGAAAAACCTTATTTACTTTACATACAACAATAGTTTAGTTATATTATAGACTTATAGAAAGAGACCTTCTAAAAACATTAAAATGTATTACTGGCATGCGAAACCTTAAATCAGAGTGAATAAATGAAGACTTGGCACACCACTTCTGAAAGGTTGCCGACCCCTGCCCTACACACTAGCGGAGCGCTTCCGCTAGATAAGGAAGCGATGAAGGCAGAGCAAGCAGGACGTGTTCCAAGAGGTGCGCCAATCCTCAAAGGCTGAAAAAAGAGAACAGAGGGAGACCCTGAAGGACAAATTTAAAATAGAAAGGCAGGACAGAAAGGAGAGTGAGGATCGCATTGTAAAGGGCCAGGAGCAGATGATGATGGAGCAAACAGAGATATTGAAGTCCCTAATCACACTCCAGGTAGAACACATGCGTGCTCACCCCCCAACCCCCAGATAGCTGGATTTACACATAGCTATGAGAGCCTGCACTGTTATCTTCCTTCCCACCAAGCCTTTTGTGAGTGTTAATTGGTATTTAATAAATACAAACTCTCTGAAAGATAAACAATCTTTATTTGTCTCCTACATGTGGTGGTTGCTGCTGGTAGTAACACATAGTGGCAGTTTGATCATTTGCTGACTACAAATCCTGGTCAGGACTCATAATTTTCATGCAAGGTGCATATTAACAAAACATGGCAGAGTGCTGTATAGAAAGACATTACTGGTGCTCATTGTCAAAATGTTGTCTCAAAGCCTCCCTGATTCGAATAGCTCTCTGTTGTGCCCCTCTAATAGCCCTGGTATCTGTCCGCTCAAATTCAGAAGCCGGGTGATCTGCCTTGGTGCTTCACCCTGGGGGAAACTTTTCACCCTTAACCTCACAAATATTATGGAGCATGCAGCTGCTATGACCATGGGAATGTTTTCCTCATTTAGGTCTAACCTGCCATAAATGCAGTGCCATCATTCTTTTAATCTGCACATTCTATGGTCATTCTGCATCTGCTCAGCCTATTGTTGAAGAGATCCTTGCTGCTGTCCAGGTTTCCTGTGTAAGGCTTCATGAGCCATGGTAGTAAGGGGTACACTGAGTCTCCCAGGATCACTATGGGCATTTCAACATTCCCCACTGGAATCTTCTGGTATGGAAAGAAAGTCCCTGCTTGGAGCTTTCTGTACAGGTTCGTGTTACTGAAGATGCATGTGTCATGCACTTTCCTGGACCACCCTGCGTTGTTGTCAGTGAAATGCCCACGTTGATCCACAGGCACCTGCAATACCATAGAGAAGTACCCCTTTCTAGTGATGTACTCCATTGCAAGATGGTCAGGGGCCAAAACTGGAATATATATTCAATCTAACACCCCTCTGCAATTAGGGAATCCCATTGTCACAAAGCCATCCACTATTTCAAGCACATTGCCAAGAGTCACAGTCCTTCATAGCAGGATGCGATTAATGGCCCTGCACACTTGTGTTAACTCAGCCCCAAGCATTGACTTCCTGACTCCAAACTGATTTGCAACCAACCGATAGTCTGGAGTTGCCAGCTTCTACACAGTGATCGCTGCATACTTCTCCACCAAGAGGGCAGCTCTCATTTTGGTGTCCTTGCACTGCAGTGCTGGGTTAGCTCTGCATACAGTTCCAGGAAGGTGGCTTTCTGCATCTGAAAGTTCTGAGCCGCTGCTCGTCATCTGATACCTGCATAATGATGCGATCCCACCACTCAGTGCTTGCTTCCCGAGCCCAAAAGCAATGGTCCACCATGTTCAGCTACTCTGGGAATGCCAAAAGTAATCTGGTGTTGTTTCTTTCCATGGTACACAGCAGGCCAGGCAACTCTGATTCCTGTTCAGATTGGGAGCTCATGATGTAATGCATGACTATCCGTGATATTTTCATAACAGTGACCACAACAGTAGAGAGCAGTGTGGGATCCATTCTTTGGAGATGGTGGGTGCACAGTAAACAGGAGCCATTGAAAAATGTCTGGAAACGCAGTCAAAAGCTCATGGAGTGCTGGGACGGAAAGAACTGTATCATGGGACTTTTAGCCCACACCCATGATGCACTGTGATCCACTCTACCTTCCCACAACTTCTAGCTGCAGAAGATAGTGAGTAGCACAGTGGGGTAGCTACCCACAGTGCACTGCTCTCACTGTCAATGCTAGAGCACCATGTGTGGACGTGCTGTGATAACAAGCATAGTGTGAAAATGCACAAGCAATGTAATTATACTGGTTTTTGATTGTCGACTTAACTTGCATTGACAAAACTCTGTAGTGCACACGAGGCCATATCCTACATCACCTACTACCTTGTTCTTTCTCTCCCTATCTGTAAAAATAAAGGGATTTCTCATGCTGAAGAACGTCACACCACTTTGTGATAGACTTTTTAGCTCTGAATTTCTGTCACTGTATGAAACTGACTATGAATATTGCATTGTCCTGGCATCATACTCTAGTTCTAGGTAAGCGGACAGTGCTCTTCTGCGCCCTCTGCTTAAAGTATCTTATTCTGTTTTCTAAACAAAAGGGAACGTGCAGGTGGGGTAAGCACCTGAAATCAGTCCTTAGCGTTGGCACAGTGTGGTTATAAATCATAGGGGCTGCAAAGTAAAAAAGCTCCTGGGGCTGGGGTGACGACAAACCGGGATGCCCGGGGCAAACGCAGCTCCACAACTGTCTGGTTGCTGATGGATAAAGATGAATCTAGGGACTGATACAAACATTAACTTGAGCAAAGAGAGGCCTTTACATTTAACCCTCATCGGGCTCCCAGATCGGCCAGCGCTGACGGGGCGGGAGGACATAACCCGTGGCACCGGCCTGCCCCGGGCTGGCTGCCCAGTACCGCTGCCCGCGCCGGGCTAGAGCTGGGCAGCGCGTCTGAGTCGCGGCCAGGGCAGCCCCGGCACGAGTCCCGCCCTGCCGGGCTGCAGGAGGCCATGGGCGCGCGAGCCCCGCCAGCGCCCAGCTGAGTCCCGCAGCCCCGCCTGGCGGGGTGAGGGGCGCCCGCCCGGAGGCGAGGCCCCGCCCGGCGATGACCTGAGGGGCGCGGCGGGCGGCGTTGTCTGTCCGTGCCGGAAACCAGGTCGCCCGGAACTGTCGGTTGCGGCTGCGCCCGGCCCAGCGGGGGCCGCCAAGATGGCGGAGTACGTGCGGGTGTTCAGGCGGCTGTTGCAGCAGCTCGGGGGTCACGGCGGCCTCCGCGGCGCCCTCTGGCAGCTGCTCAGGTACGAAGCGTCTCGCCCCCCTCTCCCTCCCCCCCCGCGCCTGGGGCTGGCTAGTGACACCCCCCCACCCCGGGAACGGGAGTGACCTTGGGGCAGGGAGACCCCGACCTCTGGTGCCCAGGGAGCGGGGCTGTCACAGCTCTGGGCGGGGACTAGAGCGTCCCCCTGGCCGCGGGGGGCTCGTCTGTCTGGGGCGGTGCACGCTGTGCTTGGGGGGCTTACTCGCTTCGGCTTCAGGCTCTCCCCGCCCCGGGGGGAGGCTGGTTTGATTGTGTGGCTAGTCTGTCTGTTCCCGGGGGGTGGGGTTTCTGGGCTTGTTATCGAGCAGCCTTGAAGTACCTTCTTTCCCCCTCCGTTAGCCTGGGTGAGTAACTCCTTTGGACTGGTAAATGAACTATCGTGGTAAGGGAGGGTAAGCGAGGTCTGTGTTGGCGCTGCTGTACTTTCATAGTGACTGCAAAGCTGCTTTGTGGTGTTTCCTGCCTTGAGTGCCCTATTTTCCTGCCTAGATGACCTATCAAGGTCCCTTCTAGTTCCTACACTTCTTGGCTATGTCTAAGCGACAGCTTATGTTGTCATAACTTATGTCGCTCAGGGGGATGAATAAATCATCCCCCCGAGTGACATAAGCTATACCGACATAAGCGCCAATGTGGACATAGCCATAGAAGTGTAGGACTGGATGGGATCGCAATAGGTCATCTAGGCTGTAAAATAGGGCACTCAAGGCATACTCTTGTAAGCTTCAAGATAGAGTCAATTGTCTTCTGTCAGGTATAACAGCACATTTTCTTTCTTCATGTGACTTCATAGAGGAGGGCACTGCTGTAAGAGTTGCCACATGGCCGCAGCACCTTTTAAACAGTAGTTGGTAGATAGCAAGTGTGCACGATTCCCTTGAACCCAACACTTCACAGACCAAGGCTATAAAATACTTTGAAACAAAAGGCCTAACAGACATTCCCAAGTGGGAAGCTACTGATTCTCGCAACTTGAATTTGGTAACAAAACTAATAGGAGGTTCCTATTAGCCCTTCGGGTCTTGCTTTCTGTACCACCTCTTAACACTACTCATTCTGGTAGCCATTGCCCCTGCCAACATGATCAGAGAAAGGGTTCTGACAGCCAATCTGCTTTATACAATACTCCATAATGTTCAGGCCTCCAGCTTTCTGACTCAAATTGTATCTTTCTTAAAGGTTATCACTGTCTTCCTTCCTTCCTTCCTTCCCAGGGCCTTAAACTTCCTGGGTGTTTTTAGCTACTATTAAGACAGGACTAAGCTGGTTAGAAAGGCAAAAATGATTTGTGGCTTTTGGAGAAGTCTGTGTGTCCAGCCATTTCAGCTCAAAGATAAAGTGGCAAAATGATACATTTGCTGCTGCCTATTTAGTGTTTTTGTGCCTGAATATCTTAGGACTCATTCAACTAGGGCAGGGGTCGGCAACCTTTAAATTTAAGTTTTTGCGTGCCAGTAATATGTTTTAACGTTTTTAGAAGGTCTCTTTCTATAAGTATAATATATAACTAAACTATTGTTGTATGTAAAGTAAATAAGATTTTTAAAATGTTTAAGAAGCTTCATTTAAAATTAAATTAAAATGCAGAGCCCCCCAGACCGGTGGCCAGGACCCAGGCAGTGTGAGTGCCACTGAAAATCAGCTCGTGTGCTGAAGGCGGCACACGTGCCATAGGTTGCCTACCCCTGAACTAGGGGAATGGTAGTCAATGGCATGCATCTGAAATGTCCCTTTATCTAAAACCTATTGGCCTGCTACATGGGGTTTGGTTCCTATCTTTATGGATCATTATTTTCTTAATATTGCACCAAGAGCGCAGTGTGTCAATTGCTGTCTAATAGGCTCATCAGGAAAGGTGTAAGGATCTGTGGGTCTAGAACTTGAGACTGTTGGTCCCTGAGTGACAGCTGCATCTAGTCGATGGGCTGTGAGGCTTGTGGGGCCAAGCTCCAGAGATGTCATGCTCACAGACGTCCTAACTGGCAGAGCCTACCATGTTCCCTGATTGGCTCAGGCACGCTATTTAAGGTCTTGAGGAAACACCTGCAGGTTATCTGTTCAACTAGGCAGATCTCCGTTTTGCTGCTGCAAATGGACCCTGCTGTGCGTTCCTGATACCTTTCCTTACTCCTGGTTTTTGGCCTCAGTCCTGCTCTTGAAACCTGGTCCCACTTCTGATTCCTGGTCCCCTGCTCTGCTCCTGACATCTTGCCCTGCCTCTGTTCCATTAACCCTTTTTCAGCTGGCTTACTTGGCTCCGACCAGTGCAGCTCATTGACCTCAACTCCAACCTGATCCTATGGCGTGACACTAGAACAGTTTGTTGTTTCTTGCCTTGATCCTCTAGACTGAATTTGGACCATGTCCCCTCTAACCCAGGCCCTGGCCTTGACCCGTGCCCTGTAGCTGGGATCCTGACAGATGGTCACTGTTAGCTGGTGATCTATAGCCAGTCTATATGCCATGAACAAGAAAACTGGATGATTTGCCCTCACTCTGATGCTCCTCTTCCCTTCCTCTTTTTGGAAACTATCTTTAAATAAGGCTTCTGGAGGTGGAGAGGAACTAAGTCAATTAGAAGGGGCACCCCATAACTGCAGGCTGTTGCTCTAAAAAGGTTCCAAGGATGCCTGTGTGTGCCCTCCACTTCTACAGTGTTGTCTCCATGGACGCAGTATATTCAGTGAACAGGGAAGTTGTGGAGATCGAGTCTTTTTGAGTTAAAGGTGAAAAGTATTGGAAAATGACTTCTAAGCTCCATGTTACCTAAAATAGATTTTCTATGCAGTGACAGGGGTAATTATGTTCTGAGTAAAATACTCATGCTTGTCTCAAAGTATTGTGAATCTTGTTTGAATGTTCATGAAGGGCTTTGAGAACCTCATCTGAAAGGCACTATGTTCTTTATTAGTATTTGCATGTTAATCTTGTTTTTAATATGATTCAGTTCCAGGATCCATTCTTGTTGACAAAATGTATTTCAAACTGTAGTTTTCCTATAATATTTTGCATTATTGCAAATAACACATGCTGGGTACTATGAATATACTAATAAGGACCTGGATTGGATCATATAAATGGACTAAAATTAGTGGAGAGCATTCAGTGTGTTCCTGATACAGGATGAGGAAAATTGTAACTGTTTTCTTTCATTATGCTACCAACTTTGTAACTTTGCTGGGTTTCATATGATTCATAGATTTTTATGACCAGAAGGGACCTTTAAATCATCTAGTCTTTTCTTCTGTGTAACACTGGTGGTTGAATTTCATCCAGTTACTCCTCTGTTGAGCCCAGTAGTTTGTGTTTGACTAAAGTGTCTTCCAGAAAGGCATCCGGTCTTGAAGACATCAAGAGATAGAGAATCCACCACTTCCCTCAGTAGTTTGAGCCAATGATTAATCAACCTCACTATTAAAAATGTGTGCCTTCCTTATAATTTGAATTTCTCTGGCTTCAGTTTCCAGCCATCAGTTCTTGCTGTGCCTTACTCTGCTAGATTAAAGATTTAGTACCGTGAAGGTAACTGCACTCCATAATTAAGTTACCCCTTGATCATCTTCTTGGTAAATTAAGTAGATTGAGCTTGTGGAGAAGGTTAAGTAATGTGGTGAATTAATGTTGTTTTACATATGGGGCTGTGCAAAGTAAAACCTGTGGTTGGACATGAGACAGGGTCTTAACATCTGAGGACTCTCTGTAAAAACCTGTTTGGATACCAGGAGCCATCCAGTAGAAGGAAAAGTGGGATTTTCTGGGACCTGGCTGAAGTTGCCAGGAATGGATTCTCAAGATACCAGAGACTAGTCCATCAGGGACTGTAGGCGTCCAGGCTATCAGGAAGATGGGATTGAGACCAAATTCAGAGGACGTAGGATCCAGCAGTTTCTGAGAAGGAAATCTGAACTGGGATCTGTAGTAAGACTTCCCTGTGCTTGAGAGGGTAAAAAGGGAACCTCTAGGTGAACAGTGAATGAGTTCCTTCATGAATTTAATTGTAAGTAACAAAGTAAGAGTTTGCTAATCAAGTTTGGAGTGGAGTTGTAGTGACACTGTTTTCCTACAGTGGCCTTCAAAGAGCACCTAGGGACAGGGTCCTTGCAATAGGGAAGCAGAGTGAGGGGACCTTCCAAGTGCAAAGGTTGGTGGTGGCAGCAATTATAGATTCCAAGGCCAGAAGGGACCATTTTGATGATGTAGTCTGACCTCCTGTATAACACAGGCCATAGAACTTTCCCAAAATAATTCCTAGAGCAGATCTTTTAGAAAAGCATTCAATCTTGATTTAAAAATTGTCATGATGGAGAATCCATCACGACCCTTGGTAAATTGTTTCAATGATTAATTACTCTCCCTGTTGAAACAGTTCCATCCTATTTCCAATCTAAATTTGTCTAGCTTCAACTTCCAGCCACTGGATCATGTTGCACCTTTCTCTGCTAGGTTGAAAACTCCATTATTAAATATTTGTTCCTCATGTAGATACTGATAGACTGTACAATCAAGTTATCCCTTAACCTTGTTTGTTAAGCTAAATAGATTGAGCTCTTTGAGTCTATCGCCATAAAGCATGTTTTCTAACCCTTTAATCATTCTTGTATACTTCTCTGAACCTCTCTCCAATTTATCAACATCCTTCTAGAATTCTGGGCACCAGAACTGGACACAGTATCCCAGCAGCATTTGCACCAGTACCAAATATAGAGGTAAAATAACCTCTCTGCTCCTACTTGAGATTTTCCTGTTTATGCATCCCAGGAGTGCATTAGCTCTTTTGGCCACATCATCACACTGGGAGCTCATGTTCAGCTGATTATCCTCCATGACCTCCAAATCTCTTTCAGAGTCATTGCTTCTCAGGTTAGAGTCCCCCATCATATAAGTATGTCCTACATTTTTTGTTCCTAGATGTATACGTTTATATTTAGCTGTATTAAAACATATATTGTTTCCTTACACCCAGTTTACCAAGTGATCCAGATCGCTGTGAATCAACGACCTGTCCTCTTCATTATTTCCCACTCCCCCAATTTTTGTGTTATCTGCAAACTTAATCAGTGATGAATTTTTCTTCCATGTTATGTTAAATAGTATAGGGCCAAGGACTGATCCTGCCAGACCCACTGGAAATACATCTGGTTGATGATGATTCCCTGTTTGTAATCACATTTTGAGACCTATCAGTTAGCCAGTTTTTAATCCATTTAATGTGCACCATGATACTTTTATATCATTCTAATTTTGTAATCAAAGTGTTGGGCGGTACCAAGTCAAAGTATATTATGTCAACACTATTACCTCTGTCTACCAAACTTGTAATCTCATAAAAAAAAATCAAGTTAGTTTGACAGGATTTATTTTCCATAAACCCATGTTGATTTGTATTAATTACATTACCTTCCTTTAATTCTTTAGTAATTGAGTCCCATATGAGCCACTGCATTAACTTGCCTAGGATCAATGTCAGACTGACAAGCCTAGAATTATTTGGGTCATCCCATTTACCCTAAAAATTGGCACAACATTAGCTTTCTTCCAGTCTTCTGGAACTTCCCCAGTGTTCAAGACTTAATGAAAATCAACATGAACTGTCCAGTGAGCGCCTGAGCCAGCTCTTTTAAAACTCTTGGATGCAAGTTATCTGGACCCGCTGATTTAAAAATGCCCAACTTTAGAAGCTTCTGTTTAACATCCTCCAGAAATACTAGTGGAATGGAAAGAGTGTTATCTCACCATAGATTGAGATGCTATCCTCTGTTTTTCCCCAAATACAGAACAGAAATGTTTATTGAACACTTCTGCCTATTCTGAAGTATTATTGATAATTCTACCATTTTTATCTAGCAATGTACAAATATTATTGTCAGGACTTTTTGTTCCTAATATACTTTAAAAAACCTCCTTTTTATTGTCCTTAACTCTGCTGGCCATAGATTTCTCCTTGTGCCCCTTTGCTTCCCTTTTCAATTTTCTACAGTTTCTAACTTCTGACATATTCATTTTGTTATTTATGTATCTATAAAAAATGTTCACAGTCTTCATCTTCCCTCTAAACCAAGTTGGTTTTTTAACCAACACAGCCTTCTTCCTCAATTATGGGATTGTGCCTTTTTGGGCATCTAATAAGGTGCTCTTAAATTATTCCCAATTACCATTTGCATTTTTCTGATTAAATTCTTCCTCACAGCTGGCTCATTCTCCCAAGCGTTTGGCTCATAATTGTTTTCAGCTTTGTGAAATTGGCCCTGTTAATGCACCAAGTATATATATTGCAGATCTGGACTTTATTCTGCTTGCACATTATAAATGTGATCAAGTCATGATCACTCGTACCTAAGCTATCATTAATTTTTAGTTCTGTGAACAGTTCTTCTTTGTCTCTTAAGAAAAGATATAATAAAGAATTCCCACATGTTGGCTGCAACACTTTTTTAATGAGGAAATTGTCCAGAGGACAGAGGAAAAATGGCAAATAGTAAGGGGCCTCATGGACTACCATTTATCTCTTTCTACTCCAATCTCTATTTGATAAGGCCAAAAGGTTTCTCAGTGGATACCAGTCAAAACTTTAACCTGGTATCACTGCCAAAGGTAAATGTCTCTTTTTCCCAGTGGCCAGGGACTTGACATTTCTAAATGGGGGACATTTCCCCCTGGAAGAGTGGTCTCCTCACTATTACAGGCCCTTCTCAGGCAGCCAAGTCCAGGCAGCATCATCTCACCCCCCTCCTTTGGGCATAAAAACTCTCAGGTGGCATCAGGCCAACAAAAAGAAAACAGATCTGAACTGTCATCCAACACCCTAAGTGTTCACAAGCAATGCTAACGTAGGTGGATAATATGGTCCCTCTCAAACTAAAAATTGCATGGTCTAAGGCAGGGGTCGGCAACCTACGGCACGCGTGCCAAACATGGCACGCGAGCCGATTTTCGGTGGCACGCCGCTGCCTGCCAGTCCCAGCCCCACTCGGCCCCCCTGCCCACCGCTCTCCCCTGCGGGGGCAGGAGGCAGAAGCTTGGTCCTGCGGCAGCCAAGCTCCCCCTCCCCCGCTTCTTCCCCCAACGTGGTGCGTTCCTGCCCCTCCTCCTCCCCCTCCCTCCGGGGAAGGGGGGCGGAGCCAAGCCGCAGCGTGCTCGCTGCTCCGTAGAGGAGACAGAGAAGAGGTAGGGACGGGGCCTTGGGGAAGCGGGTGGAACAGGGCATATCCCTTCAGGGCAGGGGGCTGGGAGCACCCCCACAAGCCGAGCACCCCAGCCCTCACCCCTGAACCCCCACCCCCAGCCTTCTGCCCTGCACCTCCACACACACCCAGTTCTCTGCCCTGTNGGCACACCACTTCTGAAAGGTTGCCTACCCCTGGTCTAAGGGCTTCTCTTTGGAATGGGGGTGGGGGTCTTGGATTCAAATCTTTCATGCACTTATTGGGGATTTGGTCCTTGGGATTCAGACGCTAAGACAAATCAATTCCTAGTTACCGTAGCGATACAATGGAAAACTTTATGGAAAAGTGAAACTGTTTAGAGTCATCAGAAAAGTTGACTTACAACCTGGCTCCTGCCAGACACTATAGAAAGGAATACAGCTTACGTGGCAAGCAGAAGCTGTCCATGAAGTATAACAGGAGAAAATGCCTCTTTGCAGGTGATAGCTAGTGTCATGGTTACAGGGCTAGCTTCACTCCTGACCCCTCTCTGATCTGAGTGCCCCCCTCAGGTCTTAGGCTTTGTCACTTCACCTCAGGGGGCAGAATCCCATGTTTCTCCCACTCTTGAACAGAATCCTGGGCTACTGCACCCTGATCTATCATAGTCATCCTGCAGGTCCAGCGGGGCTCAGGCACCTGCAGTTCTTCTCTTCAGGAGAGCCTGTGATTTGTGGAGTAGTGATCCAAACAATCCCTCTTAAAATAAAGTATTTTTTAATCTTGATGGGAACAAAGCAAAGCATAGCATGATAGAGAGTTGATTTTAAAAAGGTTTACACACATCTCTTACCTAGAGTCTTGTCATCTCTTGGCAGAGATCCTAGGTGCTTCTCAGACACCTCAAACTCTGGAGTCTGGGTTCATTTTAGGCCCTCAAGGACTGAGGCAGGGAGAGCTATCTTTTAATCCAGCCAAGGGTCTTTGTTCTCAATTTTCTCTGGGCTTGGATATGCTGCCCAAAACCAGTTTGGTGAGCTCTACAGGCAGTGGTCAAGCCAAAGCAAAAGGTCCTTGCATTGTTGCTCAAGAGTTTTATAGCAACTCCTCAAGTGTTTGAGGGATGTGTTACCTCAAGTTATTGTCCTGCCTTCCTGGTTTTTTTTTTTTTTTCCAATAGACCACTTGATTTGGTTAAAGGTAGGTATGTATACAGTAAATATCTCAATAACCAGATCAAGGAACAGTATTCATAATTATTGCAGGCAACTCTAAATAGTCACAGTTAGAACATGTGCAGGGTCAGTAGTTGCCCTTGATTTCCTCAGAGCTATTTGCAGGTCTCCCAGCTAGCCCTCATTGGAGCTTAACACCCAAATGGTGCCAGGCTCTCTCCGTTTGGGAGCAAAAGAGCAACCTACAGCTTTGATCAAATGAGGTCACTGAACATTGGCCGGAGGTGGGTACCCTATGGAGCTGTGCAAGACTTAAACAAACAGCTTTGTCCCATTTCCAGTCTTATTAGCCCATGAAGAGGCCACAATATAAATGAAATCCTTCATCATCCATTTCAAGTTAGAGCATTCCAACTTGCTCCCTATCCTATTTCTAGCTTCAGAGATTTGGGGACAAGCAGAGTAGGGCCTTGTCTGAATTCCTGAGGAGGCTTGTTTTCAAAGCATTCCCATGTTACCATCCGTGGATAATTCTTATGTTTCACAGATGGATGGCAGCCTTTTTCTTTTCTCAAATTCGATCATTACCATTTGATCTTACATGTTCTCCCAAAGTCCCTATCCAGTATTATTGTACCAATCATACTGGAAAACTGAAGCAAACACAGGGATACCGTTCCTGGAGTATCTTGGATTCCAGACAAACACTGGCACATGGTGTCTGGAAAGTCAATCATAAGGTTGGATTAAGAATGAATACCATCAAACACAAGGTCTTGTCTTAGAATAACATTAGTAGAACGTAGCCAAAATGAAAACAAGTGGTGTCACAGAAACAAAAATCCAATTCTTATTGGAGCCTTTTAGGAATTCTGATCTCAGGTATGCTTCAGTGATCCAGAGTTTGAGATACCTATCCAGTAATTCGAGGTACCTTCTCCACTTTACACCATCTCATCTGTTGGCAGAGGTCTAGTTGCAGTTGTATAGTCTCCACTTCCACAACTGGTGAATGCATAGAATAAGTGGGTTTTTTTGCAGGGGCAGGTGGGGGAGACAGGCTTTTCCCAGTTCAGTTAAGGGGGTCAGTACCAGAAAGAGGGAGCACATTGTAGAATCATAGAATATCAGGGTTGGAAGGGATCTCAGGAGGTCATCTAGTCCAACCCTCTGCTCAACGCAGGACCAATCCCCAGACAGATTTTTGCCCCAGATCCCTAAATGGCCCCCTCAAGGGTTGAACTCATAACCCTGGGTTTAGTAGGCCAATGCTCAAACCACTGAGCTATCCCTCCCCCCAGCTAGAATACAATGATTCATTGAGGTTTCAAAGCACTGCTCCTGCCATGGATACCAGACCTGTTCTGGTCGTGACAGACATTGTCTGATAGGGTTTTCATAACTGTGATCAGCTTTACCTTAGAGAGGAATTCTCCTGTCTTGGGCAGAGCAAAATTTCCTATCTCTGTGCAATGCTCACCAAGGGGGTGATGAATTCCAAGACTTGCGTGGCAGAAGTCAGATTAGCAGAGCGATTGCCAGACCCAGAAATATCTTACCATCATAAGTCAACTTGGGCTGGTGATCTATCTCGTTGTCTCTGGAAACCAGTAAATAACACGCCTAGTGGCTTCTCTGTGTCAGGACATAGGATATGAGGTGGTGAATGGCAGCTCTCAGGACAAGAAAAAAATACAAGGGAAAAGCAGAAATTGTGTTGATGCCTTTCTGGCTCTGGTCTCAGGCCTGATTAACCTGCCATTGGATCTTTGGATGTCTCTGAGTCACAGAGGAGGTCTGCTATTGCAAGATTAGTCCTCCATCCAGGACCACACAGGTTTAAAATGTGTACTTGGAGGAAGTGATTATTGTTCTTACATAACCTAAAAGAGAAGTTAACAAATAACTTATTCTACTGCCTGGTGCAAAGTCCATAGTTAATTACCATATATAACTAGTGAAATAATAGTTTTGATTCCCCTGGGAGGGCTTTATTGTGGGTGTATAAGAATACCCAAACAGGTCAAATCTCTGTAATATAATCTCAGCATGTTAAAGAAAAATAAGTTTTTGTACAAATCCCAGCATTGAATACTTCCTTAAGTCATCAACCATATTAAAACCCCACAAAGTCATAGAGCATGACTTTAGAACCTCATTCTTCTTCTTGCAGCACTACCCAGAAGGAACCTCTGCATGAGGTGGTGGTACACTTCCTATCTATTAGAGTAGGCCTTCTAATGGCTACTATCTCCAGTCAGACACTTTTTTCTTTTTTTTTATTTGAAGTTGGGAGCTTTTTCTGATGAAACCCAATATTGTATTTTTAATTCAGATAGTAATTACACCTTAGTAACTAGGAGAAGATAAATATATTTATATATAATTTTGGATATCCACATTTAAAGATGCCTTCCTACCCTTGGAGACACATTGCTATAAAAATACTATTGAAATTGATCTATGGACCTTAGCATAAAGAATAGGAAACTTTATCCGTGCTTACCTTAAAATTTCCTTTCTTTGAGTAATAAGATCCACAGATCAAACCAACTTGGAGGCAAATGGATCATCAGAACAGAGATGGAAATTGACATCCAAAGACTTGGTTTGTTGACAGGTGGAATTTACCATCCACTGAAGTAGAAGAAATTTTTTTCTCCCTCAAAGTATATTTAACACAATTTTTAATTGGGGAAAGTAGATTTGAATTATTCTGATTGTGAAAATTATCTCAACTGGAGGAAACTTCAGGGGCAAGGCATTCCCCTGTACTAATAACTGACAGGTCTGCTTCTGCCACCAAGCTGCAAACAGGCTGAAGAACTTATTGTAACAGATTTGTGGATATTATTATTCAAGAAAGGAATCTTTCAGATAAGCACAGACAAATTTTCCTATTTTGTATGTGTATTAAAAGAAGCTATTTTTTTTTCAATCCTAATCATGGGCTCTTCAATGGAAGCATAACCTTAAATTTAAAGTACTAATTGATAGAGGCAGGCATTTAAATTAGGTATTTTAGTCTGGTAAATTTGGTTCAGTTGTCTTGTAAAGCTTTCTGGAAAATATAGAAGGTGGCGTACTTTGAACAGACATAGGAAACATTTAATTGCATAAAACTAACACTGAGTTTAGCAAACAACCCCCAACTGTTGGACATTGTTTCAACATAGATCGTGTGCTATAGAAAAATCAATTTGCCGTTTAGGGTCCTATTTCTGACATTCTTACAGCTTACTTTTATCCATCAGGTCCAAGTATTGAATAGCTAAATCAAAGGTGTAAATCTAGAAGATTAAAAACAAAAATTGTATCATGAAATGTTTCTCTTCTATGAACAAAAGACTGAACTGAGTCAGGTGAAATATTTCTAAAGATTTTTGAGGCAATTCAATACCAATTAAAAGAATGAAGCTGCTTCAGCATATGTCCTGCATGTCTGATTCTTATAAACATGAAAGCTTTTTTTGTGATTCTATTTAGCAGCATTCAAAGATAAGGGGAAACTAAAAATGTTCAATTTAAGGGGAGTGGTATGTCACTGCATGTGGGAAAACACATCATGGTATACATCTATTAAACATGGAATTTCTTCCCTCTGGGTATACGTGATCATCTGTTGAACTCTAAATGCCATTTTAGATATTGTCTCACTGCAATTTTCAGTTTTTGATGATAAACATGTAATAAAATGATAGTTTACCATTTTAAATCCAAAATTACTCCTTTCCACTCAACAGTTAGTTGTATATTTCTATAATCTATCTGCTGATTTAAAAAAAAATGGTTTTACCAGGCTCATGAATCTTATTATTCTGCTAAACAAAATGCAGGAAGTTCCTTAAAGTGATACTGTCTGTTTAAAAGCACACTTCAGTCTGAAATTTTATTTCCTGTTATTTACAAGCACTACCTAAAACAGCTATAACAGAAAGCTTTGTTTGTGAATAAACTCTCAGATAGCACTGTATTATGCTCAACACAGTTTCTTTGAATTTGCTAATATAGAAGGTTAAAAAATTAACCAGATTAAATCAATCCTTCCATACTCCTTCAGTGTCAGCAACTACAACACAAAACAAAATGACTGCATTCCCCAACTCTTTGAGAACAAAGTTTCGTATAAATCAAAACATTGCATATATATAAATAGATACTCTAAAAATCTTAAAATGAAAACTAGGTGCCTTGAAATGTCACAAGATTAAATTGAAACTCTAATAGTGGATCTCCCTAACGGCAACTCCTGGCGGTCCTAGTATTGAATTGTATTAAACCTTTGGGATCCCTTTTTCACTGACTGCCATACATTTTCTCACTTCCTGCACAATACAGGCTTCCAAGTATGTCAGATAGCAACTATTATCATCTTGAAAAGGGCAAGAAACTTTTAGACAGAAAAATGAAATTGTCCCTTTAACCTGGGTTTAAAGTATTTAAGGACCCAATTCTGCCCTCACAGAGTTGCTGCTTCAGTTGAAGAGAAGGCTGAATAGGCGTGCAGCAATTACAACAAAAGTTAGTAATTGTAGCCTAGACTAATCCCAGACGTAATTCCATGTAAATCAATTCATTCTTATGTATATGGGGAAAAAAAATTCAGTGAACCAGTTCTGAAGATTTTCTTGTGTTAAAGGTGTGAAGTTTTTTCAACAAAGTTATGGAAAAGGTGATAGTCACCATGTTTTCACACGTTCTGGAACCATACTGTAAATATGAAGATGGGACAAAACCTAATAACGAAACCATTTAATAGCAAGTGGGGGTACCTAGTTCTGACAATCATTGTCAGCAACAGTGCATTTTCCTACTGTGAATGGGTCCATAGAGGCTAAGATTATTTTTAAGGCAGCACAATGAGACAGTAACAGAGATGGGACTAGAGTTTAGGAGTTTTTGGCTCCCAGTTCTATGCTTGGTCCACCAGAACTCACTGTTTCTATGATGGAACACATCAAGTTATAGTTTGATGCTAGTCATTCTTAACATGATACAACATTATCTCTGTTTTAACACATAACCAAATAAACAATTAAAAGTAGATGCACTTTCCTAAAACCAGGTCATATCATTTAATCTAGAATATAAATCACTTTATCTTCACTTGGAAGCCAACTACTTGCCATTGAAGTTTGTATCAATACCTTTAACTTTTTTCCCACCATTTTGCATTTCATTGCATTTTATCATGTAATTAAAGACTGTATCATAGACCTACAGCACAGACTTCTGCTACTTGAGGTACCAGACTAACTGATAATAGTAGTCGGGTTGTCTTCCTCTATGTGGGGAAGACAGTAGGGCGAGTTGAAGCAGACATTTTTCCAGTGGATTTCACAGCTATTTGCTGACAGCAGAAGAATTTTTAATCTTGGGTTCTATTCCACATTCTGAGGGGAGTGGTCCCTAGTGGTTACAGACATACTTGGCCACCCCCCACCTCCCCCGCACACAGACACTTCAGCTTCTGGTCCCTCCAACCTGTGTTGTCTTGGTACCTCCTTCACCCTTGCCACCCTTCCACAGACCTGGTTCTAGTTTCCTCTGTATTCCAGTCAGGCTGTTGCCTCCTCCTTGCTGCCTAGGTACCAGCACTGGGAGCAGTGAGAGCACTGGAGAGAATCGCCCTGTTCTCAGTTTCTGTGCCTGTCACCATAGTGGCTCCAGGCTGCAGGAAGCATTTACATAGAAAGTTCTGCTCAGCCTTTGGCTGGAGCATACTCCAAACAAATGGAATCTTTGTAGAATTTAGCTGCCAAAGTCTAGCAAGTCTCTACTGAACATGTGTGAATTTAAGATTTTTCAGAGGCTTACAACTTAACCAAAATTGGGTGGATATTCACTAGTATGGCAGAAGGCATATCGCTGCCAAATTTCAAGTCCCTGCTCCAAAGCATAGAGCTTCTCAATTAAACATTTGAGATTTTTTGAAATTGGGAAAATCCTATTTTTCCATAATTCTTCTGAGAAATGCCTGAGCTGTTTTTGCTGAATTTTTCCAAAAAATTCTGTAAGGCAGACTCCCTGCTTGGAAAACATCAGCCCATATGGTTAGTTTGGCAGAGTTTTAAGCCACTGAGAACTGGGTCTTATAATAGAAAGTGTCAGGCAGCCATAACTGTAAGTGATTGTAGTAAAGAGGAAATAATCAGTGAAGGCATGTCCCAAACTATTTAACTCATGTTTGTGATTTTGATCTGAACAGTATGCAAGCCCTGCATTCACTTAAGTATTACTATGCTGGTAAAATGTACTGTACTTGATGAGATTTGAAACCAACGTCTTGGCCAGTTGTGGCTATTAAAGATCACATGGTATTTTTCATAAGACATGGGAAATGAACCCTGGTGTCTTTCCTATATTCAGACTCTGCTACAACTCTTACAGCTTCAGGTAGATACAGTATTTTTCATGTCCTCCTAAAATGTTGTGTAGTATTGCTCTTTGCTGTGTAACAGTGGCATTGTGTCAGAGTTGGCTGCACTCTAATGGATGGTAAAGTCCTGCAAAACCTTACTTATGACTCTTCCTGTGGAAGTCAGTGGGATTATTCCTATGATTAAAGACTACTCATGAAATAGACTACAGGCCAAATCCTGCAAACCATCAGTCTGAGTTGCTGATGTGCTTTGGGATCATTCCATTTTAAAGGTACTTCACTGTATAAATGGGTGTTCTAAATTCACCTAATTGTAAACTGTTTTTACTGTATTCTAATAAAAGATAATGTTATTTGTAATTCCTTCCAACTGAAATGACTGTCTTGGGAATTCACAGGGTCAACGATTTGAAGATCGGTGCTCTAGTAGGTGTTGACAAATATGGAAACAAATACTATGAAGACAAAAAGAATTTTTTTGGTAAGTATACTAAACTGACTATCCTAGTAACTTCATATGGTTTATCTAAATTCTGCTGGTGAAATGGAAATGAAATACATTGCATGGTTTCCTTATGCATGATGTGCATGTATTTTGGAGACCACTCCCCTAATTCAAACACTTTGCAAAGAAGTTGAAGCTGGCATCATAATTGGCAGATTTAAGCAAATTGGGATACCTTAACTGTGAGTTTCCATTGTTTTAAAATGATTGGGTTTCTTATTTAATTTTAACTGTGAACATCATGTCTTTTTAATGGTGTTTTCCCACTAACTACAGCATTCCCTTAAGAATTTCTATCCTTAAGATACTGAGATATCTATATATATCTATATATATATATATATATATATACTCTCAAGTTTGACTTCTCATTAACCTTTTTTTTTTTAATTTGGGAATATTTTTATTTAAAAATAGTCATCATTTGGGATTGTGGAAAGGAGTAGTTTAGGGAAGCATTCTCCTTTCCTCTTCATTTCTCTGAGATCTGCAGAAGGAGACCCAGGTGCCTGTGTACCTCCTATGCTTCCCTTCTTAGGAGGGATCTTATCTTTTGGGAACCTCTTGGAGAGGCATAGGAGTTAGGGCTCCACTTAGGTAAGGTACATCAGTACCCTGGTGAGTCTTAGGAGGTTTGTGGGAGGAAGGGTCAAAATCCATCTCTTGTAAGCATCAGTCTCCTAAACACCCGGAAGGTTTATGGAGCCTCCTTGAGTGCAAACAGTCCAACTGTCTTCCCATGCACACCCTCGGTAGAATCCTCTTCCCCAAAGAAGCCAAAATAGGCTTTTTTAGGACTTATCTGCATATTGAGGTTTTTGGGAGAGGAGTGGCTTTTGATGAGCTCCCTAAGGGTTTCGGATAGGCTGACCAGATAGCAAGTGTGAAAAATCGGGACAGGGAGTGGGGTGCAATAGGTGCCTATGTAAGAAAAAGCCCCAAATATCGGGACTGTCCCTATAAAATTGGGACATCTGATCATCCTTGTTTCAGATAGCTCTCTGGCCTCAGAAAATCCACAAGAAGGGGGGCAAATGCCCTGTCATCTTCCCCACAATTCCAGCCCATTGCTCTGTCGAGTGCCCTTCCCCCCCCCCCCCCCCCCCCCCCCCCCCCCCCCCCCCCCCCCCCCCCCCCCNGCAGTAGCTAGCTTAGTCTCATGATGGTTGGGTTCCCTTTTTGTGTATCATAGATGTACAGGAGTGTGTAGGTTTGTCTACAGTAGAGTTCTTGAATTGGTGCCAGTTAGCTTGTTAGCTAATGTGTTTGTAAAGTGTCCTGACATTTACAAACACTTGTTCTAAGTGCAAATGCAGGTGGTTTACCCTGGGTGATTGACAATCAATTAATGTGAGTTTAAAAACTCTAGTGTAGACAATTAGCAACCCCTCGTTTGCCAGCAAAAAGTTGCCATTAGCTAGAGGTTGCCGATAAGTGGATGGCCAGCTTGTGGGGCTGCAGCCAGGGTGTGCCGTCACTGGCTGCAGCCCTGCAAACTTGCCTGCATGAAGGCAGTAGCAGGTAGTAGTGCTGCAGCCCAGATGCTGGGGCTTTCTACAGGGAGTGGAGGCACCGAGGTCCCACAGAGCTGCACAGTACTGCTCCCTGTGCTCTCCAGAGTTTGGGGCTCAGCACATCCCAGCGCTTCCTTCCTTGGGTGCAGCCCAGTGAGCACAGGGAGTTACCATGCAGGTCCAGCATCTGGTCTGCAGCCCCTCCCCCCATTACTGTCCTCCCCACAGCCTCCCCTCCCAGCGCACTACCTCCTGTGTGGTCCTCGTGCACAGATTGGCTTCTGGGGCTGTAGGCCCAGAAGGAAGCATTGGAATGGGCTGAGCACCAACCACAGGCAGGTTTGTGGGACTGCAGCCAGGGAAGGAATGTTCTAGCACTTCCTTCCCTGGCAGCTGCAAAACCTGCCTGTGGCAGGTGCTTAGCTCATCCTAACCAGTGCCGGTGCCAGGCATAAGCTAGGATGACCAGACAGCAAATGTGAAAAATCGGGACAGGGGGTGGGGGGTAATAGGAGCCCATATAAGAAAAAGACCCAAAAATGGGGACTGTCCCTATAAAATCGGGACATCTTGCCAAAGAGCCACAGTAAGACTAAGCAATTGCTTAGGGCCCCAAGCAGCTCAGGGGACCTGCATTTGCTTTTTTAGTATGTGTTGGTGGGGCCAAAAATATTCCTGCTTTAGGGCCCCCAGTGGGCTAGCCCTGCCTCTGGTCCTAGTGCTTCCTTCTCTGGCAGCAGCCCTGCAAATCTGCCTGCAGCTGGGGCCTTTCTTCCAAAGAATGTTCTTAATAAGCAACATGTCATTGCCAACATCTGAATCACATTAACATTAAAGTCAATGCAACTGGATTGGTTCTCACAAAATGTTAATAGAAAGTTGTTAAGATCTGAGTTGCTATTAACCAGAATCTACTGTGCCTTGTGTGAGTGATTGGAAAGAGAGCAAGGCCTTGAGAGGGGTGCAACACAGAAGGAAGGATTCTCCTCCTTGGGCTCTGTGCAGTAGACCTGGGAAAAGAACAATTTGGCTCCTTCTCCTTCCTAGTCCTACATCTAGAGCAGGGGTAGGCAACCTATGGAACGCGTGCCAAAGGCGGCGCACGAGCTGATTTTCAGTGGCACTCACACTGCCTGGGTCCTGGCCTTCGGTCCAGGGGGCTCTGCATTTTAATTTAATTTTAAATGAAGCTTCTTAAACATTTTAAAAACCTTATTTACTTTACATACAACAATAGTTTAGTTATATATTATGGACTTATAGAAAGAAACCTTCTAAATATGTTAAAATGTATTACTGGCACGCGAAACCTTAAATTAGAGTGAATAAATGAAGACTCGGCACAGCACTTCTGAAAGGTTACCGACCCCTGTTATAGACTTATAGAAAGAGACCTTCTAAAACCGTTAAAATGTATTACTGGCACGCAAAACCTTAAATTAGAGTGAATAAATGAAGACTTGGCACACCACTTCTGAAAGGTTGCCGACCCCTGATCTAGAGCTGCTAACCAGCAAATCTATCTCCGTTTTGAGGTCACTAACCGGAGTATCTCTTCTAGAAGGAAGAATATAATGAAGTAAATACATCTCTTCTTAATGATAGAACGGTCTGAGTAATCTAGTTTACTTTGCGTTGGCTCCTGATACCATTAAAGTTTTTTTTTCTATTTACTGAAAAATATTCATCAGTTGTTAAAGTTAATGACCACCTTGCCCTGTAGGTGTGTAGATGTTTACTCAAAAATTTGAAGTAAAATTTTAATTTTTTGAAGTCATGTTAGAAACGCACAATAGCTAGAATCTCTCATAGTTTTAGTAGCAATTTTTAAAAATTTTTTGTTGCTGTGCTTTTGACAGTGGTAGGTAAACAAGTCTTCCCTGTGTTTTGTCATTACTTTATTGGCAGTGTACTATATGTGTTCTATCCAGATTGTCACTGTATAGGGTAATAGGAGTCAATTGTAGATATTTTGTTCATGTACGAAATAGATGTGTATTTTGATTTATGTATTCTGGCTTATGTTTTTATCCTATTGTAATAAATAATTTTCAATTATTTAAACAATCGAATTAGTTTACTAATGAAATTGATTATCAAGGAGCCAAAGTCCTGGACATCATTAGTCTGAAACATGAACCTTTTTCTCATCAGAAGTGATGTAAATTTGCAGAACTCCACAAATAATCTTATTTTGCCAACAGTTCATACAACTGCTAATGCTATTAGTAGGGCCCTATCAAATTCACGGTCCATTTTGTTCAATTTCACAGTCATAGGATTTTAAAAATCGTAAATTTCATTATTTCAGCTATTTAAATCTGAAATTTTATGGTGTTGTAATTTTAGGAGTCCTGACCCATAAAGTAGTTTTAGGGGGGTCACAAGGTTATTGTAGTGGGGGTTGCAGTACTGCTACCCTTCTGCACTGCTGATGGCAGCAGCACTGCCTTCAGAGCTGGGCAGCTAGAGAGCGGTGGCTGCTGGCCGGGAGCCTAGCTCTGAAGGCAGAAGTAAAGATGGTGTGGTATGGTATTGCCAACCTTACTTCTGTGCTGCTGCCTGCAGAGCTGGGCCTGCAGACAGCACTCTCTGGCTGCCCAGCTCTGAAGGCAGTAGCACAGAAGTAAGGGTGGCATGGTATGGTATTGCCACGCTTACTTCTGTGCTGCTGCTGCTGGCGGGGCACTGCCTTCAGAGCTGGGTGCTTGGCTAACAGACGTTGCTCTTCAGACATCCAGATCTGAAGGCAGTGCAGAAGTAAGGGTGGCAATACTGACCCCGCTAAAATAACTTGTCACTCCTGTGCAACTCCTTTTTGGGTCAGGACCCCCAATTTGAGAAATGCTGGTCTCTCCTGTGAAATCTATATAGTATAGGGTAAAAGCACACACAAGACCAGATTTCACGGTCTGTGACGCATTTTTCATGGCTGTGAATTTGGTAGGGCCCTAGCTATTAGTCATTCACTTGTAAGAGCTCCAGATTCACCCATTTAAAGATAAATTGGAAATAAATACAGTATCAGTGGAAATAACCCTTATGTGCAGAAAATCCAGAAAAATAAAAGGTTAATATGGTTGTTTAAAAATATACATCTATATTAATCCCAGAACGTGTGTTTATAATGGCAAATAATCTGTTTATTAGCAAAAATAAGCAAATAAACAGAAATGACGCTCACGCTGAAACAATAGGCAGTTAGCAGTTCTGTGTAGGTTGCTCTCTGGCAGAAGCTACAACCTCTGTGTCACTGAGTGTCCAAACTCACTGTGACCTTTGGTTTCTGGCTCTGGTCTAAAGGGGACATGTCTATGGCAGTCTCCACTCCTCCATAACTTTGCTTAGGTGTATGTGCTGAAGGTCTTGGCAAGATGGTTGCAGGGATCTGAGAGAGACATAAAGGCCCTGGATTTCCAAGCAGCTCTGTTTAAGGATGGCCTGCTTGCCTCATGTGAGAGTGACCCTAGAAAAGGTGAGGCAAATGAGCCCTGCCTCATTGTTTACATCCTGGCTCAGCTGTTTTTATAAACAGAATTGCTTGCCGGAATATTTGGACTTTGAGCCCTGGATTTGACTTTGATTTGAATTCTGATTTGAGGAAAATGGCTGTGTTGAGTAACGAGCTTGCATGTTTCAGAATTGATATTGCAGCTCTTCCGGAAACTTGGCTCTCACACACAGGCTTTATAAGGGAGAAGGACTATGCTATTTCCTGGCATGGCAAACCTGAAGGAGTAAGGAGAGAGTATGGTGTAGGTTTTGCTATCAGAAATGAATTTACGTTATCGTGTGAAGGTCAGATTGCAGCATCCATATGTATCAGGACACGTCGCGTTAATCTAGACCTCATTCGTGCATACACCATGCTCTGTAAAGAGCGATGGTGCCCTTGAGCAAAAATAAAATATTGCCTCTGGTGAATTGGGGTTATGTCTGTACAACATGCTATTGAACTTTTAACTATAATTGGGAATAATTATTTTTTACTTTGGGAATAATTATTTTTAGCTAATACAGTGTTGTTTGTCAAATTTAAGGTCGACATAGATGGGTTGAATATACTACTGAAATGAATGGCAAAAATACATTCTGGGAAATGGATGGAAGCATGGTGCCACCGGAATGGTAAACCAACTAGTCTAATAATATTCATTTTGTGTGTGTTGTATGATTGCATATTGCAAATTCTTCTACATAAATTCTTAGTTACAAAGCAGATGGAGGTAAACCTAACCTCAAGGCAGCATAGTTTTCCTGGACTCTGTCTTTCTGTATAGGGTGAAAGTCCTTCTGGGCAGATTTTTATTTTTAGTTAAACTTCTTAGTTTATGGGTTTGAGAGCACAAAGGGAATGGCACCACTGAATTCCCAGGAGAATGTTTCTTTAGAAAAAGGGTCTCCCTTCATGAACCCAGCCATGTCCCCAGTCTTTTCAGCCCTCCAGAACTATGGATCCCCAAACATGCAAGGTTATGGCACTTACAAGAACCAGGAGTATCATGGGGCACATGTGATTACAACTGAAATAACTAGTGCAGGGGTGGCCAACCTGAGCCTGAGAAGGAGCCAGAATTTACCAATGTACATTGCCAAAGAGCCACAGTAATACGTCAGCAGCCCCACATCAGCTTCCCTCCGCCTCCCCCCCTGCTCCCAGAACCTCCCACTCACTGGCAGCCCTGCTGATCAGCACCTCCCTCTCCCTCCCCACACCTCCCAATCAGCTGTTTCGTGGCATGCAGGAGGCTCAGGGACAGGAGGAGCAAGGGCATGGCAGGCTCAGGGGAGGGGGTAAGAAGGGGTGGAGTGGGGGCAGGGCCTGTGGCAGGGGATGAGCAGTGAGCACCCCCCAGCACATTGGAAAGTTGGCGCCTGTAGCTCCAGCCCCGGAGTCGGTGCCTATACAAGGAGCCACATATTAACTTCTGAAGAGGCACAGGTTGGCCACTCCTGAACTAGTGATATCTGAAGTGACATAGAAGAGTTGATACTACTACTGGGTGTACTGAGACTCGGGTTAAGGCCCCAATCCTCAAGCTGGTCCATACAGTCAGACCCCTATGCACATGTTAAGGCCCCAGTCCTGCAGGTTCCTCCAAAAAAGGCAGACCCCTGTGCCCACACAGAACTCCACTGAATTCCACGGGGGTCTACTTAGGTAAAGGAGGCTGCCCAAGTGGGAGAGCTTAGAGGTTCAGGGCCCAACTTGTTAAATGCCTTCTGGGATATGTAGGACCTTCTGAAAGCCAGAGTGGGCTAGAATGGCTCTCTTTTACTCTGGGAGCACTTAACACAATATGGACCCTATTACTGATTGGGCCCTATAGGCACATAACTTAAGCTTTAAACTTAATCTCCCCACTCTCCAGGCTTCCATCTTCTTTCATCCCCTGTTCAGTCAAAAGCTGAGGAGAATTTATATATGCATGGAGAGTCCAAACTGATTTTTAAAAAGTTGTGCATATGCTAGTGCTTGAGTCCTTAAAACAATAAAAAAAATAAAAAAAGTATCTGAACTCAGAGCAATGGAAGGCCTCAAAAGGGCATTGGGGGAGTTGAGAGTAAGATTGGGGCAGTGGGGGAGCTGGGTCAGGACCCAGAGAGCTGGGGGTGATTCCCCACAGAGTCTGTCCCATCCCCACCTCCTTCCAACCTGTGCCTAGCTCCTACTCCCTACTGCTGGGAACTCTGCTGTCCAGGCATCCCTGCTGCCCAGCTATATATCTGCCCCAGGCTCATAGTGGCTCCAGCCTTTGCTCCCCTGTCTTGTCCTGGCTGCAGCGTCCCTGGTGTGCCCTCCACTCTCTTGCCACTGAGCGCCCCATCCTAGCTCCAGCACCAGCACCTGATGGCTCAGAGAATGCTCTGCAGCTAGCGAGGCAAAGGAGCTGCCTGGCCCAGGACTGGCAGAAGTACCAGTATGCCGTTCTAGCTCACCCCAAAAATCCCAGGAAACTGTTCTGGAGTGTTCTGGCATGATTTGAGTTTTGTGTATGTGGTTACCTCCTGAGGAATAGCTGCATTAAAATTTTGTAGGGTGGGGAAAGCTGGATGAAAAAACTCATTTCCCATGTACACAGTGTAAATTTTTGATTAGGTTTCAGTTGGGTAATTGTATTTTGTTTATATATCAAGTAAAACAGCTTTAAACCTTATTGAAGTAATGCACAGCTAAACTCCATAATGTCACTGCTATATTTTTTCTTCTATCTTAAAATAAAATTTCAGAAGAGTTAAATGCAAGAACTTACACAGTGCAGTTATAAGTTTTCAAATTTGAACATGCAAAGTTGGGAAAAGTGAAAATTCAAATAGCAACATTAATTCAGTCAGTGTGTATGGAGTATTTTAAAATACTAGTAAGAATATTTAAATTGTATACTTGACATATTATGTCCAATGTGTTTTGAGTTAATGTTTCTATTAGAACCGTAACACAAGTCTGGAAATACAAATTTGCACCATAAAATTGTACAGTATTAATGTAGGGTTTGCATTTAATACAAAACAATTAAACCAACATTTCAGGATAGATCATTTAGTCCATAATCTGAGACATTTCTGATCAGCTACATCACAAATGGAAGATAATGTTCTGGGATTTGCAAACATGAGGGCAATTTTTCTGCAAAATAGAAGTCGTCTATTTCAAATCCTGTAGTTGGTTTTGAAAAATGGGCCAAAAGTAGTTTTCCTGTTAACGCATAAATCAGTTGTTGGCCACTCTTGGTAATCTGTATAATAAATGCTTTGCTGCGAGCAAAAGTTTTGGTATATCTCACTTTTGTATTTACTGGTGTGTACTTTACCTTGTTGGGTATACTGATCCTTTTGGTTAAGAAGGCAGCTTTGCTGAAGACTCTTTCCCATCTTCCCCCCAAAGGAAAAAGGATTTTGCATCCCTGCCCTTGCTGGTTAAGGCACTGTGCCACCAGTCATCAGTTTACTGCCTCTTATTGAGTGCAATGATTACCTTCATTTCTCTCACTTAGGCCATGATTCTGCGTCGTGCTCTGTGTAGAATCAGTGAACTGCCCTTGCAGATCACAATGCAGGATCAGGGCTGTAGCTTTCTATTCTTCTACTGGGAAATACAATTCTCGGAAGAATATTATTTGGGCCAAATCTCTGCGTTGCCTGGGAATCCCTATAATCCCCAGGTCTGAACCAGCACTGGACTGAGCAACCTGGCCTGGACCCAACATTTTACTGCTATGTCTGAACTTGGCATTCACAAAGGCATTCATCTTTACTCTCATCAAATTGACCTTATTGTGAGCACCTGTGCAAGGAAGGGGACACTGGTGCTAACTTTGTTCGCTGTGGGCTAAGCAGTGCCTCTGCATCCTGTCATAGTAATATGGGTGAGACTTGTAAAGAGAACGGGACTGAGAAAATTCATTGCTGACTTTTCTGGGACTGTTAGTGCTGCTCTGTGTTGGACTTCATCTATTTCATTTGCAGCAGAGCAAAATATATGTCTGATTCATATGCAGAGAGCGATGAGAACTTAATCATTTTGAATAAAAAAAGATAGTCTGGAATGTAGGTTTTCCCCTCGCTAGCAATTTCTCCCGTATATAATGGTACCACCAGTTAGGCTGAATAATCTGTTTCCTCTCAAATATTCAGCTTCCTAACCTATTCATAGTGTGGTCTGCCTGAGAAGAGTCATCCTTGTGCTTACATGACTTTCAGTTTTCTGTTTTTCTTATTCCTTCAGTACTGTTATTCAATACTAAAATAAGTAACATGCACTGTTACCAACATACTAAAGAGTACAAAGAACCAATGTTTGTAGTCTAGTCTAAAATGAGATGTTGTCTGGATAGAGATTAGTGAAGACACCAAGGTTGTTCTCAACTGGTACCTCTTATGATGACTAGAACTGAACATGTTATTTTTTATGGATTCCTATTAGACAAACCTGAAAATTAAATTTATTCTGGCAGTTGTTTCCAATGGGCATACAAGTATAAATGTCTTAGTTGCCTCCGTGATATCTGCTCTGAAACTTCCCATTACGGTTCTATAGCTGTGTAGAACTTGTATTGGTACAGCCGCTTTGAAGTTTTATGCTTGTATTAAATCTGCCCTGAAATGAGAACCTTTCGTGTCGGGGGCTAGATTGCACAATGAGTTAGATGATGGGTCATGAGAAAATGAGTTTGATGGTCTTGCCCCAGTCCCCATTTGTGCATGTCACAAAAACAACTGCTTGCTTAATTAGGCACGATTGTCAGTCTTTGTTGAAAGAAATGCCTGTGAGTGGGTAACTAGAGAATTGCAGACAAGGACTAAAGTGTAGTGGCAGAGCGGTGTAGGCAATTTTGCTGAGTACATGCTGATACCAAGCTGGTTTGAAGTCTGTGCCATCTGTTGCTCCCTTTCACAAGTACTAACTTCACTCATAATTTTATTGTTTTGGTTTTCTTTTGTAAAAAAATTCACTTCCAATTGAGGGCACATTTTGATGTGCTGGACATTCTGTGGGTTTCTGAATAAAAGTAATAGGAGAAGATACTTTTTTACTATCTCTTGATTTATAAATTCTTTTTTTCATTGCATTGGATTGCCTAGTATTATTGCGTAGTCTTTTCCTCATCCACAGTCCTAATCATTATGTACTTTTTTTTTTTTTGAGGGTGTGGAAATCATCTTGCTGAGTTTTAGGCTTTCCATCTACTCCTTCATCCTGGGCCACTCCATTCAGTTTGCCTTTTCATTAGCTGTAATTGCATCTTCTGAAGGCAAAAAAGTTTACAGTAGTGTATTGCTGCCTCATGTAGTCTATACATCTCTATTCCTAGATACAGGAAGCATGATTTAAAGATTTCTTGTCCTGGATGGTCAGTGGTATTATCTGAACCTAACCACTGATGTGGTAGAGCAACATATTTCCTGTTGCTCAGCTACTGTCAGCATATTTAGCTTAAACTTGTACACTTTGCCTTTCATATATTTAAAGAATATCACAGAGCTAGGGTATTGCCTGTATTTAATGTTTACCACTACTTGAATGATTTATTTATTTATATATGAAGTTTATACTTTAATTGTACAAAAGATTGTTGCTGTTCATGTATTAGTGTGTATAAACTGTAATTACAACCAAAATAGGGATTCTGATGCTAATATAAATTACCCCCTTGGGATTAATCAAATAATTTTACTTTAGAGCTGATAACAGGCACCTCTGATTATCACAGATTTACCAGCAAAGCACGATATCACCAGCAAATTAAAATAGGCTAAATACATTCCAGAAATGGGCCAATTAAGAAAAATAGGCTAGGCACATAAATCTAACTCATTGCTAAATGTGATTTAAATTATTTAGTTTAGATGTGTTAGAGTTTTTCTTATTTAAATATTACACCTACCCTGTGAATGCCTGAATGTCAATTGATATATCTGGCTTATTTTAAAAACTGTATCTGAATGTCAGTTGACTGATTTCTTCACTGAGTTATGGAATTGCTTTCTGCAAATCACCAGAAGGGGCCTTAAAGCTTGCTGGTTTTTAGCTGCTAAAGCACAGTGCTTCCATTTTAATAGGACATCATTGGCATCCTACCTTTTCTAGTGTGCTCTCACTTGCTGCAGCAAAACTCCCTAAATTGAGTAATGCTGTATCAGTTTCAGTGCATTGCTGGCATAATATACTTGGAGTAGAATAAGATTTTGAAAATGTGGGATCTAAATATGGGGAGAGACATGGTGAACCAAGATGGGTATCTTTCTGGATTGTCATTTATTACTGGTGCAACGGCTATCAACACACCAAATAGAATGTAAAGAGATGATTGTCGTTTTAGTCGCTTTGTTCCCCAGCTATTTGAGAGGTAATCTCTGTCAAATGCTTGAGAAAACAAATACCACCTCAGGCATAGGGAAATAGGAATGTGATGGGGGTTCATGGTGTTTGGCTGGAATAAAGTCAGAAAGTTCAAACAATATTTATTTCCTCTTGGGGTGGTTTTGGAGTTGAGACTGAGATGAATTATGGATTTTTATGGACGTTAAAATTGAGTGTCTTAAATTATGGTGATTGTTTTATGCACATTTCAGTGAAGGGTGGATAGGCAAAAGTTTTCTATGTAGTTAATGTATGTTTGTTACTAACCCTGCATGGTGTCATGCTGCGTTTTCCTGTGCAGACATAGTCTAATATGATTAGACTTTCTTTTGCTGTTTTTGAGATCATAATCTGATTTTGTTTTCTCCAACTGTTCGAGTTTTGCTGATTTTTAGAAGGAATGATGTGCTAGTCTAAAATTAGAAAGGGTCTCTACCAATGCAAAGTTTTCCCTATTGTTTATGCAATAGAACTGTCATATAGGTGTCAGGTTCCCTCCCCGATCTACTGAAGTTTATCAATTTCAAGATTAATCTTATTTTGGAACCCTACTGGATGTTTGTTTACTGTTTCCTCAGTCTGAGGAAACTAGGTTTATCCTAGTCATTTGGTAGAAAAATAATATTTTCTTAGGATTCAATAGTTCCATAGATCAGAGTTGCACTCTTGTGTTTAGGTAGAATTTATAGGTCATCTAAACCAGCGATGGACAAGCTAGTACTCCTGCTATTGCAGAATTGTTTTCTTTTACTACATATTTTAGTTCACTGTACAATCTCATATAAAATATTATAAGCAGTGATGCTCTTATTGTTTCTCTTGGGGAAACTGTTTCCACAATCTAATAGATTCCTGTTAGGAAACTTGTATGTGACATATTTTTCTCTTGTACTGTTTCTGATGAGAGACCCTACGGCTTGAACTTAAAGTCTGCAGGAAGATTCCTATATTTTGTGGTACTTCAGTGACTCACTCAGAATTCCGTACCATTTTAGATACATTTTTAAAAACTGAAGTTTCGTAACTAAATATGAGAATGACTAGAATCTATAAAAATCCTTTATTTTGCTGTTCACTTCAATTTTACTGAGTCCCTAAATTTTCAGTATGTCAATACAAAAGTCTGTGGCAATAAGCAGCATTGGGGTTTTTGCAGCTGTACAGGAACAACTGGGCCTTTTGGTATCTAGGAATGTGTGAAAGGTGGTTTAGGATTGTGCGATAAGCATATTCTATCTCTCTATCTAAGGTACTTATGTTATCCCCACTACTACAGTGAACCTCCTCATACCCCTCCCTCAGTGTCCATATTGTCTTTGGTTCACAGACCTCCTCCAGCTCTCCGCTCACCCTCTGCTCCGCCTCTGCATGCACCCAACCCTCCTCGGGGCCGCTTCAACACCCCAAACCTGGGCCCGCTCCGCCTCACGGCTTGGTATTTGGATGGGGCTCGCACATAGACGTGGCGTGCTCCTCCCCGGTGTGTAATATCCTCTCACAAAGCAGGCAAGCCTCCACCAGGGACTGTTATCAAGCAAAATGGAAATGATTCACCTCCTGGGCTCACTGCCACCAATACTCCCTGGACACTATATCCATTCCTATCATACTGGACTACCTCCTCCAACTCAGAACGTTGGGCCTCTCCCACAGCTCCATACCAGTCCACTTGGCAGTGCTCAGTGCTTTCCTCCCCCCAATAGATGGTGCCTCCATCTTCACACACCCAGCCATTGTTGTCGTCTTCTTTCTTCTTCTTTTTCCTTTGTGCCACGTTTCCTGGTGAGGGTTGCGGCAGCCGCATGGAGAGTAGGGAGGACCAGACCTCCCTTTTCTCCACAGCAGGTTCCAGCTCCTCCTCAGGGATTCCCAGGCCAGCTGGGAGATATCATCCCTCCAGTGTATCCTTGGTCGGCTTCGGGGCCTCCTCCCAGTGGGACATGCCCGGTAGAGTTCCAAAGGAAGCCTCACACAGGGCATCCTTATCAGGTGCCTGAACTGCCTCAGCTGGCTCCTCTTGATCTGGAGAAGTAGCGGCTCTGCTCTGAGGCTCTCCCGGATAGCCGAGCCCCTCACCCTGGCTCGGAGAGTATGCCCAGCCCCCGTGTGGAGAAACTTCATTTCTGTCGCTTGTACCCGCGATCTTGTCTTTTCGGTCATTACCCAAAGTTCATGACCATAGGTGAGGACAGGGACGTAGATTGACCTGTAAACTGAGAGTTTTGTCTGAGAACTCGGCTCCCACTCCATAACCATGGATTGGTACAGCATCCACATCGCTGCACCAATCCGCCGGTCAGTCTCGTGCTTCTGCTTACCATCACTCGTGAGAAAGACCCATAGATACTTGAACTCTTCCCCTAGATACTTGAACTGAATCTTGCCTGGATTAGGGATACCGGGACCCACCCCTGGAGCCAGGCCTGGGGATGGTGTTAGGTGAGTGTCTGGTGGCCGGGCCAAGCATATAACCTGGCTGGGCCAAGCATATAACCTGGCTAGGCCCAGCCCGAAAAGGCGACATGGATCTGCTCCATTGGCTCACCACCCACGAGGTGAAGGGTAAGGGTAGGGTGCAATGCCAGGATGACAGCAGGAGGGATGGACCACGACAGATTGGCCCTCTGCAATGGAAATCCAACCACTGTATGCTTCCTAAAAGGTCTGCTCTACATCTTTCCACCAGTACTCATACCTACCCCTTCTTGGGACCTTAACGTAGTTCTTTCTGCCTTCACGAAACCACCCTTTGAACCCCTCAGTGAGACAAGTTAGCGAACTAGCAGCCATGATGGCTGATCCCCCTTACACCATCTTCCACAAAGACACAGTCTCCTTGCGACGGCAGCCAATATTCATTCCACTTCAACCACTGCATCCACCTCCCAATCTTCTATCCCAAACCCCATACCTCCCACAGGCACAAAACGTGACATTCTCTTGACCTCTGGTGTGCACTAGCTTTCTAACTCCAATGAACCCGTGCCTTTCATGTCTCACCCAAGCTCTGTCGCTATTGTCAACTATTGCAAGAGCCAAGCCCTCTCCCTGCAGCAGATCTCCAAGTGGGTTTCCCATTGCATTCACAAATGCTTCATGCTCACCAAATGCCTCCGCCTCCTGGAGTCACAGCCCATTCCATGCGGGTGCAGGTAGCCTCATCAGCCTGCCTCGTGGACATGCCATGGCAGGACATTTGCTGGGCAGCATCCTGGAGCTCCGTCCATACCTTAATGTCTCACTATCCCATCGCCTGACAGCGGCTGCAGATGCGGCCATAGGCCACTCCATACTACAGAGTATACTTTCTCATGAGTCCTTGCACCCAGCTCCATGCTGATCGCTGCTCATTACTCACCCACATTTGGAATCCATATAGGGACCATTGTTCGAAGAAGAAGAGGAGGTTACTTACCTGTAACTGGAGGTTCTTTGAGATGTGTAGTCCCTATTTGGATTCCAATACCCGCCCTCCATCCCCTGCTCTGCTGTGGACTTCAGCGATAAGAGGGATACTGGAGCGCCGTCAACCCATACAGCCTGTCATAGCCTCGGCTGCAGACACAAGGGTTACACAACACACGTATGGGTCAACGGACACTGCTACAAAATTGCTCTGGTGCATGGCGTGCATGCGCACCCTACGTTTTGGAATCTAAATAGGGCCCACACATCTCAAGGACCCTCCAGTTACCTCCCCTTCCCTCCCACCCCCCAGATTAATTCTTCATAATATACCCACAGTATGAACCTAACTGTACTCTTGCTCAGCTCCTCAGACTTCTGATGAAAGAACCCTTACTTCAGAAACATGAGGAATTGCTACTTTGCTGTAAAACAGCTGTTGCTGCTGGAGTCTTCCAGAAAACAATGATAAAACAAGGGATGGGGGAGAGATGTCAAAGAATGAAAAACATTTTTTTTTCCAGAATAGGAACTGTGGAATTTCATCCATTCACTAACTCCACAAAAAAACTACATGTTTTGTGACTGAATCTGACCCTACTGCAGTCCTATTAGCTGCCATGGTTACCACCCTATTACTATACAATAGAATAGTAGCTTCTACCAGCACAACAGAAGTGAAAGGAAAATGAAAACAAGGAGGGGGGGGGGGGAATGGTAAATGCAGACAGAAGCCATCATCAATTAATCCTAACAGAAATAAGTGTGGTGTCAGTTTAATTTCTCTCTGTTCTCCTCTCCCATCATTGTGCAAAAACACGAAAGAGTAATTGGAGATGATCTCTTTTCTATCCCCTTTCACAGTAGTCAAAAATTAAAGCCCTGATTTGCCCTCCATTACAATATTTAAGTTTTATTAATGCATTGTAAATATGATTCACACATTGGCTTTAATAAACACCTACCTGCTCTTTTATCTTAATGCAGAATTGCATTAAATGCCCTATCGTTAATTTTATTTAATTTCTTGAGAAAAATGGCATGGTCTTTTGAACCCACACAGGTGGTATCTCAGCCTTGCAGTTACAAGTACTATATTTAACAGTGTTATGTAGTCTTAATTCCTGTTTGACCACTTGTATGTTGCATACTTGACTCTTATCTCTTGTGGCTTCACTTTGAACTATCCTTAATTTTAAATATTTATTCTATGTTCTTTTAAAATTTAAAAGAAGTGCTACCTGATCTTGGGGAAACTTGACTGTTTTTAGCTCTTCAAATTAATATCTATTTTTCTTTCATCCTTAATTCATCTACGCAGAGGTCTAGAGGCTTGACTAGCCCTAGGCTGCTCTGCAGTATGCTGCTTCTCTTCTAGTATGTTTCAGGGAACTGTCTCAGCTTTTTAAAAGCTTCTGTTTTTCCTCTTGTATCTCCCTCTGCCCCTATAACTTATCCATTTCTAATGCAGGTTTAAAGCAATTAGTCATTTTTAGGTCCTTTTATATTGTTTCATATAGAAAACCCATCAGGAAAGAATTTGCACAGAAATCTGGCTACATCTGAGGTACATTGTCCATTGTAGTTCATAAAGAGTTTTCCTTGAGCTTCTGGAAATAGTGTGCAAGACTTTTCTATTTCAAAAGATTATTTGAGGAGACTGCTGAGGAGAGGTCTTCCCAAAATAAACAGGGTGGGTTATTTTCCACTTTTTCCACAGATTAGCCTAAGGGATACCATTAAAGTAAAAGCCTTGCTTGAGACAACAAAATTAGTCATCTAAACACAAAATAGTGTGTCATTTTGGACTTACGTGTATAGGTTTCATGACTGGGCTTTCAAAGGAAAACTGCAGTGATTGGTTATAATACCTTTAAACACTTAAACAAAAATGTACTGAATAAGATAAGTGAGCTTTCAAAACAGCTTGTAGAAATAACGGTTTGTGCTTCAGTTCTTCTATAACTGCACAGTGCTGGTGTCTCTCTTTGAGGACTAATGTTTTTCTTTATACTTCCAAGCAGAAAGTCCATTATGGTGTGGGTTTTTAAATTATTGAATTTAAGTGTTAAATTTGAACTGTAAACGTTTCATGTTGAGCTTCCAGTATTTCCAAATATCCAGGTAGCCTAGTAGTGATTTAATTATTTTTAAATATATTTAATATATTTTTAAAAGATTTTACTGATTTACTCCTTGATTAAAGGAACACTGCAGTAAAGTGAAGCTCAGGAATAGGGCAAAACTCACAGGTTTTCTAGTTTTCTGGGGACTGAGTTAGTTAATAGACTATTCCATGAGTTTATCAGACTATTAAAAAGTATGCATATCTCACACCCATACAGATGCAGATGTTAGACATTATGCAACTTTTAAGTGACACTGTCAGCTTGAAATCTAGTCACTTTAAAATGAGCTAAAATAGGTTTCTTGTACTCACCTGTCCAAGTCTCTCTGCCAATATTTGTGGTCTTACAACCACATTCCAATCACTTTTTTCACCTGTGGCTATGCAAAACTCCCACAAAGCTGTTCAAGAAAAGGAAAGTGACACACAACACTGTTAGATGCAAAGTAAATAAACTGAAAACTATTTTTTTAATTATAATATTTTTAGGTATTATTACTCATCACATTAGGTTAAAAATAGTGTGACTTCTACGGTGACTGTACACTTACCATTGTCAGCAGAGCTGAAAAGTGAAAATATTCTGAAAGGTACTGATATTGGAGATCTATCAGATGAAAACTTGACAGTTCCTTTCCTGTGACATACATTCATGAACTGCCGTACCTGGGCACAATTATTTTGCTTGTGATTCCAGAAAGAATGGTGGAGTCCTTTTCATTTTTTTTCTTCCCCTCTATCTGACCATGATAGAGTACTGAAATAATAATGTGGTGTTTTATTCAATACAACCTAATTAACTGTGTCCACAAGTTCATATAAATTAAATATGGCAGTAAGGAGAAAAAAACATTAAACGAAGTTCAGCACCTTGCTTGTTTATCCTACTGTCTATAAAACTGTAACTAAGTTGGCTAACTTCAAAAAATTCTACTTTCTGATAAAGTACCCTTTAAACTGTGTGTTCTGTTCCGCTTCCTTGTTGATGTTTCTGAGGGTCTTTTCTTCTAGGCAGAAACTAATTCACTATATGGACAACCAGCAAGTTAGAGTTTGCTTAAAGCTGTGAGGCAAACCCACAGCCAGACCAGGGCTGCTCACTCAGCTGCCCACCGGGGGATACTAGTTGTCGGCTCCTTCACGGAGCCGTGAGCACAGGTGTGTACCTGGTGCAGTTCACAACCTCCTCTGACACCTGCCCCACATCTACATTGGGTGTACCAGGTTGAAACCCCTTTTCCGACTCCTCCAAAACCACCTCCTCAGGTTCTGGCTGCACTTCTCCGTACACCTCCTGATCCATGCACACCCCGTCCATGACCCCATAAAGTCATGAGACCTCCTCGTCAACCTCCTTGTGGTGCTGGTCAAGGTGGCCATCCACCATAACAGGAGGCGGAAACTGGATGGGGAGGTGCACTGTGACTGTGGGGCCTATTTCCGATCCTCCCTGAAGTCACCTCTCCAGGCAGAGTTCCTCTGGGCCATGTCCACTGGCTCCCTAGACGCCTTCGAGGAGCAGTGAGTGCTGTCTGGGGTTCTCCGCTTGGTGTTCCCCCTCTGGCTCCCTCCTTTTAAACCTGTGACCCTCACTCCCATCCCTGTTTTCTCATTTGTTGTCTCCCAAATTCACTTAAGACCTGGGTCCTGTAGCTCCTCCCCTTAGGTTGTGGGGAGCGGCCTTTAGATGTGGGCGGGCTTGTGCCTGCCCATTCCCCCGGAACTTCAATAGGTACCATGACTTGCCCTCCAACAGAGCCTGCAGTGACTCATCTCTCGGGCATGCAGCAGCCTATCCCTGGGCAGGGCCTGGGTCAGATGATCCCCAGGTATATCCCAGTGGTATTTCTCTGACCTCACCAGAGCTGCAAGTTAGTCTGTGCAACAGCACTTCTTAGCCAGGAACCCTCTTGCTGACTCGTAGTGTTAAACTCCCTAGGCTTCCAACCTGCCCTTGATCCAGTTCTTGCCCAAAACTTGTTCAGTCTTGCCCATTCCATACTCAGACCGTGCGCCAGCCCTGTTATTAATCTGCTGTAGCCCTTCACCCTGCTGCTGACCCCTCAGACTGACTCCCACAACTTTGATCTTTGACATGCATTTGGATTCTGACTATAATCCTGATTTGGCTTGTCTATGGATTGTGATCTCGGTTCTGACCCATGGACTGTCTCTGAGCTCAGTTTCCACACAGTGCTCAGCCCAGTCCCGACTTTACAGTCAGCTTCAACCCCTGTACCTATTCTTGACTACAGCTCAAACCACGAAGCCTGACTGCCTTGAACCCAGAGCCTGGCAGTAGCCATATCAAATTCACAAACTAGAAAAAAAGGATTTTTCTCTGATGGTTATAGTAATAATAGGTGTCAGTTAACTTTAGAGCATACAGAACTTTCAGTCAGAAGTATTAACTTTCAAGTGGATAGTTTTCCCTTAGGAGCCATTGTCTATATTTAAAATAGGCTATTACTTGCCGTTGTTTAACATCTTGTTAAAAATAAAATTCATCTTCCCTCCAGTTTTGTATTCCATTAGCAAGGGCATTTAGAAATGAGGGCACTGTTTACTGTACCTTTAATAGAAATTTAACAAATTTTCCAATCAAATTCCAGCCAACATTTATACCTATAGCAATTTTTAATCTAAATTTGGACTCTTTAGTTAAGAGTATGACTCTGACATTTTAGATAAGTCTAACCAATTTTGCTAAAAAATAGATTTTAATATCTCGTATTAAAGAAATAGCCAATGTATTTAAAATAAAGTCCTAAGAGCAATTTGGCTGAAAAGATAGTCTCAGCTGAGAAGCATGCCCCAAAGCTGCAAATCCCTACAGGGGGATGAACTCAATTATATAAATATTACTTTTTCCATTCCCTCTTAGTTTGATCCTTTTTGTGATGCTGCATGAAGAGAAATGGCAGAGACTCAGGTTTGACTGCTAAGTATTAGTAGTGTGACAGAGATCTGTAGCTTTTTGAACAACTGGAACAGAAGACATTTCATATTTAGGTCAAGTGACAGCTGACTGGCAAAAATCTCATTAATTCCACATCAGAAAGCTTGCCAGCATGACTGATAATACTAAATGTAATATGTACAATTATGACAAAATTCAGTATGAAAATATATGTTCAGGATTAAAGATTTTTGGGGACAGGAATAGGGACAGAATAAAAAACAAATTGTTTATACACTTCGGTCTTTTTCCAATAGGTTACTGTTGAAAATATTTCACTTGCTTAGATTAACGTAATTTGCACAGAGGAGGCTTGGTTTTATAGGCCAGGCCCAGGGATGAACACTAATAACTTCATAGTTACCCAACAATAATTCTTCTTTGAATGAGAATCCATATACATATTCCACAGCTAGTGATCATGTGTTCAGTGTGCACACATCTGAGAACTTTCAAGTTAGCAATGCCTGTGGGGGCAGTGCATGTGCTCTTCAATCTCTCATGCGCTCAGTAATGCTATAAAAGCCAGAGCCACCACCCCTATCTTCAGTACTTTCTTGCCATGATGGTGTGTGTCGGAGCAGCTCCATTTAGAGCCACTTGCCTCTTTTAGTTGGCTGTGTGAGTTCGTCTTTTTGGGACTGTCAAGACCCCTATTCATCTACAGAACTGGGATCATCTTCAGTTCTTCATGGCAGACCACAAGTCCCCAGGCTTAGAGCACTGCCCACCTTGTGAGGCTGTTATGTCTCTCCACGACAGCCACACAAGGTGTCTCTTCTGCCTCAGTGAGGGACATATATTTTGAACCGGTGCAAGATCTGCAGATCCTTTTCAAAGTGGACCCAGAGTTCAAGGGAGTCTCACTTGAGGGCCTTTCTGCTGGAGCAGTCCATGCATCCAGATTCATCTTCAGATTCAAGCTCTCACCTGAGGCTTCTTTGAAATGGTCCAAGGCACCCTTCAATTCTGCCTCCGTACTGAGGAAACACTGGGATCAGCCGGACACTGAGCAGAAGTCCTCAGGAGAGAAGAACACAGAATACCTTCCCTAAGTTCGGATGTTAATCACAAGATTGTCCTATATCAAAGATGCTTCAAAGCTGAGAAGAAGCTCTCTAAGCACAGGAGCCAGCATGACCTGAGATGACCCAGACATGCTGCAGGTGTCGCCTACCACTGTATCAGCCATACTGGCATCACTGGTGCCAGCTCCACTTTGCAAGGCGCTGACAATAGCACAAGCAGGACACAGCCTCTGCCCGCCTCCATGGCCCAGGGTCAGAGTCTCCCCCTGCATACATATGGAGGCCTTCTGGTCCCTTCCGGAGTCCTAGCACTATTGCCAATGCCACTATCCAGATTCCTGGCTCCGTTTTCACCTTCAGGAAGATCTTGGTACCCTCAGTGTCACCACTGCTAGGGAGACAGCTTCCTGGGGATGGCAATTGCATTTAATGATAGTTTTCGTCATGGCTCTTCTAGGCAATTTTGAGGGAGGCACAGACCACAACCAAGGACCTGCCCTTGAAGGTTGCTTTTTGACTGGACAGGTGAGGTATGAGGTTGCTTAAAGACTGTAGGGCCATACTCAGATCCTTGGGGGTCTATACTCCAGCCATCAAGAGACAGCACTTCAGGTCTCAACAGTTTTACAGGCAGGCCCACTGCTATCACTATAGACCACCTGAGTATGCCAAAAGAGGCAGAAGGCTTCAAGGAAAAATCCCTCAGAAGGGGCCACCACATCCCACTGTCCCTCCTCTGTGTTAAGGCAGCAGATTTGACTCCATGGCCAAGGACAGCATACCACTCTCTACCCATCCCTGGCCTCCCCCTCTTTTTGACAACCATCTGGTGCATTTCCACCAAGTTTGGTCCAGCATCCCTTCAGACGGCTTAACATTGGACACTGTAGAGAGAGGCTACACAATTCAGTTCCTCGCCTGTCCCTATTTGGGGACCCATCTCACGAGAATTCTTTACACTGGGAGGGTCAGTCTAAGCTCTTGAAGCCATAGAAGACGGCTCCTTAGATCACTGGGGTAAAGGATTTTACTCAAGATATTTCCTCATCCCCAAGAAAAAGGGAGGGCTGTGAGCTATCCTGAACCTATAGGGCCTGAACACCTACCTCAGGAGGCTCAAGTTCAAGATGATGCCCCTGGTATCCATCATCCCGTCCCTAGATCCAAAGGACTGGTATGCTACCCTCAATCCCCAGGATGCGCATTTCCACATTGAGATATACCAGGCCCACAAGCACTTCCTGAGATTTGCAATAAGAGACTATCATTACCAGTACCAGGCGTTGCTGTTTGGGCTCTCAGCAGCGCCCAGAATATTTATGAAATGCCTAGCAGCAGTGGCAGCCTACCTCAGAAGGACAGGTGCCCAGGTATTTCCCTACCTCGATGACAGGCTAGTCAGAGGTCACTTTGAGCCCCTGGTGCAGGCCTTTACTCTCTCGCTGAGAGCAGGAGGGAGTGACGGTCTCATGTGCTGCCCCCACAGGCACTGCTGACTAGAAAGTTCTCTGCATGTGCACTGGACAATGTGATCTCCAGCTGTGGAATATGTATACAGACTACACATCTCAAAGAACATCCGTTACTGTACAGTAAGTAGTCTCTTTACGTTAATCATATTATGCAGTCAGCAAGCATTTATGTGGAGAGGTTGTGTTTACGTCAAATCATTATCCTGTTACTTCAAAACTACTTATTACTGTACTTGAAAAATAAGGAAGGCTTTGTAAAGGGCATTATAAACGGTTATGAAAGTACAGTAGTTTGTACACAGTCTTTTGATATTATTTGAGCCCTGTAAAATCTCCTCCAAATACAAAGCTTCTGTTTTTTTATTTGTACTGCCTGCCTAGAAGCAAGGGCCCCATTGTGTTAGGCATGTACAAACCTATAACAAAAGATGTTTTTTACCCAAAAGAGCTTATTATCTAAATTTTTAAATGAGACAACAGATGAAGGGAGCACAGGGGAACATTGAAACAGTTATGGACAGTGGAGTAAGCAGCTGACACTGCACCCCATCTCCTTAATCTAGAGTTTTGTAGGCATCACAACACAGGTGGGTTTTAAGTAGAGATTTAAAGGAAGAAAACTGATAATGTAATTCTGCTTTTAAATGCTATTTCATCCAAACATTTATTATTTTTAGTTTCTATTTATATTAAAACTAATAAGGATGTCCAAAAATAGATTGATAAATGAATTGTAATAGAAGGTACTTCAAAATGCTGCTCAGAAAATAACTATATGGCCTCACAAAAGATACTTATTTTAATTCTAAAAACCTCAGTTATCACTGGTTTTTAAATGTAATGGAATCAGTTCTTTCTAATCCAGATGTGATCTGAAGTCTGTCCTGCATTTTAACTGGTGGAGACTAGAAGGTAAACTACCAGAAATCAAATTATTAAAAATATATTCTGAATGACCATTTACTACAGCATGGTGTAATATTTCAAAGTGGATTTAAAATTAGTATATTCTCAGTTGTTCTGTAATGAACTCTTATCCATCTAATTGACTATTTGATAGGAGTCTTTAGCTGAATACCGTGAAATATGCCTTTTTGAATATATCAGAATAGATTAAAGTTTTAAGGCCTGAGTTCTAAAAATAAAAGCCAGATATTAAAAAGCTTCAGAGAAAAACTTTCAAATAAGGAAGAGGATTTATTATAGGACATCATATAGAAACTTTTTAATAACCAGTATTTTTTTTTCTCTTCAGGCATCGTTGGCTTCACTGCATAACTGAAGACCCTCCAACTACTCATCCACCCACTGCTCGTAAATTCATTTGGGAGAACCACAAATTCAATCTGAGTGGCACTTCTGGGCAGTATGTCCCTTTCTCTACAACACGTAAAAAGATACAGGAGTGGATCCCACCTACAACCGCTAACAAATAATTGAAAAGCCTGACTTGCCTAAAACTAGGTTCTCAATGAAAACTGTACCTTCATTGTTTGTTTGTTTTAAAATAAAAGCCTCTGACAAAAGTAAGTTTGTTTTTATTTGGATTGAAGAACATTTTTACAAACAAAAATAGGAAGTGTTTAAAAAAAAAATGTGGGTAAGAGGCCAAGTAAAGAATACAGTGTTACCTTTATTCAAATATTTTTATCAGATATCTTCATGTGCTTTTTTTCCTCTCTGTGGTTTTTAAATCTTACTTTTCTAGTATTTATTACATCTAACTGTTGCTGTGACAGTCATGTCTCATCTTTATAATATCCAGATAGATTTGAAATACAGTAATGTTCCTATGAGGCTGAACGTACAAATAATGTAGTGGGGCAGGATAAGTAATAATGGACCATTTCCAACACTATACCTAAGTAGTGCTCCCAGGACTCATTTCTAGGAAGCCATCTCTTTCAAATAAATAAAATAAATAAAGAATAATAATTATATTGCAAGTGAGAAAGGAGTGCCAATAAAGGATCTTAGCTTTTTCTTTACAAATACTTTTGGTATTCTACATATACGTACGTGTGTGTATACACACACATTATGCTATAGCATGTAATGTAACAATATAAAATATTTTAAAACTTCCACAGTAATCTATATGGTGGAAGTTCATCAGGAGGAGAAAGAAAGGGCTGAATTAATGGGACAAATTTTCATATGCAGACACTTAGGCTGTAATTTACATGTCTGTATCCACAAATGTGCATGCAATGCAGGATTTTTGGACTAAGCCTTTACTGACTGCTTTTGAAAATTTGTTCCAATGTATCTACATACATTAGTGGTCATTACATAGATGTCCCAGGGTATTGTCTGCTTATACATTGAATATTGTTTGCAATGTTGTAGTTGTGTTGGTCCCAGGATATGAGAGAAACAAGGGTGGGTGAGGTAATATCCCTTATTTGACCAACTTCTTTAGGTGAAAGAGACAAGTTTTTGAGCTCCACGGAGTTCTTCTTCAGATCTGGGAAAGGTAATCATAGTATCACAGCTAAAGGCAAGGTGGAACAGATTGTTAAGCATAAGGAGTTAATACGTTGCAAGAAAATATTCAAAATGAAATGGTCAGTTAACACCTCTGTAGTCATAGGACTGAATGTGTGTGTGTGTGTGTATTCCTACTGTATTTTCCATTGCATGCATCTGATGAAGTGGGTTTTAGTCTACGAAAGCTTATGCCCAAATAAATTTGTTAGTCTCTCTAAGGTGCCACAAGTACTCCTTGTTCTTTTAAGATTTTTTTTTTTAAATCCTTAACAGACATTGCATCCACCACCAAGAGGACAACTATACAGTCCCTGAAATCCAACCACCAAATAGTGATCAAATCAGCAGACAAAAAGACTGCCATCATAGTTCTCAACTGTGATGACTGTCAGTGAGGCAAACCAACAACTTGGACACCACCTACTATAAAGAACTCAAAGAAGACACCACACCACAATTCACCCAGGAGTTTAAGGATATAATTGATCACAAGCCCCTAGTTGTTACCTACCACCCAATACTGGAACCCATACTCATCAACCAATTACAGCCATACTTGATGGGGACCATATCCTGAAAGAAGTGTTTCTTGAAAACCCTCTTTTGGCCTTCAAACAACCCCCCCCACTCCCACCAAGCTGATTATCAGAAGCAAGCTCCCCACAGACCAGGACACGCATTCAAAGCGGCCATAGGCGCCAACTCCATGGGTGCTTCGGGGCTGGAGCACCCGTGGGGAAAAATTAGTGGGTGTTCCGCACACACTGGAAGCCAAGCTCTTTCCCCCCGCCCCCCCCCCGAGCATGCCGCGTCCCCCTCCCTCCCAGCGCTTCCACCTCCCCTTAGGACTTTCTGGGAGGGAGGGGGACGTGGCACTCTCAGGGGAGGAGATGAAGAAGGGGCAGGGGCGGGGACTTGGGGGAAGGGAGTGGGGCTGAGGAGGGAAAAGGCAGGGTGGGGCAGGGACTTTGGGGAAGGGGTGAAATGGGGGTGGGGCAGGGGGGGGAAGTGGCAGGGCGGGGCCAGGGGTGACGAGGGTCCAGAACCCACCGGGCAGAGGGGAAGTCAGCACAAGATCTTGGCATAACGGGTGCAAAATCTTTAGACATATCTCCACTGCTATGATGACTGACACACACACACACCCCTCCCATTCAAGATCCATGGATCCTACACAAGCTTATCACAACATGTGTTGTACCTCATCCAGTGCATCAAATGCCCCAACAACTATGTGGGTGACACTACACAATCATCACACTCTTGAATGAACTCTCAGAAAAATGAGGGGGTGTTTATCACCTATGAGTGAACACTTTTCACAAAATGATCACACCACATCTGAACTCTTAGTCCTCATCCTCAAAGAAAACCTGCACAACACCTTCAAAAGACAAGCCTGTGAGCTTAAATTCATAACTCTGCTAGACACAAAAAATTGTGGACTCAATAAAGACACTGATTTTATGTCTGATTACAACAATTTGTAACTCACTAACTCTTTGTTCTATGACTGCAGAGGTGTTAATTGCCCACTTCATTTTTAATGGTTTCCCCGCAACATATTTTATCTCCTCATGCTTAACAATCTGTTCCACATTGCATTTAGCTGGGACACTGATTTACCTTTCCCAGACCTGCAGAGGAGCTCTGTGGAGCTAGAAAGCTTCTCTTTCACCAACAGAAGTTAGTCCAGTAAATTATAGTACCTCACCCACTTTACCTCAATAAATGGCATAAGCAATCTCATATCCTGGCACCCTCTTCTCCCCAAAAAGGAAACATTTCTCCTAACCCACAGCTGGTACCTTAGATGGTGGTAATGAATAACCAAGAGAGCCATTTTAAACCCAAAGGCATAACAAACTCAGAAGAACCTAAACTAATTGAAAAGGAGGATATAGATACTGTCCATGTAGAGTGGTGCTGCTCAGCTAGTGCGGCATGACCCAAAAATGGGCCACAAGGGAGTTCCCACTGGGACATATCCAGCTGTTGAGAGTAGTAAAATATCTGGATCACTAGAAGCCCAGGCAAGGGACTGAAGGAGCATGTCCGAAGTCCCACTATTCTTACCCCTTTTTTTTTAAGTCACAGATAAAATAACACTAAACACTGAGTGCAAGTGTTAATGAATTTGAGATGTCAAAATGAGAAACTGGTCACAGAAGAGCCCTACTGGGATTCTAGAGATGAAGGAGCCAGCATGGGGAAGATGTGTGCATATGGGGGTACCCTGTATTCCTGGATGTCTCCTCAACCTGAGCCCTCTTTCCTGCTCTCAAAAGCATATACTAAAGTACAGGTTTGCAGGACTGCAAATAGATTTCTGACCATTTTTATTAATTGTTAGAGGGATAATGGCACCAAATGGAAGGAAGACTGACAGGAGCTGTACGGCTAAAATCTCAGAACCATTCCTGCACATTATCCTCCCAGCTGGTTCCATGAGGGAGTACCACTCATCCTACAATATGAATATTTGTGCCCTCCTTTTATTGTCCATTGCATCAATTTGGGCTGTGAAGTTTTAATTTTCCTTGGCTAAGCTTGCTCTTGGAGTGCTGTTGCTTAGTGTAAATTCCAAATCAGATTGTTTCTTGTGCACATGTAAGTCATGAGCCCAGCCTTTTAAATGTATATTCAACGGTACTGTGTCTTATAACGAGTCAAACGTTTGTGTAATTAGCTCTGCTTTTTGCTGTCCTACTGGAGCTTTTAAAAGCTCAAATCTTTATTGGGGTTAAGAGCTGAAACACAGGTCACAGTTGATGTAACAGCTTGTCCTAGCGCAGGTGTAAACTGAAAAGCTTCACAACCAGCCGGCTTATTCTGTTCCTTAGGTGTTGTGGGTTAGATTCACTGTCTTGTACCTTGTGTTCTAATTTTCTGAAGTGTGCTCCACCTACTTTGCACTGTTGTAAATTATTGTATGAGGTGCTGGCTCAGTTCCCTGCTGCTTCCTGTGTGACCCTGGCAAGTCATGTAGTATGCCTGTGCCTCAGTTCCTCCTCTGTGAGATGGGGGATACTAGTACTTCTCTGGCTCAGAGGAGTGTTCCGGGGGCCTCGGGTGCTATATAGGCATTTAGATAGGGCAAAGATGAATCAGGCCCTGTACGTTGTTCAAAGGAGAAATCAGGAGAGTGAAATTTTGGTACCTAATATTAAATTATGATGGGGGAACAGGGAAATCTCTTGTGCTGTACCTCAGCTTCTCACTGCTGGGATAAAAAAGAATGACAGTTACCAGGCTGGGAGATAAAAACAACACTTACAAAGCTAGGGACTCTTTGTGCTGGTACATTAACAAGGTGTCTACAATACCCTGGATAGCTGATATTTCAAGAAAAGGAGCGAGTCTCTAAATAGTACTTCAGTTACTCACCCAGATAATGTATTAAGTATGCTTTATGCCTTGGGGAGCCAACTACGTGGGAAAGATCAAAGTAACAAATGGCAGCAGACACATACTCACCAGAGCTTTCCGTCTGCTGAACTGTCAAGCCTCAAACTGCCAACTCTGTAAGTATACCAAAGAGGTGAGAGTAGCTCCTTCACATGTACGAGCCAATACTAGCTCCAAATTCCAAAGCAGCCTCCAAAGAGCTCTTGTTCGGACAGCTGCTTGCGTGTGACCTTTCCACATGAGCTCTTACCATGTGACATGTTAATTTAGATCAGGGGTTCTCAAACTGGGGGTTGTGAGGTTATTACATTTGTCACCCCCAAACCCTGCTTCACTTTCAGCATTTATAATAGTGTTAAATATTTTTTTTAAAAGTGTTTTTAATTTATAAGGGCGGTCACACTCAGAGGCTTGCTGTTTGAAAGGAATCACCAGTACAAAAGTTTGAGAACCACTGATTTAGATGGATGGTGGTCAGTTGTTCTTTTTCAATACAGTGGCTGGTAACGGGAATGGCCATGAAGATTCTCCTGTGTTACAGAGGCCAAAGAAAGGAAGTTCTGATTATTTCCTTACTGATTATAAAGCACTCTCATTGGTTAAGGCTAAATACAGTCCATGTACAGTATGTAAAGTTTCATAACCACAAACTTATTTAAGAGCCAGTCAACACCACTCCTCAGACTGCCTCAGTGACATAAGGCATTCCTCTATCTGGTAAGGCAGAAAAGAGAGACTTTATCATAACATAATAATTATCATTCACTGGCTGAAGAGCCTGAACATTATCTTAAGCATTAGCTGGAAAAGAAGGCATAGGCCTACCTAGCATATAGAAAATCAGGTAATCAGAGTAGGAGCAATCCTTCAAGGGATAGACGTAACAAGTTATTTTGTACCTCCAGAATATTTTAACACTAGTTCTGCGTAAGAATGCTATGCAAAAGCCTTTCACATTTTACACATCCATAAAATGACCACATTTTAGAGGGTAATTTATTACATTATTAATCTAAGCAGATTGCCTTCAAAAACACCTGCTAAATTTTAAAGTGCATATTAAGTGCATTTTAAAGTGCAAAGACTGTAAGGAGTTCATATTAAGAATTTTACTACACAATCTGATATTTAAGTTAAACTAGCACAAATATTTAACTGCATTTAAGCAAAAAAACATGTGAAGGGACTTCTGTTTTGCATTAATCTGTAATGCCTAGACCAAAGCATCTGTGTATTTTATTCTTCTTCTGTGCAGCAACTTCATGGTCATTCAACTAATTTACTCCTTCCCTTCACCGTTATGTGTATTTTCATATTGGTTTCAGGCCAGGTTACTGTAATACTGTTATCATACTTCCATAACTCAAGAGATTTTTAGTTGAAGAAATAGTGATCCATCAAAACACAGCTTATATATAACAGAATTGAAATTTCATGCAGTATACCATTCAGATACAAGACTATTAAGAATAGTGATCCATCAAAACACAGGTTGTATGTAACAGAGCTGAAATGTCATGCAGTATACCATTCAGACACAGGCCTATTGATACAGTGTAGCTTTTCAAGGAGGCTAACCATACTTATAAAGTCAATGAGGCAAAAAAAAAATAAAAAAAAACATCATTAACTCCGCCCTTGTGGAGCTTCCCTTGTGTCCTACAGCAAAATGAGGGTCAGAGCGTGCCATATGATCTTAGCCATTTTTTATTAGAAGTAGCACTGCTTCAGAAACATTGGTTGCTATAATATTGATGTTTGTACCTTTGCAATTCACTGAACTGTTTCGCTTCTTCATTCTTTTCCCTTTGAGAGTAAAATGCCAGCGCTTGACAAGCGTGAGCTCTCTCTTGCCTGGGGATGAATGCCAGAGAGGTTCTTCCCTCCATGAAGCAATGAGGCTGCAGACAAATGTTGGTCCTACTGGGATGTTTTTATTGTTTGGTATCCCTTCATTTGGATCCTCTGAGCATTCCCATTATAATCCAGAACTTGTTCTTTCTGATTCTGCCTTGACTGTGCCTGTAGCACCTGCTGACAGCCACTGAGCAAAACACATGAACACTGGTCCTTCTGTCCCCACAATTCTATAGTGCCTTCATGATGCTGCTAGCCCCTGCCAGCACGAGAAACTATAATTCAGAGTTGGCTTGTGAATCTGGATAACCAGTAGAATAGTGCTTTGCGGGGCCAAGTTTTAATAACTAGTGTGACGCTATGCCCCATATTCTTCATAGAGATATTCTTATGATATAATTATGGCATGACTATGATGTACTTTATGCAATATAGGTCACGTGAGATATCATTGAAAAGGTTATGATTTACTGAATATGATTATCCTATTTGAATGCATGTATCATTTTGGTATCTGAAGTTAGGAATATTGTCTATGCATCTATTACAAATGTGTTTACACCTGGGGAACGCCCACTAGACAGAATGCAATCAGTCTAGATGGCTGGCTGGGAAGGGCCATTAGGGAGAACAATAGGTCTTAGAAGATGCTAATCTCCCACCGGGGAGCCTTCCTGAGGATGCTATAAACAGCCTCTGAATCATGGCTGCTATGGCCCTACAGAGACATGTGACCAAGTCACCTTGTACTGGACTCCCATCATAGAATACTAGTGTTTTTCCACTGACTGGGCATGGGAATCAAACTGGGAGACAAACAGTTCCTGCCATATGCAAAAGCTACTTAGGGAAGGGGAGTGACATCCTTGTGCTGCGTCTTCACTGACTCCCTGCCCAAGATGACTGCTGGAAACACCTGAGAAACAAGGACTGAACTGGGGGAGAAGGGTTGAACGCAGGCTAGAGGGATTTCTAGTCTGTGAAAGGAACACCTGGAGTTTTAAACTGTAAGCAAGTGCAGCTTGCGCTCAAGAATCTCTGCAAACTGCCTAAACCAACAATTGGGGTGAGAACTTGCTACTCATATCTGATTTCTTTAGTATATTAAGCTTAGACTGTGTTTTTATTTATTTGCTAGGTAATCTGCTTTGATCTGTTTGCTATCCCTTATAATCACTTAAAATCTACCTTTTGTAGTTAATAAACTTGTTTTGTATTATCTAAAACCAGTGTGTGGAAATTATAACGGGGGGCAAAAAGCTGTTGCATATCTCTCTCCACATTGAGGGAGGGGGCAAATTTAATGAGCTTATGCTGTACAGTCCCCCGTGCAGCACAAGACGGTATAATTTTGGGTTTACCCTCCAGAAGGGGTGCGTGCCTTAGGAACTGGGAGGTGCCTTAGCTGAGCCTTCCCATTCAGAGCTAATTTCAGCATGTGTGTGTGTAGCTGCAGCTGGGTGTGTCCCTACCTGTGTGCTGGTGAAAGTGAGAGACCGGGAGTGTGTCTGCAGCTTGTCACAGCATTACAGGGTGTGTGGGAGCCCAAGCTGATGGGTCGGAGGGCTCAATGGTACCCCAGTTCCAGGTGGCACCCTGACGGGGTGAACCGATCACAGCTAGCACCAGCTAATCTATCTTCCTTTTTCACCCATGTAGGGTACCTACTGTATACTAACAAAAATGAGCATATATGTATTTTGTTTTAAACAGCTTCCCTGGTCACAGGACTCAGTGCAAGATCTAGAGCTAGTATCTCTTTTGAGGTTACTTTGGATTCTTTATTCTGGATATTGTTCATGGACATGTAACAGAACTTACTCTTCAGCCAGCACATAGAAAGAGGCCACATTAAAGTGTGGTTGTACACTGAAAAGTGATTATAAAAATTATACAACTCCTTCCCACCTTGTGTTTCAGAGGCTTCCAACTAGCATTTGTCTAGTTGACAGGTAGAAAGAGGGTACATTGCAATGTAAACCCAGGGTTAGTAGAACTCGAGTTAGCAAACCTTGGGTTTGTTGGTCTAGGGCTTGAGCGCCTATACTCATTTGTAACCCCATGTTAGGAATTATTGAACCCTGGGCTCCAGCATCTACACTGCATTATGCGGGCTCAAGTCCAACCACCCATATTCCAGACTTCCTAGCGCCCTTCCAAAATATGGCTACTCTAGCCCATTTTTCGTGATCCATTGTGAACAAACTTGACTGTCCACAGGACAAAGAAAGTCAGCCCCTGGAATTGTGGGATACTTTTGGTGGACTCCCAGAGCGCAAGTCTAGTGGGGATGGTGTGGCTCTGGGAACCTGGCTTAGCACAATTTCTGTGTAGATGGAAGGGGAGTTTAGGCATGAGCCTGAGTTTGAATCCTGGACTTACATGCAGTGTAGACACAGCCAGAGACTTTCTAACTGCCAAGTATCAGAGGGGTAGCCGTAAAAACCAACAGAGGGTCCTGTGGCACCTTTAAGACTAACAGATGTATTGGAGCATAAGCTTTCGTGGGTGAATACCCACTTCGTCAGACGCATGTAACTGCCAGTTATCACACTCTGTCCAGGATATGAAAGAAGAGATGTTTTCTTTAGCCTGCACATCATAGAGATTCCGCAATTGGAACTTGGTAAACAAGTCAGAGTCAGAAAATAATGCAGTTCTCTCACAACACCTAAATCTGCTATTCACTACCAATAGATATAAAAAAGTCAAAACTTATTTTTGTCACTAAAGTAAGCCGAAATGATGTAGAACATGTATAGTGAGCATATCCATTGAGCAATAAGCTGCCATTTGTATAACTAGCAGAGTTAAATAGGTACTTTGAAGCTTCTTAATGATCTCATTTCTAACAAATACATAGGAAATCTGGATTCAGTTTTCTAATATAAAGGCTCTGTCAAAATCTCTTAAACGTTCACTTTTTGGGGAAAGAAATTAAGGCTTTGAAAAGGCAGTCTCTACTGACTCGATCTGGTCTGCTCTGAGAGTTAGAACCCTAAGGAGCATTATAAAATACATCTAACAAGTCCATCTGTATTCTATCCTGTCATCAAGTCAGAGACAATGTCAAATTAAAAATTATGGGCTACTGGGGTTGCAAGTCAGCAAAATTTGACAGTGTATTTAAAAACAAAAATTAACAGTATTACAAATATTCCTTATGTGCTGGCTGAATATCTTTGTCTCAATTTCTGCTGTTTACTCTTTGCATTTCCCTCAAGCTGAATAACTTTCACCTTTGCATATAGTCAGTTGCAATTTCAGGCTCTCCATGCTGCAATATTTTAGTTGCAAATACTGCAGGGGGATGTGAATTTGTGTGCATTCGTATTTTATTTTAATTGGTTTCCAATGGAATTTTTTTTATTTAGAAAAATCTCTGGGAAGCATTTCTATTACTCTGAGGATTTATAAAAGCTCAGTTTTTCAAAATGTAAATTTTTCACAAATGCAAATTTGATCTAATAACATCACTTTAAATTGTGCAGTAGGTATCTTACATCTCTTCAAATGGGGTTGTTTAAAACATTTAAAAAACAGAGGGCAAAAAAAATCATTCAGCATATAGTAAATAACAAGAACAGTTAATTCTTTTATTAACTGAATGAAGAGTTAAGCCACAGATGTTTTTTAATTTAGACCTGATCCAAAGCTCATTGAAATTAATCAAAAGACTCCCTTTGACTTCAGTGGGCTTAAAGTCAGACCCTTATTTTTTAGTGCCTATGTGGGTAGAAGTTAGATCTGGTAGCCCCCGTGGGATTGGGGGCAGGAGCAGCAATGAGCATTCTTGGTATCTTGTTTATTATTAATTGTCTCAGAAAATAGATTCTAATGTTTAATCTATTTTAGGTACTTCGATGGCTGCCTTTACCATAATGTCTGAGCTCCTCACAATCTGCAATGTATTTATCCTCACAACTCCTCTCTGAGATCAGCAGTATTACCCCTATTTTACAGTCAGGTAACTGAAGCACAGAGAGGCTAAGTGACTTACCCAAGATCACATAAGAAGTCTGTGGCAGAGCAGGGAATTAATCTCCTGTTTTAAGAGAGAGACGCTAGCACCCTCATCTCTTGATCATTTTTCCTCTCAAATGCAGTGAGTTATTCCTGAGTTCGTAGTAGCTGTAGGGGTTTGATACAAAATCACGGCCCCTACCATATTTACATGTATTTAAATGTGCAATGCATTAGTTGTGTAACATCTATAATCAAAATAACTGCATCTGGCTTCAAAATTGATTTAGACTTATTTATTTGGGTCTTAGTGCCTAAAAAGTAATGCACAGACCTAGTCCTGAGTCTCTCAGTCTAGAACCAGGTGTTATTCTTAGAAGATGACTGTCATAATTCTTAGTACCTAATAGTCTACAGTATTTCTATTAGTTCTGCATTGCAGAATCACAGACTGCAGTTTCAAGGCTGAAAAATAATAATCATGGCACTTGGTTATCTCTGCTGTTTTTAGATGCTGTCATGGCTACAGAATAGAGGACAAGAAGTAATGACATAATTCAGCCATATGTAATGGTACAATACTTGCTGCTTTGTTAGTAGATGCTGCTTTTATGTTCTTCAGTTTACGCTGGTGTCCTATGAATTACATTTTTGGTTCTGATTATGGAAGAGAAGTGCAACCTGGCTTTCAAAAATCTCACACCAAAATAACTAGTGTTTCCACTATACCAGTAGAGTAGTTGGCTTCTCCATCTCTCTCATGTGTATATGGAATCATTTACCATTTGTTTTCTTTAATTTTTACTGTAGATTCATTTATAAAATGGGCAAAGTAAATTGAGTAAACTTACTTGCTAATCATCTAAACAAGCAGCAACATAATATTGTATATAAATATAATTGTATTATGTAAAAAGGTTGTAAATGATGGTGTATCAATACAAGCCTAATTTCAATGACAGCCTTTTACCCATCTGTCTAAAACCACACTGGGCAAAATTAAAGCACCATTATTCACACCCTCTTGTCATGCTGCTTAAGAGTATAATTAACTTTATACTTTGTGCAATTAACAAAAGAAGGAAGCAAACAACTTTCATTATCCACCGTTTGCTGCCTAGGATCGGACGTCTAAAAGATACAGTAATTTAGGCATTTTCATGCATTATAACTCAGACAGGGCCATTGGTGTGTATGGCACTTTATAGATAGATACAACATGGTCTCTTTCATGAGGCACTTACCACTATGAATATATAAACTCTGTGTTAATTTGTAATGAGACTCTGCATCTCACTCTCTCTTCCCCATCCTCTTCCCTGTACCCAATATAGTAATGTTGCAATATCAGAGAAGTCCCACGTCTGTGCAGGTACAAAGTAAAGTTCAGAGGAATATACACATTGGACATTGATATCATAAAGACACCATTGTCCTCCCACAGAGAATGTGTATCACTGTCCCCTCCTTGATAGAATGCCTGATCTGCTCAAGCATCTGGTTGTCTTTTAATAGCTGCACCCTACAGTGGATACATGCTTTAATATTACTATATAGGGCCATTGTCTCACCTCTGTCTTTGCATAGAACACTCACTGGTGTTAATGTATCCCAGAAATCCTTTGCTATGGGATGTGGCAAATCAATAGGAATAAAGGCCCAGCAGTGTGTAAATGTTGAGTTTTTACATTTTACTATTTCCTTCATCTTTGTCACAGCTTTTTATATGACTTTACTTGCTGTTGCAGGCATCCTGCATCTTTCAATTCTAATCAAATCTGATCTGAGAGAATGTGAAAAGTGGAAAGCCCTGTAGTGGGATTTGTAAGATCCTGAAGACAATGAAGGGAAACTGCATTACAATATGTTTTCCCCATGGAGGGGAAGGAATATCTTACAGAACCACAAAATACTAAACTACTTCATCAGTGAAGACTATAGCAGACAATGGGTAGAAAATAAAATGCAGATTAGACCCAATGGCTCTGTGCTGATTTCATATTTTTAATGGCTTACTGAAGCAGGGGAGGGGAATCCTTTCCAGCCATTTTTTGCTCAATCTTAATTTCCTCTGTCCTAAATAGGATCTGCAATAACCTGGGTAATTTCACTTCCCCACTCCCCATCTCATAACCACCTCAGTATTTTTGTTGAAATGCTATTTTATAATTATTTACAACTATACTCCAGTGAATCACAACCTAGTGAGCCTCACTAAATCCCACTAGGGGCTAGGATACTCACTGTGACTTACTGAATCATGCAAGTTTACTTTTCTAGGTACTCATGCTGTGCTCCTTGCTGTGGTATCTGAGCACCCTACGTACTTGCAGGGAGAAAGGTCGGTAAGGTAATCTTTTTTTTATTGGACCAACTTCTGTTGGTGGAAGATACAAGCTTTCAAGCTTCACAGAGCAATTCTTCAGGTCACTTGCATGTACTTTGTCCTTGCACAGCTTGTCTAATTAAGGCTGATCTGATCTCTGGTTCTCTTCTCCCTACATCCTGAGCTGCTGGAAGGTTGTATTATTATTAATTAGCATTAGGGGGCTAAGAGGAAGAAGTGAGATTTACATTTTGTCTTGCTGCCATGAGACTGGTGGCCATTCTAATTTCTTGTATAAATGAGTTCTGCTGCTGGATCACAGCTGGAGAAAAGATTCTATCTCCCATCCTCACTAGTTTCACTGGCACCCACTGTATTGAGCAGAGTACTGGGGTAACTTACTCTTGTCAACATGTGTTAGTTTATAGGGAGGCAACTGTGTACTGAACCACCTGGAACTCTCCCATGGTCTGTCAGCCTACATTCTTGGGTACAGTACACAAACCCCAAATCTGCATGTGAAAATGGCACTTGCGCAGCACTTTCAGTTGAATCAGAAGCCTAACTATCTGACAAGTACAACTGCCATGTGCATGTTCAAATGATGATGTGTGCAAAATCATAGGCACAGATTTAGAGTGTTCAGAAATTTGCCACTTAAACTGTGAAACCCACTCAGAGCAATACTCTATCTCTGTGTAATGATGGTTGGACCACAGCTAGAGGTTGATGAGCCTGCTACCTTCTTGGCCAACAGATCTGGGTCTGCTAGCTCAGACAGCAGAAGCTCATTATTTAGGTGCAGAGATGCGAAGTTCAGTCCCTGTTGCTGATCACCCACCCAGGAGTACTGGGTTACAAGTGCAAAACAAAAACTGGTATGGAAATTACAATGTGTATGTGATTCTAAGAGCCCCTCAGTGCTGCTGGCACTGTTCTGTTCTGTAACACCTATCAGGCCTGACAAATTCACTACACCAAACACACTGCTTTCATAGGATTTACACAAAACAGGTCATGTCAGGTGTCTAATAAAAGCTTGTGTCTCACTAATCCTCATAATCATTGCGAGAAGTATGTACAGATATTTAAGGAGTTCCGTATATGCACTGAAAATACATTTTAGAGTCTGTGTCCTACACAGAATTGACAAAAAGGTCGTGCCAGACAAAGTGATGTATGTTCACTTGGCTGCCTATGTTCATATGTAGATAAAGCATTGTAAGTCAGCACAATGGAAGCCCGTTTTGCATGCAGAATCAACATGAGTATGTGAAAACAACCTGGAGCCAGCACACTAGGAAAGAAACCACAGGGGTCATCCTGACTCTGGGACAAACCAAGGAGAAGCAAAAGGACACATCTTTATCCTTCACTGAGGAAGCAAAAAGGACAGTGTTTTTTGCATTCATGAAAGTTGGATCCCAGCCATGTCAGTTGGTGATGCTGGGAGATTGCTTTAGGTGAGAATTACTTTAGACAAGGACTATAGCCTTTTTAAGTTGCATTTAGATTCTAAGAAGCATGTTATATTTGGTGTTTAATGTAACCATTTGTTTTCATCATTATCCGTATTCACTATTTCCTAATTCTTAGCCTTTGATGATAAACTTAGGATTGTTTTCACTATAAATGTATCTCAGTGCTGTGATGTTATAAAGGACCTGATCCTGAGTTGTACCAGTCATGCGGTTGTATATTGTTCCCTTTGGGACAGCAAACCTGGTAATTTCTGTGAGTGTTCAGTGACAGGGCTGGATACTACAGGGGACAATTTCAGAGGGGTTCAGAGGGTGGGGTACACCTATTGTTACTGGCATGGCCAAATAAGGGCTGGCAGAACCATGAGGAGATTAGGTGGCTAACAGACTGATGGTGCCAGGGAGCTGATATCCTGCAAAGCACAAACAAGTCTCTTACTGAGGCAGTGGGATAACAAGACAACTCACAGTGTATGTAACTGGGGGCATCATTTTTAAACTTGCTAAGCAGATCCTGGAGATATCACCAGACACAGCAGAAGTATTGGTATCAAGGTAGTCAGAGAAGCTGCCAGTTTGATGTGAGAGGGGATTGCTTTCAAGGGATTAAAGCTATTGACTTTTCTCTTTAACTCTGTAATGTGGCTGAGAATGCCTCATCTAGTTTAGCTTATGAGAGGTATCTAGAAGTGTCTAGAAATGTTAAATGAACAATTTCTTTAGTTTAAATTACATTGTCTTTTTTTAATAAATCTTGTTTTTGTTAAGATATCGTGATTCATGGAGTTTAAAGTCTGAAGGGACCATTAGATCATTAGTCTGACTTCCTGTATATATCACAGACCATTAAATTTCATCCAATTACCTGTAACATCCTCCTCAGTTACTAATGGACTGGTAAATACTTCATCATCCTCATATGACACAAGTATATCACCATACTGCTTTCCAAATACATGACAGAAATATTTATTGAACACTACTGCCTTTTTGTCATCATTATTAATAATTTTACCATATCTCTCTAGGAATGGGTCTATACCACTGCTAGGATTTATACTTAAGAAACTCCTTCTTATTGTCCTTAGCCCTGTCAGCTGCCATGCAGACATTCCCAAAGAGAAGAGAACCCCATTACCTCTCAGGAGAGGTGCTGAAGGGTAAAGTGTTTATGGGCCCTGTACCACCCACTCAGTCTTGGTGAGGGGGCATGGACAGAGGAGTCCACTCCCTGTGATTTGTGTTGCCTTCAGGCTGCAGCAGGCACATGTAACTAAGGAGGAAACAAGAGTTGGAGCAAGTAGGATTCACATATAGGCTTCTATTTACCATCAATCTTTGATTTTCTGTGAACCATCTCAGTTCCTGGAAATCTACATGCAACAGCTTTCTACTTCCTGAGTGCCCCCTCATGGCCTGGGGTGGATCTGCAGCACCCTGCCTCAGTTCCCCCTTCACTTGGGGCTCTTCAGTAACTCCACAGAGCATTATGTGCCCAATAACAACACCCCTTCTTGGGGATCCAGTTTTATTAACATAGTATTCCAAATAAAACACGGTCTTCCCCCCTGAGGCCTGTCTGTCGTCAAGTTTCCAAGTTGGGCACAGCTTTTCAGCCCTTCCCAGGCTCTGCTCAGTCTCTCCCCTTAGCCCACCCTGGGCTCCTCCACCACTCCCTGCTCTCTTCTGAGCATTCATTCTCAGACCTTCCTACCTTCCCTCGGTAGAGGTTCTCCTGCAGGGGTCTCCTGTTCATGGCAGCCTCTGCCCCCAGATTCCTCTTCCTGTTTCTTCTTCTTTGGTTTTGTAGCATAGCAGACTCACTTCATGTGTCTATGACCGCCATGCAGTATCGCCCTAGCCCTTCCACGCAGGGTCTCCTCCGTCTGTACAGCAGCCCCGCCGGAGGACAGGGGGCGGTACAGCCACACTGGAGGATTATATCAACATCTTCAACTGTTGGGCATACTTGGAATTTTTCCCCTTTTGTTTTGTTTGCCCACATTTGACGCCATTCCTTCCTTAGCTCATTTTTTATTAGGTGTTTAAATTCCGGTTTGCTAAAGGGGATTGCTAAGTTAACTCGTTAATGATTAATAACACTTTTTGTCTGTTTGTCCTCCAGTTCGTTGCCTGCTATCCCTACATGCGCTGGGATCCATGCTAGTATTATGGTTATATCCAATTGCAACAGTTCGGTTGTTAGCAGTAATATTTCATTCAGAATGTAATTTCTGCTGTCAGACTTACCATTGTAAATTGCCTGAAACTTTGATAAGGAATCAGACAGGATGGTCACAGCAGCTGGCTGCACACCTAAAGCCCAATTTAATGCTAGCATAATTCCTGTCAGCCAGAGACAACCCATGTCTGCGAATAGTGGGGGGGCAGAGTGAGGGCAGCAGCCAGCTTCAACAGTATTACTGAGCATGCTCAGTCCGTGTGAGCATGTTCAGTACAAGCCAAGCAGCAAATCTGGGGTGGCACGTGAAACCAGCATTCTCCCCCCACACACACACATACACACACCTCGCCTCTGCTGTCAGCTCAGCTGTAAAGACTGATATAAAGTTCGTTAGCCTTATGGCTTTCTTGAGTCCAACTGAAGGCATGCAGAAAGCTGTTCCTGCTCTTCCTGTTCCTTCCTCTTTGAAGCAGTCTGTATATCTTTGGCAATAGTGTCACCACTTCTCACAAATGTCCTGATTTGCTATCTTGTATATTTATCATTCTTCTCCTTTTATTTATGTCATTATTCCATGTCTATCTCAGGGGGAGTGGTTTTCCAGTGATAGAGTATTTTCCGATAGCTATAGATTTTGGTTTCTTTCAATCCTTTCTTTTCATTAAGATCTTTTACCCACTTCTGTACCCTATTTACATAGGGAATTTTGAGTTTTTGTCCTACCCTGCCTCCACTTAATTCCCAGCAATCATTTTATATTAGCCTAGTGTTGTCATCTTTGCTATTACCTGGTACCTTGGCTCAAAAGGTTAATTCTAGGAGCTTCATTCTATGAGTAATGGGCATTTCACTGGGTACTGTCTGCAGTACACACAGAGGTGTTGTAATGAAAACACCACCTGCAATACGCAATGCCTGTGCTTAGATATAGTCTAGTTTTCTTAGATTTGTGTTCACTGCTGACCTAAAGGTCTAATTGGTCTAATTAGCACTTTGTATAGCATTACACCATTTTCATATCTGCTCCACAGGATGTTTCAGAGACACTTTCAAGTAAATTAATTCTCCCTTTGCACTTTATCTTTATTTTCAGTATGGTCCCACCAAGTGAGCATGTTATCAAATATCACATCTAAGAATTTGTAATTTTTCACTATAGTCTTCCTGTTCCCATCTGACTCTTTATAGAGACCAGCTGTTCTCTATCAAGCCCATCAAGAGGCTGTTAACGAGGCAAAGGTGGGCTGGACAAGTTCCTTCTTAAAATGCCACGTCCACCTTGTGACACTACACAAAAGCATATGGAAACTGGTACAAATGTGAGTCCAGAATAATGTCATGTGATATGGGAAAAAATTTAAATAGGCCAAAACCCATATTCCTTAAATTTTAACTTTATTTAAATCTTTTGATTCTCAGTTGACTGGGAGTAGTATACAGTAATTCAGGCTATTCTCCACTAGGATTACTAGGAAGACTTTTAGTTCATGGGCAACTTTTTAATTACCTTAGTACAATCAAGCTACCTGTAGTTTAATGTTTATTAGTGCAGCTCATTTGATTGGCACTCATATGACTATCTCAAAGCATTATGTAATGCCCAAAGTAGTTAAAATGAAAAAATTACTTAGACCAAGAGCATCCAAACTTAGCAGCTCCCAGGGTGGTATTGTTGGGGAGCTACACCTAATTAGCACATTGTGGGGACCACTGTGGCTGCTCTCATCTTTCAATAGGGAGGCATGATGCACAAAGACTGAAGTTCCTAGCATGTGATGTTCCATCTTGACCCAAGCAGAATCCATGAGGCAAATGCATGACCAACGGAGTTCTGCAATGCATTTTTAGGACTGCCTTTGGCAAAGTCATCTCAGATCAAAATGGAACACTGCATTCTGGGACTTGCAGTCTCTATCAACCACACTTCCCTAGTAAAGACAAGACAGGACATGAGTTTATTTGACTCAGGCCACCCATGCCTATAATCTAACCATGATATTAAGTGTGTCCCCTCTGCAGGAATTTGTTTAGGAATGACAAAAACTATCCCCCACTTTTGGCCTTTCAGTCTTTTCAGTGCTTTCCAGCAGCTCCTGACAGTCAGCTTCGGCAGGATCATGTACTCTGGATATGAATGACTTATAAAATAATTTATTTCACCATTAATTCTAAAATGAGACCAGAACAATATCTTTACAAGCTGACACAGCCAACTCTTAAATACCAATGCAGTTAACACAAAAAAGAGCTGATATTTGAACCTTGTGGTGGTCATAGCCATTGATAAGGACTGATGCCATTGGATTGTTTTGGAGGAAACGAAAAAAGTTACAAGCAAATGGAAACCTCCCTTCATGGTCTCTGGCTGTTTGCTTAAGATTAAAACAGAACTTAAAGGGACACGGTCAAGCTCAAAACCACATTTTCATCTAAAGTCTTTTTCCTACTATTGCTTTACTACCCCAAAGATCATTATAATTAAAAGAGATTAGAGGGGAAAATGTTCTTTTTCTCTTCACCCCTCCCCCCCCCCAAGCTGCTGTTTGTGTATTTGACAGCACTTTGTGTGTAGTCAGTTTCACTGTTTTGTTGAGGGCTAGTTGCACTTCTGGTCTCATATTCTAGCCTGATGACATCAGACAAACAAGCATGTGCCCAAAGAGGCGGGGAATGGGCCTGAGCATATTTGATGTTGCCGCTTTCAGGCCCACTCAAAAGACTTTTAAAATAAGCAGAGATGCAAAGATACCCTTATATTTTTTAAAGGGATTTTTCTAAAAAAATGCCTGGACATATTGTTTGACGGATGCTGTATCTGAAACGTGCTTTTTAAAAAAATGTGTCCCTTTCACAATGTCATCTTGGCAGTGTCCCTTTAATAAAGCCTGTACCTGCTTTGCTATCATCACATATGTTTTTTTCTGCCCACCCTGACAGACACATCACATAGTGCTGCTGTGACTATTTGCATGAGGCAAGTGTAAAATATGTCATTAAACACACACACAAAATCCACCTTCTGCACCTTCATTCAACCCCGTACCCCATTCATGCCTTATTAGGGATAGGAGAACACCAAGGGTGGGGGGGGGGAAAGCACCACTTTTAAACAAAAATAAAATAGGAGTCCACAATTTTAGGGTCTGGTTGCAACTTTTCTTCATTCTATGATAGTTTTCAGATTTTAAGCTTTCAGTTAAGAGAGAAAAATCTAAGAGCCTAATTCTCTTCTTACATAGTTTTTTATTTCCTTTATTTCAATGGAGTGACTCCTGATTTTCACCAGAATAAACTGCAGGAGATTCAAGCCCTAATTTTCTGCTTTAATGTTCCAAAGATGCAGCAAAGGACATAGTTTTTGTGTGGCTTCGTAGCTAAAATTAGATCTCATTCGTACATTATAGGAGAAATCACCATGCCACTTTCAAAGAAAGACAGTCATATTTTATTACCCTTTTGAGATGTGTGTGTAGTAACTCCACAAATAAGACTATGAACCAGAAACCCTAGTGGTCATGCTCTAGGAAGCCCTAAGGGGAAATGAACTGTGACTATATTTCTTTTTAAATGGCATGGTGATTTTTCACCTGTTATAAACGTATTCCTAATTCAGTTGTTGGTAGTTTCACAAACATAATACTTCCTAGTAGACTGTCAAAATTCCTGCTAACTGTACATTTAAAATACAATGTTTCAATACTTTTCATGAAGCTTTAGGACCTGATTTTTCAGACACACCCGCATTATACTGGTGCAACTCCACTGCTTTTGATGGAATTATTCTGTATTTAATGTGTGAATTGAGGTGAGAGCAGAAATCAGGCCTGTACTGTCTTGCAGATGCTTCCAAACCAACCAAATAATACATTTCACCTATCTTTGACCATGATAAATATTAATATTTATTATCACCAACTCTGTTTCATGCATTACTGGCGTTCCAAATGATGAGTTTAACGGAGAGCCCAATAGCACTGTAATTCAGTATTTTTCATTTAGAAAGTATGGTGCAGCCGACGTGACTGTTCCCTCACCACTCACCACTTTTATTTTTTAGTATGTTTGGTGCTTACAAAAAGTGTCTTATTGATAGCTCTGGAGCTTGCACTCTCCTCTGTTTATCAGAACAATATGTGCCCAATAGGTAGCAGCACTACAGGTTGCTGACCTACAAGTGTGCCCCAACTCAAACATGGGAGACTCACTTCTAGTCCCAGTCTCCTCCACGGAGTTTACTCCTTGGGTTTTCAGTCAAGACTGACAGTAAGGGGCCAATTAGTATGATCTTTTTTGAGGTAGACACCTCCTCACTAGGAACTGCGCTGAGACCACCAGCTCATTGCACTAAAGCCACTGAGCAGCTATCTGATGGTAACTGTCCATCAGTGCTGATCTACTCCACAACTGAACCAGTAGGGTGAAAGTCTTTCTCACATTACCAATTCCCCAAGCCAATCAGAACCTCAGACTGTTATTTTTTTCTCATTATATGTAGTAATGGTCATCTGTTCCTGGATTGACATCCTATCTCAGGATGTGCCTTTTGCTTCTTTTCCCTTACTGGCCATAAAACCACAAAAGCCAAATCATCATAACACAGGATGCTACAAGAGATTTATCAGAATTTGTTCAGGCCCGGAAAATAGAGTAAAGTGTATAGAGCAATTGTTAAAAGTAAGACTAAAAAGCACAGGGCAGGACCCATGATGTTTAACTTACTGTTCTAATATTTGACTTATACTGTGTATGTTACCAACTTACATACATAAAAATTAACTTTGTGCCCATCCTGTGCTATGGACAGCAGTTTTGCTTTCCAGGTAGTAAATGTAATAGAGCCAGGGGAGTCAAACTCATTTGATACAGCCATCCATGGCGTTCCATTGTGCTGCACGTTGCCTTACACGGCCTAAATACCATTGGTAGCATACTGGGCTGAGTTAAAGGATATAATGATGCCAGCTAATAAGTAGCTCTTGTCCAGGCTCTCACTTTTAAGACATTGATATTTTTAATGTTTCTAGCTGGTTGCAATTCATGTTGCTCAACTTTAAATGGAAACAAATTATGTTGCTGAAAGACCTTTTATAATCTTTAAGATTCTTAACTTTGCATTGGGTGACTGTGTGTCTGTGATGGGGTAGTCTGCCCTTTAAGGGCAGAAATGCCTACTGGTCAGTCCTCCTTGTTGCATGACATGACCCTTTAAGAGTTGGGGATACAAAAAGCCTGAGGAGATAGGGGGAGAGAGAGACTGGGTCCCAGGAAAAAGTAGCATTTAGAAAGAATCCTGTTACCTGGACCTGGAGTGGGGCAGGCTGACCCTCTCACTCAGCCAATAAGGAATGAGCTGGGAGAAGGGGCCAATATAATTGCTGCTTCCTCATAGCAGGGTGGATGACTGCAGCCAATGAAAGGAGTCCAAAGGTTTCTGCAGGGCCTTGAGTCAGCTGGGACTAGACAAGCCCTAAGGAGGGTATTTTTGAGTTAAGCATCACATGTGCCTGAAGAGAAGTTATTGGCTTCCTTAGATGGGAAACTGAGGCAGGGAGTATGTGCTGTGCCACACTAACTCAGCAGGGAATGCTACAGGGCAGACATGCCCTACAGCAGTGTTGTCCTGAGATTTTGTGTATTCCTTTCTCACTACACTGAAGCTTTTCTATTTCACTGGAATCTGCAATGTGACAGGTCTGTTTGATCTGGTGCTGTGTATTTGTATTTTCTCCTGTGCTGTGTGGTATGTCACTTGTAAAAATTGTTAGTTGACATTTTTTGTTCTTGAAATTTAAAGAGACATTGTCACCTCGAAACTGAAATGATTTCAGAAATGGAGCTGGAGGTACAAATGGTTTTTGGATATTACACCAGCTGCTGAGTGCCCGGGCCAATTTTGATTTTTACAATTGCCTTTTCCTATTGTTTGAAATGTTTTTGTCTTTTGTGTTGTTGAGGAAAGCAGAGGAAATTGACTAACAAATTGGAAGAATGGGTTCTGGACAAGCTTGTGTCTTTGGCCTTGGAGACCTAGTACAGCACCCCTATGAAGTGTCTGGTCTCTACTGCCTAATGAGAGAGAAACCATGTAAAATCATTCAACAAATCACTAAAAACAAGACATTAGGATTGCTCATGTGATTAAAGCTATGCACATGCTTAAGTGGTTTGCTTGATTGGTAGCTATTTCCTAATAACTGCTAGACGCTGGTGCTAAATGCTGTTACTAACATCACAGTTGCTGTGTTATAATAATTTAGATCTCATCATGACTTGCTGCTCATTTTCAGATGGTTACAGTGAATGAATCAATACAGCTATCATTTATTATCATTCCCATCCCTTTCATCAATTTCTCTTGCATTTTACTGATGACAGCAGCTTCTGTTCTATTCTAGTTAGGTTCTTACAGCCCTGCAGATTCTGGTGTATAACAAAATGACAACAAAATGGGTTAGTGAGACAGTACATTTTTGCATTTATTTGTCCTACAAATGGACTTAAATACATATTTCTATTTTAATGTAATGTTTATTTCACAGAGCTGATCACTGTTTTTTCTGCTTAAATTAGCTTCAACAAAAATATTTACTTAAATGTGATATTTTCTTTTTCTCGACAACAGGCAGATCCAAGGAATGAAAAGTCAATTACATAATCACTGTTAGACTGCTGCCCTTTATTCTGGATTATTAACATGTTTGCTAACTTCTCTAAATTCCATGCAAAATAGATAAGCAAACAGATCATTTTAAGCCAGTGGTTCCCAAACTTTAACAACCTATGAACCCCTTTCACTAAAATGTCAAGTCTCGTACACCCCCTCCTAAAAATGAATATTTCCAAGGATTTTCTCCTTTACCTGACTATAAATTATAAAAGCAGTGATCTTGGAAATATAAAATTTGTTTTTATGACATGCTTATTACACACTATTTATTATTAATTATTATTTATCATTACAGTATTTTTATTACATTATGAAAACGGCAACAACTCTTCCAAGATCTCACTTTTGTAGCTTGTATCACTTTCAATAAGCCTGTTATAAGACAAGGCTCCTATGTTTCATCAAGGAGTATCAGATGTGAAACAGCATGAAGGTATTTAAGAAGCCAACTCAAAGAGTTCCTCCTACACAAGCATTCAGGTCTTGACCAGTCTAGGCAAACAATGCATGTTACAACAAAGCTTAAACGTATTCTTCATAATAATTTTAAAAACAACACTAGCTGCCTATTTCATTTTAAAAACAGCAAAAAATATCCACCTCCTTTTCCATTTCTTCTAAGGAGTCTTGACGTTTAAATCTCCTCAGTGTGATAGATATGCTTGCTTTGATCTGCTTAGCTCTTGGAAGTCCAGGGGCTCCGGGGAGCTGGCCCTGTGCTGCCCGGGGTCCCTAGGGACAGCTCTGTCCGCCATTAGGGATTTTTTTCCTGAGAACCCCCTGTAACATTTTGCGAACCCCCAGTGGTTCACGAACCCCAGTTTGGGAACCACTGTTTTAAGCCAATCTAGCTGTCCATGAGTGAAGTAACTGTAACGAATAGCATGTGTATGGAGTGGCAAGTACCATTGCTTTATCTCCTGCTCAACATAATCAGTTGCAGGATCCAGGACACAAATGTAACTGGATGTCTGAAAAGCATCCAATGCAAGAGAGAGGTTTTAATGCAAAGGGTCTTAGTGAAATTAGCGTTTGAGGATAACTTATTATGATGGGTTATCTGCTATTCATGCCAACACTGTATGCTATTTCTATGTGAGTAGACGTTCTTTTTCCCTTTACACTCATGCGATTGCTCTGCTTTCCCTACTGTATTTTGATGGCTAGTCGATCTGGGGTTTGTAGGTGAATGAACACAATCATATTTCTGAATGGATGATTTGTTTTATTTATGATGACTAAGGACCGCAGGAGGCATCTCTTCTGGAGCAGTTAAAGATCACAGAATCTTGTGCTACAAAAGTCAGGAGGAATGAATTGTAGCATCTTTTCTGTGGGTAGGTAGATTTAAAAATCTCCATTTAAAATATGGGCACTCAGTCTGGTATTTAGATGTGTTCGTAACAATGCATCTTCTCAAAATAAGGCTCTAGTTTTAGTCTTCATGCATGAAGCTTTGGATTGGCTGCAGTGGGAAACTGTATCAGTAACTGATAGCAGAATTTGGTTCTATGGCTCTAAAATGGTCAGACAAAGTGGCAGCAGCAGCAATAAAGCCAAGTCAACAATTAGCAGAAGGGTGAGAGAAAGCAAACTTATTATGGTCCTGGACATTCATGGGTGAATAAAAGGATCAACCCCCTTTTTTTTCTAGACCTACATCACGAAGATTGCAATAGTATGGCCAAGAACAAACACTTGTTTGCTTTCGACAAGCATTTACACCAGAAACTTGATTGTAAGAGTTATGCTCATCCATTCAGGAAGAGAAACAATATCATGTGACTTGTGCCCAATCACTACTAGTCAGCGTAGCTTGTATTCCAGATTTCCAGTAACATGACAGAGTGAAAAAAATTCATGAAAAATATTGTCGCAATTGTGAATGTTTAGAGAAAATAATAAATTGAAAAGGGCTAAATTAGAATAGATAATTCATTATGAAGTTGCTCGGTTCTAACTAAAGCTACGAGTATGAATAGTAAAACAACTGAGACTAGTACCATACGTTGAAATACTACAAATGTTAAAAAATAACTGTTCAAAGCACCATGGTGCCATTTACTAACTAATCTTCACTTCACTATTGTGAGACAGGTAGTTATTACTGTCCACATCTTAAAGGTGGAGAATGGGATTGGGAGAGATTCAGTGACTTGACCAAATTCACACAGCAAGACAGTAGCAGAACTGGGACTCGGACCCAGCTGCTCATGGATCTTAATCCTGTGTTCAGCCCAGGAGAAAAAGGACCTAATTTCCCAAACTACCACTGATTTTGTTTTCATTTGTTCAGTCAGTCAGTAGCTCACAAGCAAATTAAAATACAGTTTGTTGATACAGATAATATGTAGTGTGAAATAGGGGGAAAGAATTAAATCAGTTTAATAATATCCTCTTTTAAATGTTTTTAGCATTTGACTCACCTACACATGAATGGAAATACAATCATTCACTATTAATAAGTGATTGAATTGTCAATCTTCACTGCTGTTTAGTCAGTATAATAAATGAAATCGTGGGCTTTTCAATCCTAGTTTATAGACACATGCCTAATCCCATCTCTTTGCTTATTTAAAAATAAACTAAGTGTGTGCGCGTGCTTGTGCATGCAATATAATTTGAGCATCATCAGTGTTCTCTTTCTGTGTACAGAACACAGAACAAGACAAGGGTCACTGCCTTGAGAATCTAACAAGCTAAGCACGTGTCTGTATTAGAAAAGTTGCACTGCTGTCATTAAATCGATTTAAACAGGAATCAGACACTGTTATGCCTTAAGAAGAGTGTCCACATATGGAGTTACTCAGTAATAGCTGTTCCTGAATTACTCCATGTGTAGACAAGTCCTAAGGGTGTTGCAGGCTGTGGTTCTAAGATATAGAGCGAGTGCTGCTTTTGCTCTCAGCCCATCTTGTACAGAGAGTGAGTGCCTAGGGTCTTAAATAGTCATTGGGCCAGAGAGAGTGAGAATGACTCTATAGCTCAGTGGTTAGGATAGTTAAGTTCCTGTCCCCCTGTTCCAATGAGCAGTTATTTATACACAGTGGAACAGCTTCAGCAGGAGGGGGAGAGAGAGCCCTGCTTCAGAATAGCCCGTAGCTCTCTCTCCACCACTCAAATCAACCCAGAATTTTTAAAAAGATGACAATAGCTACACTTCACACAAGCAGTCAATACAAAAGAGAAAACAACAAGATTTGTATCAGAATATTGGAAAACACAAATAACCCTCTCACTGGAAAAAAAACAAAAAGGTCATTGTCGAGATCACTTGTTTCTATAGTGCTGTAAATTTACACAGTGTTTTACAAAACAAGGACGACTACTTGTTAAGAGTTTATAGTCTAACTAAGAGATGGTCCTGGGATGTGAGAGACCCAAGTTCAATGACCTTCTTCACATCAGGCAGAGGGGGAATTCCCCAAATTCTGGGTGAGTGCCCTAGCTACTGGGTGAAAAGTTATAACAGCAGTGTGGGTGGCACCTCCTCCTCTGGCTCCAGCTGGTTTCATGTGGGTTTAAGCGTGCTGTGGGTGTGAGCATGCCTACTATGTAGTCAGGAGAATGCCTGCCTTGAGGATCCCCCTGGGGCACAGGCATGAGATTAAGCCCCCAGGCACTTGACCGAGGCAGCTGGGTGCATGCTCGCTTGGCAGAAACCTAGGGTACATTTACTTTGCAAAAAACCCCACATGGCAGAGCCCTGGGGCAAGTGACTTGGGCTTGCGTTGCCAGGCTAAAACGTGGTAGTTGGGCACCTAAGTCCTTTTATGCCTACCAAAGTCCAGGTAAGCCGTTATAGATAACTTCGTCATCCATGCAACGTACAGCACACATGGCAAATAGGTGGAAAGTGGGACTTTGCATTTCATTTAGTATGATGTTATGTTTAAATATGTCACCTAGACTGGGCAGGTGAATGTTTGAAAGGCCTCCCACAGGAGCTGAAATTCAACTAGTGCAGAGATCCAGAACAAGGTTCCTACCCCATTTACTTGGGTCCACTTGGGCTGAGGAGGGTTTTCAGGGGCCCTTAGGCCCTGTGCTGACCCTCTGCAGGGGGATGAATCACCACTGGTGAACAAGGAGAAGGAAGAAATTCCATACATTGAGGGGTAGCATGAAAGAAGGCACTGAGGCTTGGTCTACATTTTAAAGTTTTACTGGCATAGCTATGTTGGTTAGGGATATGATTATTTGCCAGTATAGCTAGGCTGGTAAAAGCCCTAGTGCAGACACAGTTATATCAGTATAAAACTGATTATGGATTCCGGCATAAGCTATTCTGGTATCAGCACTTTTTTTATAACTATGTCTACACTAGGAGGGTTTTGCTGGTCTAACTATACTGGTAGGGGTATAGTTAAACTGGCAAAACTTTCTAGTGTTGCCTGAGATGAGAAGGAGGCAAAGGGAAGCCCCAACAAGAAGCTTAAATGGAATTTGCAGTGTGTTGGGGTTTTTTATATATAAACTCTTAAACGGGCATTTTAAAAACGTGAAAAATAAGTGAGACTGAGTGTCTCTCAGTAAACAAGCAGGGAGTGTGCTTGTTTACATTGTTCTTCACTTAACCACTCTTTAACAAATGCTTGATGACCCCCCCCAAGTTTTAGTAAAGACTTTAAAAATGTAACACTCTCAAAGAAGGTGATGGTTATGGTTCACCTGCCACCGGTAGGGTTCACTCTCTCTGCACCATCACATCCCTTTCCTGCTTGGATTTCTTCCCCAGTTCTCTCAAATCTGTTGCCTTGCTTTGATTTTTGCCTGTTAGATTGTAAACTCTTCAAGGAAGGGAACATGTCACCTTAATTGTTTTCTAAAACACTGTAAATTTACAGTGCTATAGAAACAACGATGATCTGACAAAGGCCTTTTATTTTTCCAGTGAGAGGGTATTTGTGTTTTCCACCATTCTGTTGTGAATCTGGTTGTTTTCTCTTTGGTATCGATGCAGTGTAGATATTAGTGATATTGTCATCTTTGTTTAATTCTGGGTTGATTTGATTGGGTGGACAGAGGTCTTTGTTCCCATAGCAACATTTTTGTATTGAGACTTGCAGGAAGAAGACTGGTTTCAAGTGTTTTGATTGTGGCTTATAATGTTGTACTTGAAAGGATTGTGGAGCTGGGTCCTTTTATGAATGTATGTCTTCCTTGTAGCACTTTGCATGAAAGAGATACAATTAAAAAAAGTATTTCACTGTATATGCTGAAACCTGAACCTGTTAATACCATGCAAACAATATGGTTTAGCTTGAATACTCTCTGTATAATAGATATGAGGAAACAGCCTGGTGGACTGCCTGTTACTTGTTTGATCAGATGCAAACATTTTAATTTAGAAATGACTGATATTCTAATGTCACTTTAATGTGAGTTCACCCTTTAGAGTTAGCTACGAAAAGTAGTGAGCTTTTCAGGGTAGCTTAAGTGGAGTGGAGGGGTGTGGAAACCAGTTCAGAAGGGACTGAGAAGACAGTTGGGGGGGGGAGAGGAAATCTACCTGAATAGACAATATGGTCTAGGGCCTTGGAGGTAAAGGGGAGGAGAAGGAGGACTAGGACAGTCATAGGATAGTTCCAGAGGCTGGTGGGATCAGGAGAAACCTTTTTCAATACAAGAGAGTGCTTGAAGCCAGAGAGAAAAGGAACCACAGGAGAGACCAAGGCAAAAGGAAGCATCATGGCCCACTCTGTAAGGGAGCTGAGAGACCTGGGTTCCATTTGTGGCTCTGCCACTGTCTCTGCATAAGGGCAAAGTAATGTTATGTATTAAAGGCCAGGAAAATGGAGGGGTGTAAAGTGGCATGAGGGAGATGGAGGGGAAGAAAGTTCTCTTTTTTAAAGTTTGCAAGGTCCTGAGGAGAAGAGGAAACAGCAGATTTTGGAGGGAGTCTAAGGTAAAGAAAAGTCACTCACGCCAGAGAGAGAAATCTCTTTCGGGGGAGACAAGTAGTGTAATGGCAAAGCTAAAGATGGTGGATTGTAGGGGCAGATCAGAGGAAAGGATAGAAAGCTTAGCACTGACATATGGTAGCAAGAGGAGGGAGGAAAGGAGATAGCCAAGCTCCACAGGCATCCACAGGTTTACACAGCCATCCACAGGCAGGGACACACCCAACTGAATTAATCTCCCAGCCACTCATGAACCATCAATAGGGAGGCTTCAGCCAATTCCCCCAGCTCCCTAGTCTTACAACCAGAACTGTACCATCTTGCCTTGTTACTGTTTGCCACTTCTTCATAGGAAAGTGGATATGCACCAGCCTTTGTAACCTGAGCTGAGATTCCCCCAAGCACTTCAACCAAAACACACTGGTTTAATAAAATATAAAACAGATTTATTAACTACAGAAAGATAGATTCTAAGTGATTATAAGTAGCAGGCATATAGATCAGAGTTGGTTACCTAAGAAACAAAAATAGAAACGCAGCCTAAATTCTAATTTAGCAAGATTTGAATCAAGCAGTGTCTCACCCTAATAGATGGTACAAACAGGTTACAGTTCCTCAGTACACAGACTTGACCACTTTCCAGCCTCAGACCAAACTTCCCTGAGTTCAAAGTCTTTTTCTTGCAGATGTTTTTCCAGGTGTTGAGATGGGGCGTGTGTGTGTGTGTGAGGCCAAGTGATTGTCACTGTCTCTCTCTCATACTTTCTTCCAGCTGCTAGAAAGATCCTTGCTGTGATGTGGCTTAGTCCACTCCCATGATGTGCGTTTGTACCTTCTCTAAGAAGCCTCTGGCATAGTGGATTGTGTGTTGATGGCCAGACAGTTGTTAATGGCTCAGTGATGGCTACTCCTTTGCTGTAACTGAAAGGCTGGTTGTGGGCATTTCCAACCTCACAACATATTTCAGTAACACACATAGCAATACTTCACTACTTCACATACAATGATAGTACATACAATCCAACAGGATATTAATGATCAACAGATCAAGACTTTTAAAATGATACCTCACAAGGCACATTTTGTACAAAACATATCAATTATATGACAGTGGTGAATATGGGGGTTCCAGGGTGTTACTCTGAGGTACAGAGTGTCCCCCCCCCTTAGTTTACTGCAGAAGTGTTAGTCACTGGCTCATGCAGAGACAGTGTGCCCAGGCTCCTCTTTAGGTTTTGACCATACAACTCCCAAGTGTTGCTAAACATTGTAGTGTTAGCCATTGTACTCTTGCAAAGTTCTGTGCACCTCTTAACACTTTGTAGATCAGTCTGAAGATCTCAAAATTTAGCAAGTGTGCCTCCTCTGGGTTGCATCAGTGCAGCATTGTTGACCCTTCTGCTTTTCCAACTTGTGTTAACTCAATGCAGATATTAGTGGTTTCTAGAGTGTGGGTATCTTGGTATTTAGCCATCAATGGCATGAGGTGGTGAGCATCAGTTTTCCTGTCCGCCCAGCAGACCAGGTTTATTATGGTTTCTCTGCTGTGCCAAGCTTCAAGCCTGTTTACAGATATTAGCTGAGAAGCAGCATTACCCTAAGGCTTCTTAACACAGGGTGTGTTCTTATTTACCACTCCTAGCATGTCCAAAAGCTTTTCCCAAAAATTGTGTCTATTGCACCTTTTCATAGGATTTACCATCAGTACCAAATTCTTTGTCGTAAAGTTTACCATTAGCATTAAACTTTTTATCATGAGATTTATCAGTAACACCAAATCCTTCATCATAGGTAGGTGTTTCCAAATATTTTTATCGTGTCACGCCTTCTGTTTAGACAGTCTGGTTTGTTCAATACCCATTGTGTCTTCCAGCTCCTTCCTGGACCTTAGCATGTGTTCATTTACTCATTTTTCTTTCCTTTCAGTGTTCCCTTCAGTATGTGTTCTCAGTCCAATCATATCCTTGAGGCTTTGGCACTCTAGGGTCTGGTGTGGTAAGCATGTAAGGGGATTCTGCATATGGGCTGGCCCTCTGTGGAGCTGTCTCCCAACCCCCCGGGCTATGCACATGTAAAAAAATCCTCTCCCCTGATCACCATTCCCAGTACTGGGACCTTCCCCATCCCCTTCCTAGAGGGTTGTGATCTGTGCTCTCTGGGTTAAGAGTTTCTACTCTTTGGTCAGATATACCTTTTCCCAGCAGCTCTCCCTCAGCTACTTTGTGTCTTACCAGCCGGGGGAAGACCCCCTCCCCTCTGCCAGCTGGGGCATTTGAATTCTCACAAAGCACCACCACCTGGAAACTTCCTGGACTCAACCAACTCTTTGGCTATCACAGGCATGGGAGCCGCATCTTGACTTAAAGAGACACAGTTACTTTTCACAAGCATGTCAGGACCAGTGTGTCCTGGAGAACTGGGACCTGGAGTGGGGTACCCTCTGTCATTCCATTCTCTATTCCTGAAAATTTAGCTATATGACTGATCCCCTGCGGGAGGTCAGTTACACAGTTCCCTCTCTGTACCTGTGTTCCAGGCTGCATGCCTGGATGCACAGGTACTGAATCAGCCACTCTGTCCTTGGCTTCCTCTCCCAAGTGACCAGTGAGGAGACATCCATATGCTCCCACTATTCCTTCCCCAGTTTCCTTCTCTGGGCCCCCCCTTTAAGACACATCTCTCTATGCTCTCTAGAGTGGGATCAATGCCTTGTTCAGCTGCAACATGATGGCAGCTAACAACCTGGACAGTTCTCTCAGTGATAGGCACCCAACCACCTTCCCTTCCTGAGGAGATGTTGCCTTCAGCTGCACTGCAGTTGCTGGTCTCAATCTCCTCCACACCTAGAAGCATGCTGCTTCACCCTGCTGCAGAGGAATGAAAGAGTCTTTCTCCCTTTTCTTCATCAGTTCCTGGGACTACCCTTTTCCTCAGGGGTCCCAGCATAATATTCCTTCTTGCTGTGGGCAAACACCTTAAAAGCCTGAGCCACATGGAAAAAATAATTTCCAATAAGCATGTCAACAGGAATATGGTTCACTTCTCCCACTGTTAGAAACTGATGGTTTAGAAAGTACAGTATGTGCATTTTGGCCAAAGGCACAAGAATCCTGACACCTCATACGAACAAAAGCTCTGTCCTTTGTCCTGGCAATACGTCACCTTCTTGAATTACGCTCTGCTTAACCACAGAAATTTCTGCACTTGTGTCTTCCCATCCTAATTATTCCTTGCCATTAATCCTGACAATCTTAATGTGCTCCATGTCTCGTTCTGCAGAGGCTAATCCCCAAAACCAGTATGATAAGTGCCAGGCACCTGTTAGGTTTCTGTGTTGAGGACAGCAGAGGTAACATGGGCTATTGGTTGCCTGCTTCCTCCCAGCACAGGGGATTTTTCTTCAGGTGAGCAGTAGAATTACACTGATAGCACCTTTTGGACTCTTCTCTTTTCACAGCAGGTTGGGGATTAGAGGAACGGTTTTGGGGAAGTGAGTGCCCAGCCTCCTAGTGACCCTCCTTTTTCCCCACAGGTAAAACGGTGACCCTGCTTCCCACCAGGTTTAAACCCCTTTCTGTGGTTTACTCTCAATGGATGCCTGGGTCTGCTCAAAGTCATCAGCTAGAGATGCCATCTCATCCACAGTTTTCACCTTTTTGTCCCATGGACACTGTTTAATGTCATCTTTACACATGCTTAGGAAATGCTCCTGAGCAACAAGGTCAAACATTTCTTCAAAGCTTGCAACCCCTTTCCCCCTCACCCATTTTCCCATCAGATCTTTCATCCTGTTTACATATTCCCCATTAGTCATACCAGCATTTCTCTTAAGATGCCTAAATTTCACCCTATATGTTTCAGGGGTAATCTGAAATTGTTTTAAAACTGTTTATTTGAATTTAGAATAATCTAAAGCATCCTGAACTGGGGTTTCATTTAATATATTCAGAGCTTTACCAGTTAACTTTGGAACCACAGTGGGGATATTTTTGTCTTCAGGAATCTCATGAATCACACACATTGGTTCTGCTTTTCTAGTAAGTCCATTTGGTGTTTTTGTCTTCTCTCTCTTTCCTCAGGCTCCTTGGTTTTCAGTTCTAGGGCATGCTGATGTGCTGCTGCTTCTCTGGTGGTCTCTACTTCCTTCTCCTTTAAGTCTCATAGGTGAGCCTCAACCTCCAGCTGCTTTAGCTCCAAGATTTGCTTTTTCTTCCACCTTCAGTCTAGTCTGTACAGCTCTAACTTTGCAACTGCATCACTCTCGCCGATCTTTCTGCCTTTTCTGTTCCTACCTCCCTTTCCCGAAATAAGCAAACAGAAAATAAACTTGTAACCTTCTATTTGACTGTTCTGAGCCACCACACTTAAAGTCTCACTTAAAATCTTTACACCAGTGTATGAAGTGGAAATCCCACTCAGAACAACAAGCTGTGCATTTCACGCTGCTCTCTGTGGTGGTGAATATGGGGGTTCCAGGGTGCTACTTTGAGATACAGAGTGTCACCGGTAAAGACCAGGGGAGAGAGTCTCAGCTGGTGAAAATTGTCATTACTCCATACAATGGAACTATGACCATTTCCATTAGCTGAGGATCTGCCCCAGATGAGGCATCTCAGCTAGTCAAAGCTCAGCTCTGGCCAACCAACAACGAGCTGTGGTGTTGCTTGCCACCTTTCACTATTGGCCCTCTCCACCCATGACACCCACATTCTACCTTCATCCACCCATTCCTGAAGTAAGGAGTAAGTGCTTAGTTCTTAGTCTTTTTAAAAAAAATCCTCTTTAGAACCCAAGTGATGCTAAGGGCATGATAGAGAAGGCACCTGTGTTTTAATGAGCATTTCTGTAGAAACAGATGCCCAAAGGTCTGTGACCCACAGCCACTGCAGCTGTTTTCATTCCTCCTAATTATTCTATTCATTTCTCCTAATTCTTTTACAAAAGTGTTAATTGAATTAGGCTTATCTAGGAAACCATCTGTAAAAGGGAGGCAAGCCCCTAAGTGACAGAATGTGCAGCAGAAGGGAAAGTGTGTGAGAACTCATGTCAGAACCAGTAATGTCAGCATATTCAGGGAGAGGTGCACATGTAGTCCAACAACACTATTGCTGACAGGTCAGTGAATGGTCATATGAACTATAACAGGTGGCATTTTTGAAAGCACCTAAAAGTGACGTTGGAGCACAATCCCATTGAATTTCACTGGGACTTGTGCTCCAAAGTCCACTTCAGTGCATTTGAAAACACCACTTATATCTTTAACATAGTGAGATTTTGACAAAAGCATGGAGTCCTTTACTTTAATAGTTTACAGAAAGCAATCAAACATCTCAGATGGGAGGAAAAGTGTCCTGAACCAAAGAGGATTAATACATAAACTGACAGGTTGCAGCAGATGATTCATGAGGAGCCAGCCATCAGCATCCCATAATGCAGAGGAGCCAAGAAGCAAACACCTCAGAGGCCAGTCTTGACCAGACCCAACGAGAGCAAAATCCTATTAACAACCTAAGATGTAATGAGACAAGTCTGGGTCAGCATGAGAAGAGAAACCCAGAGGATTTGACTGATCATCTATCACCTAAACATGGTGTCTGTGTTACAGTATTACATAGTAGTCTGTGATAACCATCATCAAAGAGGTCTAATAGATTATGAAAAATGAGCCTTAAAGTAGACTGACTAGTCTAATTAATCAATGTTTAGAAGGAGTTTTGTTAATCTGAGAAAATGAAAGATGACCATTATTTAATACTTATATTATGCAGTAAAGTTCCATTCAGCATGAATATCAGAGTCTGGCTCAGTACACACAACTTATCATCCTCACTCAAAAAATAATGTCCTCTTCCCTCTTTTCAGCAAAAATTTAATAGGCGAGTGCTGTAATGTTTCCTACTGTGAAGACTTCATTTGCTATATAAAATACATCGCAGAGCACTTACTAGTTCACTGGTATTATCCGTCACTTAAACAAAACTGCTCTTGTCAAATAAATGAATAAAATACATTTCATAATGATTTGCCCTGACTTTTGTTGTGTGTTTTGCTAGACCGCAAATTTGCAGAATTAAATTGCAATAGGTCTCCTGTGTATTCATGTGAATTAGTGAAATTCTGCTGTAATACATGATGCTGAAATTATTATTATGGAGGATACTGCCAGTCACTAATTTAACCATAAATTCCTTTATTAAATCCAAAGGCTGAATATTATTTATACAACTTCTCTAAACATGTCTAAAAGGCTAAATAAGCAATCACTACATCTAAACAGTAACAGACATTCATAAGTATTTGATCAAGATACTCATGAAAGGGCTAAACCCAGGCATGCTTAGCCCCAGGTTGGTCAGCTCCAACTTGGTCAGGTAGGTAATGAACCCTTCAAGCACTTACCCTTTTATACATTGTAACAAACAGCTGGAGTAATTGCCAATTGATAACTTTAGCTAAAAACCAGAATTGGGGTCACTACTCTTTCAACATGCACATTCCTCCTTTATTATTAACCATCCTGATAATTGGGGCTGCTCTTCTATCTTATCCGTTACCTTTCAAATCCAGTTTTTTCTAATTAAGCCATATTCTTTCCAGGCCCTTCCATGATTGCTAAAAGACCTGCACTTTACATGAGCTACAAAAACAAGTATTTTTATTTTTAAACTAATTCGACCTTTGTATTACTTAAACTACAAAACATTTTTCTTCCTTCCTACACATGGGAAACTTTATAGCTTACTATATTACAGGATGAGACACGCATCATGCGGGACTGTGATGATACAATGCATTGTTACAGAGTGTTTGACAGCAGTCTAAAATGCTTGCTTCTGCCCTTCCAATGCACTGACACAATTTGTTACTTCTATCTTCCACCATCAGTAACTAGGCATTTGTATGCACATGATGGGTAAGCGCTGATTAGACAAAATAAGCAATGATTCTCAGCCATGCACTGGAGGGCAAGAGCCACAACCTTTAATTATCATTTGAATTTATGTTTTAATCAAGGCTGAATATCTTTCTAAACTTCCAGATTAATTACTATTTTAACATGAGAACTTTTAACTCAGACAAAAGCATTATTGATAGTAAAAGATGTGAACTGTTCACTGAAATATTTTCAAGTTGTATTAGGTGCCATTTGTTTTATTAAATTGTTACAGAAATGTAGAGTTTAAGGTCAGAAGGGACCAACAGATCATTTAGTCTGACCTCCTGTATATCACAGGCCACCACCACCCAATGCTTGAAATTAGTCCAAAGTATTACAGCCCCCAGGAGACTAGACTATTATGTGCCAGAGGAAGAGAACAGGAGGGACTGAGCTGCACCAGTGCCTGAGGCTCCTGCAATAGCAGGGAATTCATGAAGTGAGCTATATCCTGATAACCTTGACAAGCGACCTGCATCCTACGCTACAGAGAAAGGCTACTGCCAATCTGATCTGGGGGAATATTCCTTCCTGACCCCACATAACTGTGTACATAATAAATGTGATTTGTCTCTAGCTGATGGTGAAATGTGAAAACCTTTCAGTGCTTCTTGTCAGCAGGGACAGGCTGGGCAAAGGAGTGCACAGTTTTAGTTTCTATGGTCTTGACTCAAGAAGGTACTTAAGCAGGTGCCTGGCTTTAAGCCTAGGAAGTTGCCTTTAGCAGGGTGCTTGACTTCAGAGGGACAACTCCTCTGCTCGGAGCTAGGTACATGCTTAAACAGAGCCTAAACATTCTGCTGGAATAGGTAAGACTCTTTAGGCCAAATCCTCAGCTGGTGTAAATGAGGGCCTAATTGAGCTGTATTTTGGCAGGGTCTTAGACTGGATGACCTTTGCAGTCCCTTTTAATCCTATGGTTCCATGATCTGATCCCACATTCTTTCCAGCAGGGCTGGCCCTAGGATTTGTAGGACCCTGTATGAAATAAGAGATGAAGCCCCTCAGCGGTGGACCTGCTGCCAGCAGCACTTTACAAGAGGAAGCACAAGCAGGCAGCTCCCATCCATCCATGACCCTTCCCCTAGCTGGCTGGCTTTTTTCTTAGCTAACCCATTCTTGACCCTACTTCTTCTCCTCGCTGCCCCCCAGGCTCCAGCTGGTGCTCACTCCACCCCCTTCTCCCCTATCGCTCCAGCTGTTCTACCTGCCCCAATAGCCCCTAAGGCGCCAGCTGTTCTCTCCTTCCAAATCCAAGCTGACCCCTGCCGGGCGTGGCCAGAGGCAGGTCTCAGGTGGCTGGCTGATGATCGGAGTGGCTGACTACATAGGGTCTTGGTAGCTACAGCCTTGGGTGTGATCTGGGTGAGGGAGGAAATTGAGCGCCGCCCTACAAAGAGAGGGACCCTGCAGCCTCCTTCCTGCTAGATCCTCAGCGTGCCACAAGCGTCTGAGCTCCAGCAGCCGCCTTCCCGCTTCACCACCGGGGCCACCCCTGCTGCGGGAGAACGGGCGACGTCTCCGCACGGGGCTGGCGATCTACGGAGCAAAAACGCGGACCTGCAGCTCCCTGTCCCTGGGTCCCCCCCGGCCCTGTGCTTGGAGGAGCCCGGCGGCTGCGTGGCTCCCTCTCCGCTGCTCGCTTGCTGCTGTAGTGTCAGGCTGGCTCAGGGTCCTGCAACTGTGAGTCAGTGTTGATTGCAAATAACGGCGCCCTGCTTGCTTGGGCACCTACACTGGGGTGCCACACGCATGTGCGAGCGGAGCGGGCTCCGGGGGCGTCACTAGAGACTCCGGTGCCTGGGGAATCAATGTGCGCTTGCAAGATCCCCCTGCAAGAAATGTGCTGCTGCCGCCTGGCCAGGGAGTGAGAGGACAGGGGAGCACATCGCCTGTGCAAGGAGCTCGGCCCAGGCTGCCCAGCATGCTGCGAAAGGTAGGAGTGCCCTGCCCCTGGCTCAGCAGGCTGGGATCGCTGCAGGGTAGGGAGATCCCCCGGCCCCACCGCTGCCCGCCTGCAGAGGTGTCTGACTGACCGGGTACCGGCAGCCAACGAACAGGGAACCCAGCAGGCAGCTTCTGCCCAGATCAGACTGACACGACACAGGCATCGCAGGTGTTGGTGCTAGGGAGGGGGTAGCTGTGGGAGATCTGTGCGCTCTGCCCCCGTGAAACGTGCTCACCGGGATCCTTTGGGCCGAGTCCTTCTTTGCACGGCGAGTTTCCCCGGGAAGGCGCGCGCCGGCTGCAGGCAGCCTGGGTCAGGGGTGTGTGTGTGGGGGTCTCCGGGCCCTGGGGAAGGAGAAGCGGGAGCGGTCCCGCGGGCGGCTGTGAGCAGTGCTGCTCCCCCACCGCCAGCACGCGGGGCTCTGCGCCGAGCGGCCTCCTGGCTGCCCTGTGCGGGTCTGGCCGCTCGGGGGCTCCAGGAGCCCAGCTTGAGCATCTGCCGGAGTCGGCTTCCCAGGTGTCAGCGTCTCGGCCGCTCTGTTTAATGGGGGTGCGGGAGGAGGTGTCGTTTGTACACGCAATTAACTCCGGAGTGAAGGAGCGGAGCGGGGACGGGGCTCTGCGGGATGCCGTTTAACCTCCGTTCAATGCGGATCCCAAAGCGCCGGCAGGAGCTAGTGCACCGCGTGGGTCCGGACTAGTCCCTCCGGGGCTGGGGGTGGCTCCCGCTTGCCGGGCTGTGCTCGCCGGGCCCGGGGGGGGGGGGGTATTTTATGCATTGCTACTTCCCCGGCTACTTCGCACTCGCTGAAGTTTCTGCGCCGTAGAAGTTTTGCCGAAGCCCTGGAGAGTCCGGCCGGCTCTGGGCAGGATAACGAGTCCCGGGGTGGGGGGATGCGGCGGGCCAGACCCCCCAGCCCTGAGGATTGCCGGCGCTGGTTCCCCATAGCCAGCCTACGCGTGGGCACAGGCTTCCGGGGCGCGCCCCGCCGCCTGCTCAGGTGGGGCTGGGGGTAGAGACCTCGTCCCCTCGCCTCTGGGCAGGAGCCGCAGCGCCTCTTCCCGCTCTGCATCCCCCGGGCTGCCCAGCGCAGGGCCCGCGCCCAGCCCGAGCAGGGCCACCCCGCTGGCTGCTTTAACGGGGGCCGGGAGCAGAGCGTGGCCAGGGGCTGCAGGGCCAGTGGGCGGTGTTTTTAGGGCTCCCTTCTCGGTACAGCTCGCATCGCCTTAGCCGAGGCCGCAGCGCTGCGCCCCAGCCGGCTGGAACCGTTGCTGGGCTGGCTTGGGCTGTTGGGAGCCCTGGTCAGGGGGGCTCAGTCTGCGAGCTGTTTCCCGTGTCTGCTGGAGCTCTGTGACCGCCGTCAACCTCGGAGGCCAGCGACTGTGCCCGTCTGCGGAGGGAGAGAAGGTGAGCAGGACAGAGCCTGGGCATTAGCAAAGCACGTTGTTTTCATAGCAGCCCCGGTCTTGCAATGTGTCACTTGCCTCTGGAACAGCAAATGAGTTGTGCGATGTGAAATGCACCCGTTAAGGAAAGGGGGAGGGGAAACAAAAAGCAACGGGTTAACCTGCAGTGATGCCACCATGCTAATCTGGTGAACCAGGGAGAGTTTCTCTACACTGCACAGTTAATCTTAGTTTTAGCCTTAAACTCTCCCCTGCTATCCAAACAAAAACATCTGACTTGGGTTCGGAGATGCATTAAGCACTAGAGTAGCTTGCCTGGCTGGAGGTGTGGGTGAGAGCCTGGCTCTGCCTTAACTCAGGTTAGTAACCCACCCATTCTGCAGTGAGGGCCCAAGCTGAATCACTCAAGTGCTGATAGTCCTCCAGTGCCTTCCCGTATTCCCAGTGGTGTGAAACGTGTGTGGGGTCTATTGTCATCTGGGAGTAGCAGCTCTGGTAAGAGGGTCCTTAAAGGGTACCCTGCTGAGACCAGCTTGATTTTGTATTTATGTATTTGGCCAGGCCTGTGACCCCTTGGCACCCCTATCCCCTACTTTAAGCACTGACAATTCCCCTGCAAGGACAGACCCGTTCTCCTGCAATTGACCCAACTGACTGAGCGAGATTCCTAGAGCGTATTTTCAAGAAGAACCATGGAATATGCCCCCATGGTGCCTATAGAAACAGTGAGGACCCAGTAATGTGGGTAGGACTTTGTGGGGACCTCACACCCAGGCTAGGTTAAGTTGAGTGCTCAGACCTGGGTGCCAGTGTAGACATAGCCAGAGGTTTGCTTAATGTGAACTCTCCAAAATCATCAGAGGAATTAATACTTTTATAGATCTAGTTCCCTACTTAAACTAGGAGATTCACATTGTCAGAGATGAAAGTGTTTAGGGTCACTAAAGCCATAGTAAACCCCCAAGTCTGATGATGTGAAACTTTCCCACTCACAGCTGAAGCCTCTTCCAGTTAGTTCCCTTTAGAATTTAGTTGCCATGACTGCAGGTACTGAAACTGGTGTTACTTTTGCAGGGTCTGAGTCAGCTTGGCAGCACATGCTATTGTTTATGGCATTTAGGAAGCTTGAGAATGTGAAAGGGGCTCTACCTTCTGGCCCAACAGCTGGCTAAAAATCTTACTATAAATGGGAGGCAAATCCAACTGGTCAAGGGCTTGGTGTGGTGTGATTGGAGTTGGTGAAAGCTGCTCCTGTGAGTGAATTGCTGGGCAGCAGAAGATACGGTCTTGGAAAGCAGCCATCTGCAGGGACTGTTGGTGCGTGGCCTTTCTGCATGCGTCTGTTGTTTGTTGCACAGACACAGATGATTTCATTGTTGTAGTAGCTCATGCATGAAGAGATTTCAGGAAATTGGACAGCTCTCCATTGCTTATGCTGTGCAATAGATGCTTGCCAGCTACTGCCATTTACTTCAACATGCACACAAGGCATTTTACTGTTAGTGGAGGAGAGAGCTATAGAAGAATAATGTGCAGGTGTGAATTGCAGCTTGATGCTGCTGCATGGCTGTTCTCTCTTTTGGGCCTGATCCAAAGCCTATTAAAGTCAATGGAGTCTTGTGATTTGATAATTGGGAGCTTTGGATCAGGCCCTTACAGCTCTGAACTTATTTTTCTCAGTTGTCCCTCCTTATCAATGCAAGTTTAACTCTGGGCTGTCCCAAACTGGAGTTCCCATAAGTACTGAAAATTGGTTACATCAGGAAGCTGACAGTGCAAAAAGCATTGTTAAAGGAATGAATCATATCCATTTGGGCTTCGTGATCTACTCTTTCTTGTTTCCTCTTTTTGTGGTGGTGTTGCACGTTGTGCCATGCATTTAGGCCTCAGTTAATGTTATGCATTTAAGCTTTGGATAACTACAACACCTAACAGTAGCTAAAGCTGCAAAGCAGTCCACTGAATTCAGTCACTAAACCTTTTCTGTGCCTGCTGTGCAGTGATGATGAAGGTATCCCGGTGTCTTCTCTAGCACTTCTCTCTGTACTAGGCTGGAGTTTGATGGTTGCGCTCAGTCTGGCAGTACATAGCCAAAGCAAAACAAACAAGATGATTGAGGCTATCTATTTTCATTGTTTATTTTTACTTTCCTAGCTTAGGGCAGTTGGCACATTCTGCTTCACTTCCTTCATTCTGAAAAGGCACCCTCCGCTCTTTCAGAATCCTGAAATGTGCCAGTAGTAACCTATTTTACAAATCCCTCCAGGGTGCATTTTGTATCATTAAAGTGTGGCTCATGGACAGATTGGGCAAGAGAGCTCTGAAAGAAAGCTGACTAATTCTAGCCTGTCAATGTGATTAATGTGGAGCAATTAATTCATTTGTTGAATTTCTCCTTTCCTTCTCCCCCCCCCTCCCTTTTTCCTAAGAAAGAAATGCAAGTTTAGGCCCTTAACTTTAAATTGTGAATATCAAAGTCCAGATCCTGGGTTTGGCAAAGTGAACTGCATGCAGCACCGGGGGGAGTTATGGGTGAAAGGTGTCTCTGAGTCCCCTTCCTACATCCCTGATTCTGGGGCTGCCCATTTGGGGGTCCAAAGGCTGTTTTCAGATATTTTTGCAGGACTGTCCTGTTCTATAATATACTCCAGTCACTGCCCCTCTCTCTGCCAGACTGCTCCAGAATTATCTCTAAGGTTATGACTAGTTTTATGCCACCTTGCAGGGTTCCACTATGACAGGGGCAGCTATGGGAGTGGCATAATTAGGGAGTTAATGTGGGCTGAGAATCTAGTCCTAAAATGATAAAAATGCCAATGTTCTGGAGAGTGACGAAGTTAATAATGAACAGCTGCGTGAAGAGCCTTTAAACAGATGTTCGTTTTTAATAAATGCTTTTGGTTCTGGTGTGTGGTGTTAGAGGAGGGCTTGCATTTAGAGCTTAAGTGGTTTCATTGGCTTTCCTGGCTTTAGGCTGGGATTTTTGGTGTATTTTATTTTTATTGTATTTATTAACAGATCTGGTCTTTTAGAACAGAACTCCTTGTAAAACCTTGTTTTACAATTTTAATAGAGATAAACTTAGTATATAAATTGGCCTATGGAAGTCCCCCTGCTACCAGTCGCTTTTTGTTTGTGATATTGATCACATATTGTGGTTGCAGCTTTTCTTCTGAGTCTCCCTCTTCTGCCTTGTCAGCTGATAGTCAGTCTTTCATTGTCTTGTGCTTAGATCCAAAATTCTGCTTTTCTTACATTTAGATGCATAATGTGTTTTAGTTGTCCTGTCAAAACTCTACACAATATTAAGATTTCTCCTTTTTTTTTTTTTTTTTTTTTTTTAAATCCCATCTCTTGTCCCTATTTTAGTAGCTTGACTTTAAGTTTATTTTTAACTGTTGTTGAAGGAGTTTCTGCATTCCTTGGTATTCAAAGAAAGTTCTCAAACTACTAGGTTTGGTGGTGGGTGATGACTCTCTTCCAGCAAACTCAGAAGGGGGGGGGAGGGAAAGCTCAGTGGTTTGAGCATTAGCCTGCTAAACACAGGGTTGTGAGTTCAATCCTTGAGGGGCCCACCTAGGGATCTGGGGCAAAATCAGTACTTGGTCCTGCTAGTGAAGGCAGGGGGCTGGACTCGATGACCTTTCAGGGTCCCTTTCAGCTCTGAGATAGGTATATCTCCATATATAAGTCTGGTGGAACTCTTTTGAAGTAGTTATCTTTTTTCCTTCTACCATGTAAGACTGACTTGAAGATTTAATTTTTGTAGGACCAGAATTTCCCACACTCTTTGATGCAAATTAACAGATTTAGGGAAGTCACTCCTTTTCCACCACCCTGCTATAGTAAGTCTAGCAGGAGCTAGGAAATGATCAATTTTTATGGCTTTTATAAGATGCATAGTTTTCAGGGTAATTTAATAAAAATACATTATCTGACAGGGAGATAAAAGGGTGTCAGCTTATGGAGTCTCCAACAGCTTTCCAAAAGGTCTTAATTTTTCAGCACATCCACCATTTATGGAGAACTCATCCCATTTCATTACGTTCTCTCCAGCATGTGTCCATCCCTGTACTATAAATTAATTTTAAGGGGAGTTAGGTACCACTGATAAAAGAAAACAACATTAAAATTCTATTAATGCGTTTAAGTGTGGGGACCATTGTGCCATATGTTCTCCCACACTTCAGTTGGTGTCTGTCAACTTTCCATCATTTCATGATCATAGTTTTGTCCTTTACAAAGCAATCTCTAAATGTTACTTATAGAATTACAGTAAGCCATTTTGTTTTACGGATGTAGTGAGTAGTTTTTCAAATTCCGTCAATTTTTATGTTTGCCGTTTTGTGGAAGTGGGGTGAAAAATGTCTAAATTGTAGGTATTATACTGAAATTTTGGTGTTTTTTGCAAGTCGTATTTCATCAAGTGATCTAAATATATTGTCTCTAAACAGTAGGCTGAATTTTGATATACCTGTGAGGTCCCAAATGTCAACTTCCCAGGCTTTGGGTTTAAATTCTGTATTGTCTACTATGGCTGTTAGAGGTGATGGGTATGGGCTTAGTTTTCTAAATAAACTATACCAAGTTTCTACTGTTGCTTTCATAAAAGGGTGGTTATAGTCATTTTATCCTATGGGATTTCTTTATCCGGGGATCATGTATAGTTTGTTTGCACAGCAGTGAACTTGTTCTGTCTCTACCCACTGTTTACTAAGGTTTGGAGTTATACAGTAACTTAACTTTCTGACCTGACTAGCTTGACATTAGTGCTTAATGTGTGGTAAAGTCTCCCCTTTGCCATGGCCTTTGAATAAAGCAGATTGCTTAACTCTGGGTTTCTAATTTTTCCCCAAATTAATTTATCATGGATTGCTATTGATCTAAGCAACTTCCTGGGACTAAAACTGGAAGAGTTTGGAAAAGGAAGTTAATTTGGGATAAGAGATTCATTTTAACTGCTGCAATTTTGCCTAACCATGAAATTATATATTTTGACCATTTTTCACGTTTAGATTTTTCTTAATCAAAGGAGTATAACTAATATTATATATGTCTTGGTATCTTTTAGAAATATGTATTCTCAGGTACTTCATTGAAGTCGTTATCTATTTGTATTTGCTCTTTATATCTTTCTGTAGATCAGAGCCCATACCTATATCCAGGAGTTGTGATTGTCATAACTTATTTTAAATCCAGATACTTTGCCAAATTTTAAGATGACCTCTTGCCGTTCTAGTAGTCTGTGAGCTGGATTTGTAACACATACTATGGCATCGTCTGCACATAACACTAATTTGTGTTCTCTGTTTCCTATTGTAATTCTATTTGCTAGGATTATTCCTGATCAACTGGGCAAATGACTTTGTTACCATAGCAAAAATAAGAGAAGATAAAGGGCATCCTTAGTATGTGCCTTTAAGAAGGGGGGAAATTTTCTGACAGATATCCATTTACTCTTATAGTAGCAGCATATAGGTTGGAATATAAGACAGAAATGCAGTTTTGAAATTTAGGGCCTAAGCCAAATGTATCTAGAGTGTTTTTTAAGACCTGCTAGTTTACTCTGTCAAAAGCTTTTTCTGCATCTAGTAATAAATTAGGTGGGGGCTTAATGGTAGAGTCTGCAAAGAAGATCAGGTCTAAGACTTTGAAAATTGTCCAGTAGCTAGCTGCCTGTTTAGTACAAATGCTGTCTGGTCTCTGTTAATATAGACTGAAAAAATATTTATCTAGATATTTGCCAGAACTGAAGCATAATTTTTTGCATTTTGATTTAATTATATTGGCCTTGTTTTGCAACTGCATCACATTGTTGACTTATTCAATTTGTGATCCACTATAATCCTCCTTTTTCAGCAGTGCCACTGCCTAGTCAGTTATTCCCCATTTTGTATTTGTGCATTTGTTGTTTTTTTTCCTTCCTAAATTGTTGTACTTTGCACTTGTCTTTTTTGAATTTTTTCTTGTTGATTTCTGACCAGTTCTCCAATTTATCAAGGCTGTCCTCCAAAGTGCTAGCAAGCCTTCCCAGTGTAGTCATCCACAAACTTTATACGCACACTCTCACTCAATTACTCAAGTAGTTAATGAAAATATTGAATAGTACTGGACCCAAGACAGATCCCTGCAGGATCGCACTAGATTCACTTTCTGTCTGACAGTGAATCATTGATAACTACTCTTTTGAGTACAGTTTTTCAACCACCGGTCCACCCACCTTATAGTATTTTCATGTATACCATATTTCCTTAGTTTGCTTATGAGAATGCCGTGTGGGACTGTATCAAAAGCCTTACTAAAATCAAGGTGAATCGTGTACACTGCTTTCTCTCTTCTCCCCCCCCCCCCCCCCCCCCCCCCAAATCTGTTACACCAGTAACCCTGTCAAAGAAGAAAATTATATTGGTTTGGCATGATTTTGTTTGACAAATCTGTTAGCTATTTTTTTCACCCTTTTATCCACTAGATGCTACAAAGTGATTGTTTAGTAATAATTCTAATGGTACTTCTAGGTACACTTTTTTTAAAAATCCTATTTGTTATGATTGCCAGAAATCCCTAAGGGACTTTCATTTCCTTATTATTTCAACACTTTCTCTTACAAACCACTTATTATTTTAGTCTTTTTCTCTGTCTTTTATTTCTAACCCACCAGCCAGGCCTACAGTCAAACTGTAATATAAAGAAATGCTTGGCACCTGTTTCTTTTTTTTTTTTTTTTTTAATTGAGAGGCTCTTGTGTAGGACAGGGTCTTGTCAAAAATGAAAAATAGGGATCAGGGTGTAAGTGATGGGGCAAGCGATGCTAGATTCTAGAAGATGTGGATCCAGGCAAATCTGGATATTTTTGACAGTAACGAACCACTGTGATTTCTGATATACTGCAGATACTTTCAATTTTGGAAGCCATTGATGTGTGTAACCTGGGAAGGAAGAATGAAGAAAAGGCCTACCACCTCAAAACTTTTGGAAAGGTGGTAGAGGAAGTATTGTCTATGTTTTCGGAAGTGATTAGTAATTTTGAGTACCTCATCGTCTGCATTCTGAACTCGAGACACTTTAAAGGAGCCCGATTTTTCAGAGGGTGGATGTGCCCTGGATTTCTGAAAATCAGGCTCCTTTAAGGTGTCCCAACCCGGGCACCCAAAATCACTAGTGACCTTTGAAATATTATGCCCGCACTAGCCTCAGCAGTGCCAGACCAGTAGCTCTGGTGGCGGAAGTCCCACCCTGCTCGTACTGGGCATGCTCCAAATGCTATGGGAGTATAAAAGGAGGGAACCCAGCTCAGTCTGGGCTGGCGGCTGCAGGGGAAGGACATAACCTGCGGAGGACCAGCCAACACTCGTGAAGCTGCTGGGACCGGAGGCTTCTACAGGCCGGCACGAACCCCTACTGTGGGAGGAACCAGGGGAGGCGACAGACCTGGAGACTCACAGAGAATCATGGGATTTGTGGGAGACCCCAACTCTCAAGCCGGTAGGAAGCGACCTGGGGAGGGTGACGGACTGGTACTTTGCCCCCGGTGAGCCTCAGCGTGTTTCGGTAGCCCCCCCCGCTGAGCCAGTAGTAAGGTCCTACTGCCCTGCAACGAGGGCTAATTCTATGGACTCTGGCCACTAGGCCGTGCCGCCCAGCAACCAGGGGCAGTTCTGTGGACTCTGGCCATTAGGTCGTGCTGCCCGGTAACGAGGGGCCTAACCCCTCACAAACACACACTTGTATATCAGTTCTAAGTATTTCTAAGACCTCCCCCATCATCTTGATGTGAAACTGTGGACCAATTTCTCAGCTGGCCTAAATAGATATAGTTCCATTGATTTCAAAGAGGTACACCAGTTGAAGATCTGATTCTTTACATTCCATCCTCACCTATGTCTGCCCCAGTTCCTGTAGATTCGAGCCCTCCCAGATCAATATACCAAGAAAAAAATATTGAAATGGAGAGTGCTGCCCCCGCCCCACCGGCCAAACAAATTGGTCAGTGTTCTCACTAATAGTCAGGTCACCCGGTGAGTGATGCTAGATGGAATTAACAGAAAGGAGTGGAGAAACTGGGTTTTCCAGGCAGCCACAGAAAAACCAAATTCTTGGTCCTCACTGTTCTCATTTCTTTGAACTCTTCCCCCAGCTTCTTTCACGAGATGACCTACCTGTCTGAATTTAGCTGAATTTACCTTATTATAGGCCAGTTTGTTTAGCTGAGGCATTCAGTCCCCAGAGCACCAAGCTGCATTTTGGATTTAAATTCTCATTGGCCACTGTCTCCCTGTTTGGCATTTTTCCTATGTCTCATTTGTGAACAGGTTTTTTCTATTCTCAGATGAAAACATAGTAAATTCTGTTACAGCGATTCATCCTGACAAGATGTCACCAGCTGATGACTGGTATAGATTAAATCCATTCTTAGAAAAGAGATTGACAAGAAATGAATATTTGGGAGGTGGGGGGAAAAAATCCTGTTGAAGATCAAAGCTGAACTGAATGAAAATGTTTAAAAGGCATGAGAGCAAGGTTGCTACTTCTGTGTTTACCATTTAATATTCTTAGCCTTTGCAACCCAGTCTCTGTCCTGACTACTTTAAATATTAACAGCTGCTCCTGCAGGTGAAAAATGGGGAGAGAGAAAGAACAGTTTATTTGTGGGGAGACACTCTGTTTTCTTAATTTGAGTCAATTAGATGCAGCAATGGGGGACATAATAGGCACGTAGATACATGTAGCAGAGGGATGCTGTGTTCTATATCAGAATGAATAGCTATATACACACAGAGGGTTGGCTGCAGTGGGGGGGAATCTATTTTTAAAATAAACCAGGGATGTGTAGGATTAGAAGGGATCTCCTGGGTCATTGAGTCCAGTCCCCTGCTATCATGAACAACTCTGTCATGTAATGCTGTTCATAAAGTTATCAAGCTCCATCTTAAAACTAGTGAGGTTGATTACTTGATTAGTGCTTGCAGTTGGCTTTTCTTCAGAGCCTGTTGTGTAGAGCTGCACTTTCACTGCCACTACATGGGAAACTGGGAGTGGATGCTGGTGCACGTGTTAGAGGAGAGAGGTGCTATTTTTGTCATTCTCGGTAGATGTTTGTGGAATTCTCCAGTAGCGTGTCAGCATCATTAGAACACTGGAGGGGGAACTCTCTGATCAGGTAACAGTGAGACTTTAATCAAAAGCCCCTCTTCTAGGTCCCCTCAGAAGACATAAACATGTATTTCCAATCCAGTCCATGACCATGCATGAGCATAGTTAAGCATTAGATTTAATAGGACTAACATACAGGCAATATAACTTTGTAAGAAACAAGCCCAAAGTTCCTAACGCTGTGCCCATCACTGAAGCTTCTGTAGGCATCTTCATAATGTCCATTCTGTGCTCAGGGAAAATACCCATTTAAGTCATCTTTCTAGGTTATGAAGGTATTACGGTAAAGAAGGTCCATTGAAATCAACCTGAAGTTTTAAATTACCTCTTTTCATAGATCCCCTGCAATGCAAAGTACTAGTGTTGCCAATATATATTGAATATTCCGTGCCTCCAATTCTGCTAGGACAAAAGGCTTTCTCCTCCCCCCCTCCCCCCCCCGGACTCTAATTTATTAGGGGCCCAGCTTTCCCATCCGTCCTGCCATTCTTTTTCTCCACAGCTCCAGTCACTGGTAACGGGTCATGTGCTCTGTGCAGCACTTTTCCTTTGTTCCCTCTGCCAAAGTTGTGCATTGCGTAAATGTGTGCAGGGCAAAAATCTCCCAAGATTTGAAGGAAGCAGTGGTAGCCGAGTGAGGAAGGCTAGGGGGATAAAGCAGTAGCTCAACAACAGTGGTGATGTGTGCTATCAAAAACCTGTAGTGAGAATAGAAAATAATGCAGTGTGGTCTGCATTATAAACTGAGATTGTTCATGCTGGACAGTTACTGCTACGTGTATGATGGCCTTGAGCTGGAAACTGGGTAAACTGGCTTACATGAGACATCTTAAATGTATCCACACCAACTACGATCCTTTTTATGGGTTCAATTCCCTGCTCCACCACAGACTTCTCTGACCTTGGGTAAATCACTTAGCCTCTCTGTGCCTCAGTTCCTCATCTGTGAAATGAGGATACTACAGTAACTCCTCACTTAGTCGTCCCGATTAACGTTTCTACATTGCTGATCAATTAGGGAACATGCTCATTTAAAGTTGCGCAATGCTCCCTTATAACGTTGTTTGGCAGCTGCCTGCTTTGTCTACTCTTTACAGGAGCAGCAGCCCGTTGGCGCTAGCTGGTGGAGGGGCTTGGAACCAGGGTGGACCGGAAGCCCCCTATCAGCTCCCCGCTCCCCCAAGTTCCCTGTGTGGCAGCCGCCCAGCAGGCTATCAATTGCCAGCAGTTCAGCTGTCCCTCCCCTCCTCCTCCCCCCCCCCCCCNCCCCCCACTGCCATGTGCTGCTTCTGCCCTCTGCCTGGGAGCTGCTCCTGGGAGCCGCCTGCTTGCTGTACGGGGGGGAAGGGGTGCTAATGTCAGGGTGTCCCCCTTCCCCCCTGCTCCTTTACCCCATCCACAGAGTGGAGGAGGACATGACAGGGTTCAGGACAGAGGGAGCTTGCTGGCAGCAGCTGCTGTCTCAACTTGCTGATCTACTTAAAACGGCAATGTACTTAGAGTGGGGTCAGCGTTCTTAAAGAGGCAATGCACGTCTCTCACTCTCACACATGGTGTGTGTCTCTGTCTCTCTCTGCCATGCTGCCTCCCCTCCCTCCATTCCTGCTGCTTTGTAGAGTGAGGCTACATTAACAACAATGTGTTAACCCTTGAGGGCTCAGCCGAGTGCTAGTTAATCACTTCGCAGTGAGACATTCCCTGGGAAATATCCCACCCTCTGACTCCTCCACCTCAACCAAGCTTCACAATCATCATTGCTGTGAACAGTATTAAATTGTTTAAAACTTATACTGTGTTAATATATAATCTTTTGTCTGGCAAAAAAAAATTCCCTGGAACCTACCCCCACCGCATTTACATTAATTCTTATGGGGAAATTGGATTTGCTTAGTCACATTTTTTCAGGAACATAACTACAATGTTAAGCGAGGAGTTACTGTACTACTTACCCACCTCACTGGTGTTGTAAGGATAAATACATGAAAGATAGCGAAGTGCTTTGAGAGCTACTGATGAGCACTATATAAGAGCTAGGCAGCATTATTATTTAAATCTACATGCTAATAATTGTTTTCTTATGTTTCTGGAGTAAAATTTTCAAAAGTGACTTAGGCCTAGATCCTCAAAGGTACCTAAGTCCTCCATTTAAGTGCCATTGAGGTTTTCAGAGCCACTGTTGAGCTACCTAACCCTGTGGGTACCTAAGTTTCCACTGCTTGGCATTTGCAAAGCTGCCTAAGCCCTGACACTGCTGCACAGCTAATGAGCAGCTCTGAGCCTGACCTCAAGCCGAAGGCCCTGAAATAGGATTCTCAAACTAGGCAGGGGAGTGCCTATTTTGCCGGGGGGGCCAATCCTGTAGGTGTGCTCTGAGCACACCTTAGATGTGATACCTGTCAGAAGCAGCAGGAGGGCTGGATTCAGACCACTGAAACTCACCAGCACAAAAGACGGCTGGAGGCACTGGGGAAATGCGTCACGCGAGTGTGAGAGAGGTATCAATCAGGAGAGAGTGATGGCTTTGGCTGCTAGGGCATGGGGTACATAAGTGGTTGTGACCCAACTTGGGCACCTAACTCCAGGAGGGGGTTCGCAGCTGAAGACACCCAAGTGGCGAGAGGTGCCTATCTCTGGTCCATCAGCCAGGTGCACCAGTCAACCACTTAGTCACCTAAGCCCTTCTCCTCTCCTCACCCATCTCTGGTAGTTTGCTCCTGGCTAACTTAAGCAGCTTGTTGCTCAGCTTGCTGGCTTCTGCAAATCCCACTGTCTCTTTCAGACGAAAGAATGCCAACACACAGCAATAAAACATTAGTTTACTTTAAGTAGAAATGTAATTATTTCAAATTTCCCTATGTTGTTAGATCATTGCATAAAACAATAATCCAACTTTTATTTTAATTTTATAGTCTTGCATGGCAAGACTTTTGTTTCATGTTTATAGTGATCACTTAATACATTCGTGTTCTAAAATTGACCATTTCAGTTGGGGGGGGGGGGAAAAATTAGTGTCTGTAAACATTGTAATGTAGGCTACTGCATTTTCATGCTGTAAAGGATTACATATGGCTCATGTTTGTCAAAACATGTTGGGTTTTTTTTTCTTGTATTAGTGTAGTGCATTTCCAAAATATAAAGCTTTGGAACTTCAGAATTACTCTGTTTTTTCATTGCCGGTAAACACTGGCCCTAGTGATGATTCTCTGAAACTGGTTTTGCTATCTGCAGACCTGCCAAGGGGTGCAGCCATTCTCACACATACCTGTAGCCCTTACTGAATATCTCACATCCAGCTGGGAGGCAGGGTGGGCCTGCAATCACAGCAAAGCCCCTATAGTGCCTGCTGCACCTCTGTTGCTTCCCCTGCTGGATCTGAAAGGGGAAAGAGCAGCTGGGAGGAGCAGCCAAGCGGTGGTGGCGGCAGCAGCAGCAGGCTCAGTATTGGCTCTGATGGAATGGGTTAGTTATTATCCCAGTCAGTGATCCCTCATCATCCAAGGTAGGCCCCTGCTTCCATCCAGCCTTAAGCCACCGCACCCACTTGCCACCATCTTCCCCCAGACCTTCCCTGTCCCCAGCTGCCACAGAGCTGTCCCCAGCCACCCTCAGTTTCTCCAATCCCCTGGACAGTCTCCACAACCCCAGCTGCCCCAGACAGCCCTCGCCCAGAACTCACCTGCTTTCCAGACACCCTTCAGCACCCCCCTCCTGCCACAGCTGCCAAGTCTTATGCAGCTCTACATCCTACCACAGCCTCTGCTTGGAGTGGGGTGGGGTGTATTGACCTTAAACTGAACTTTATGGTCCTGTACAAATTATTTGCAAAATATTTAATGAGCCCATTTGCATGAAATGTTGCATATGGAGCTGCACCAAACTTGGCAGCTGTGTGAGAGCCTTGTTGCTCTGCCCTTAGTTCTGGGCTTGTGACAAAGCCACAGTTTAGCCCAGAAGATGCACCTTGCTGTAAGAACATTGCCTCAGCAAGAAATAAATAAAAAGCAAACCCTTCAAATCACAGATCAAAAAGAGCGGGAGGGAGAGGGAATTGCCTCTTTTACCTGGAACTGTTGATAGGCTCTACCAGATCACGAAATCGCAATTTCATCAAGTCCTTTTGTCCCTGTTAGCTAGGGAGGAGAATTGGCTGGGCTGAGGGGCCCAATGAACAGTTAGTAGGTTCAGCTTGGGATAAATTCCTGGTAACTAACCCACATCTCATTATTTTTCTCCTGTCATTCCTTCCTGAAGTAGTTAGCAATTAGAGCAAAAATGGACTCCCTCACGTTGCCGCTTCAAGTAGCTACTTGTGCTGAGTTGAAATATTTTTGACTGTGAGGTTGCTGCCCATCACCTCTGAGAGGAGAAATGGATCCTCTTCTTGTGAGAGCACCAGCTGGCATGGCCCCAGGACGAATGAGTAAAAAAACTCAAACTTCATCCCCAAGCAATTCAGCTCAGATCAAACCAAGAGAGTATCTATTTGGCACTTTAAGAGGATAAATGAATGCTTACCTTGTTTCTGTCGTGGTAGAATTAAGTCTTCTAACAGCCAATGATATCTCTCTCACTACTTGTTACTGCTATTTATGGGAATGACTTGTCTCTTGAGTAAACCTGAGCTCAGCCTGTAAGCTGCTCTTTACAATGCATCATTGTAGGGGAGGCAGGATCATCTCGTGGATTGACCATGGGGCTGGGAGTCAGGAGATGTGTGTTCTGTTCCCAAATCAGCCACTGATCTGATGTGTGACCTAGGGCAAGTCCCTCCAGCTGTTTCCCCTTCTCCCTTTGTCCTGTCTTGTCTGTTTAGAGTAGAAGCTCTTCCTTTGTGCTTATACAGTACTTAGTACAGTGGAGCCCTGAGCTTGGTTGGGGTTTACAGAAGCTTCTGTAATAGAAAACATTTGACTGGCCCTAGTTATTTTTGTCAAAATTGATTTTCAGTGGAAAATTGTGTTTTTGATTAAACATTTTTGTTGAAAGTGCCTGATCTCTGTTGAAAGTGATGACCTTTTTGGTCAGAGAACCAAAAAAACCTCCTGAAGCTGAAAATAATTGGATTTTTTTGTTTGTTTGTTTGTTTTGTTTGGTGTGAAAAGTCAATTTTCTGAGAGGAGGAAAAAACCCATTTTTCAGCCCTCTCTCATCATCATCATACTCAATAGTTTGATTCAGACAGCCTCCATTTTTGAAAATCGGTCAGTGCCCACAATTATATTTATTTCTTACTGGCTTCAAACACGTGATTATCAGGAGTTCATTTCTCAGAGCCTCACTAGTTAAAGGTCTTTTTCTTTGTAGATGTGTATAGTCCATATGAAGCTCTTTTCTTCTGTCAGTCTTTTCCTTTCTTTGCTTGTTTTTGGACAAAATAAACACAACTTCCTTCATAAACTTCAATTATCTTTCTTTTTTGTATGGTCAAAGTTTCCATGTAACACCATTAATAAAAATTCATTTTCATTTAAATGAAGTGTCCCCTTTGGTACTAATCATAATTCAGAGGGATTTAGTTTAAAGCTGACCTGCAGTGGAATTAAATATACACTTATAACCTTTTTATTTCTCCACGATCTATAAAGGAGGGATAGTGAGGGGGAGAATTTCTCCTTTTTTAACATTAGAAATTCAGGTCTTGTCGCTGGTTTTCCTGGAAGACTCTATGGCTGACAGATTTTGGGGGCTGTGCACTGGGTCAGTTTCTCGTTGGGAACAGAATTAGTTACACACATTCAGGGAATTTTCTAATGTGTACACTTGGTGAATAAATAAATCACAAGTCTGTGTTTACCTTGAACAGAGATGACAAAAAACAAACAAAACTGCACATAGGCAATTCTGCTTGTATAAACCCCAGCTAAGACACTACTGCGTCCAGTCTTGCAGCCAAGAAGCAGTGTCTTATCTCAGCTCCTTGCTGTCTGGTGGCTTTTTTCTTTTCTTTCCCCTCTCTCTCTCTCGCTGCTAGCACACTGTCTGGTCCTGGGTCATGCCCTGCTATCTAGGAAACCCCTTAGCCCCAAGGCTGGTGAACATATGAAACTAATTGTTATCCATACCTAGCATAGGTTAGTTCAGGCATCCCTGGCCATGAACCTTCCTTTGGCTCAGCTGCTTTGTAACACAAAGGGAACGTCTCAGACAGGTTCTACTATAACCAGGGCCGGCGCAACCCATTAGGCGACCTAGGTGGTCGCCTAGGGCACTGCTATTTTGGGGGTGCCGGCGCCCCCGCTGCCCGTAGAAACTTGGGGGCGGGACCTTCCGCCGCCGCTGTTGGGGGCGGCATTTCGGGGGAAGGACCTTCCGCCGCCTAGGGCGCCGGAAGAGCTGGCGCCGCTACTGACTATAACCAGTGTCCATTAGTGCCAGTTCATCTACTACTATCCATCCAGACAAACTAGGACTTTTGTCCACTGCGAAGTTGACTCCCGTGTTGCCCCTAACTCAAGTCTAGTTCACACACAAACTCTTAACTTGACTCTGGTTGTGCTTTTAACTCAAAATGGTGAGGCCACCTGAGTTGTCCATAACCTGAGTGCTGCTAATGTGACCACTCTGTAGTGTGGATCCAAGTTAGCATCATATGAGTGCTGCTTAGCCTCCAATCCCTTACTATAATTTCCCTCTGTACCCAGAAGGGATAGATAAGTTCTCACAATTCACTGGGAGAGAATTTATACAGTGGCTCAGGTTACTGCATTGCAAAGAATCATGAGGTAGGAGTAAGGCTACGATTTAGTCACGGGTATTTTTTTTAGTAAAAGTCACGGAGAGGTCACAGGCAATAAACAAAAAGTCATGGCCAGTGACCTGTCAGGGGTATTTTTAGTAAAAGTCACAAATTAAATCTTACCTGCTATGGGGGGACAGTTCTCCAGTGAATGCTGCTGCTCCTGGGGGTGGGGAGCAGCCCGTGGCCCTGCCACTCTGGACAGGGTGCGGCCTGGGGTTCCACTGCTGCTGTTCCTCCAGGCGGAGGTGGCCTGGGGCGCTGCTGCGGCTCCTGGACCAGAGTGTTGTTTTGCAGTGTGGCCATTCTCACTCGAGCTAGGCTAACTTGACTGAAGTAACTTGAGTTCACTGTGCAGTGAAGACATACCCATGGAGTGCTTAACCCATACGCTCCCTGTAATGACTGTTCAGTGTGGCATAGCAGGCTGTGTCTTCTCTCTAGTCCTCCCTGCTGACGGACACTTGCCCTGTGGTGGTGTCTCCTGCTGTATCCAGGTCACACTTTGTCCATCCCTTCCAGGGTAACAAACCCCAGCAGAACCGAAGTCCCAATGTCCTGACAAAAAAGGACTTTGACCCTACAACTGAATCCTGTGGTCCTCATACCCTTCTCTCAGGGTTTCCCGTTATCTGTTATGTCCTTCTCAGATGCTTCACCCCACTTCTCAGGTGGCTGGGGAGGAATCTAGGTTTCAGTCTGGGGATCCTATAACCAGCAGCCAAGGTCTTATTGCTGACTCTCTGGACTACCTCCTGTTACAGCCTTCCTCAGGCCTTCTGCCCCACAGCCTCTCTAGATTTACCCTTCTCTCAGGCCAGGACTTGCAAGGCTTTACTCTGTAATCCCCCAATAAATCCTAAACCAAAAGTGTAACTTAAACCAACTGCTGCCATCCTCCGGTTTGTCCTTTTGTGCCTGTTCCCTGGCTCTGTTCCTACACTGAATGCTTCCCAGGGCCCTCTCTCACTGGAAATCTGGATCCTGCCCTTTTATCAGGGCTCACCACTCTGCTCCAAGTCTCTGCTTTGTCTCCCTCCTGACCTTCTGCCAAACTTCTCTACTCTAGAGAGCATCCCAGGGCCAACCCTCCCCTTTGACCCTGCTGGTCTCTCTGTAATCTCAGAGCGTGACAGTAGAGTTCCTTTGTTTCCTCACTCCAGCCCAGGGGCACTGAGTTATGTGGGCCTGTGGGGCCAGATTGGAGCTGGTGCCCCCTAAAGAGGAAAGGCCCCAGGCCCTGGAGCAGAGCTGGCCCATTTTGAACTCTCAGCCTGCAGGAAGGGGGAAGGTAGGGGTTAGAGGAGAAGATTGGGGCCCCAGTGGCTCAGCACTAGGATGCCCGGGCCCAGGAAGTCAGCACCCTCATCCTATTTGTCGCAGCCCTATGCCCTGTCATGGTGTCTGTATGGCCAATTGTCGGTCAGAAGGTCACATCGGTGTCGTGTGCAGAGTCCCAGCGTGTCGTGTGCAACACATTAGTGCCGTGTGACCATTCTTGAACCTTCCACCTGGTCAACTTCAGGCCATATTGGTACCGTGTGCAGACCATATTGGTGCCGTGTGCTACAGTACCGGCGTGCCGTGTGCATAACCCCAGTGTGCCGTGTGCAGTATCTGTTACGTAGGGGGCACCAGCTCGGAACCTGGTTGGTGCAGGAGCGGGGAACCAATTGAATGCTGGCTTCGAATAAAACTATGTCCCTCGCCTGAATCAGCAGGAGTGTCCGCGTGTTAGCTGGAAGGCCTGATCACCCTTTCAGCCAGGATCTCCTCCGGATTCAGCCAGGCTCGTGTCGTGTTACCTTGAGTTACAACATCTCATCATGTCTCTGGTGTGTGTGCTGCTGGTCAGCTGCGCCTGGAGTGTGGTATGTGTAGTGTAAATTTTGTAAATATTCAGGTTATTTGGCTCTCTGTTCCTTTTGCTTGGTACCAAATACAGTTTACTTGTTATTGTATATTTGTTTGGCCTCTGGTGTAAATTGTTCAGCTCTTTGTGGTTTTATATTACTGTTCTGAAGATATTTTTGATGAATCATTGGTTTCTGATTTCAATTAGAGTTGTATTGTTAATTGGTAGAAGTGCTCCTCCCCAGCCCAAGTTGTGATTTGTTCCCCATTAATAAATAGCCACCTGTTTTTGACCTATTATCTGCCTCTGTCTCTGCTTCCCTCCTCCACTCAATCCTTCGAACCTGTATTGGTCTCGGACACTATTCACTGGTGGTGCCAGACCACTATATGAGAGCAGGTGCTGGCAGCGGAATTCAAGTGGGCTGGGGCTGGGTGCAGCAGACTGGCTAGCCCCTCGCCATGCTGCCTGTGGCCATCAAGAAGTGGCTGCACCAGCCCAAGGTGAGATCCTGGGACTCCAGTGCCTACCCCCTGGGATGGGCTGTCAGGGCCTCCTCTCCCTGGGACTCCACATTTCCCCTTTCTCTCCCAATGGGGGCTGGAAGGACCCCCTACCCCAGTGTCCTGCAGGGGAATTCTCTATGCTCTCCTGTGCTCTCCCCAGGTCCCTGCACCTGAGTAACTACTGAGTGGGTTGGGGGTGGGGGCAGGCGGGACAGCACCAAATGGTTGCATCTGTGACTTGCAGGGACTCTTGGGGTTGCAGGGAGAGACTGAACTAGTAGTGCTGGGATGGGCCTGCTAGGGCCCTTTGCCCCCAAGTCTTGCCCTGTTTAATAGGCACACTGTTGGGCCATGTGGGCACTAGGCTCTGCTCTGGCCATGGAATGGGCACGGACGCTCCAAAGACCCGTCTTGGGTACCCATCAGCATGGCTGTATCCGTGGTAAAGGGTATGGCCACAGGGTTCTCTGGCTTAAGGGCCCAGGTCTGAACCAGATATGTGCCTAGCCTATCCCTCCACCTGGGACCACAGAGGAGATTGTGTGCTCACCCAGCCCAGGGCACAAGTGCCATGCAGTGCTGTCCAGCTTACCCCCTGGCCTGGGTCTCCTGACAGCACCCAACCTTCCTAGGCAGGGCCAGGGGGCATGGGAATGGCCAACAGGCTCTTGTGGGGACACCCTGTGGTGCTTGCAGATGTGCTCCCCCACTCTGGCCTCCCCAGTGCTGGGGCATGGGCGCTCTGTATTCACCCTGCTGAATTGCTGGCGACTCCTTCCGTCGGGCTGAGGAGAGGCAGGCATCACTGAGTCCCTGGCTCATGGAACTTCACATTCCAGGGGCTGGGCTGACTTGTCCTGGGGGATGGAGCCTGGCACTGACGCAGTGATCATGGCAGGAGAGTCTGAATAAAAGAGAAACCATCCTGCTATTGACCTCACCCTGCTGCCTTCCCCCGGGACTCCATTTCCTGGTGCTCTGGGGGCCTTCCTTTAATCAATGTGCTAGGAGAGCTCAGAGAAGAGTATCATTCCTGATCATGGGACTGTGCCAGAGCTGTGAGGGAAGATATTAAAAGAGCAAGTCTAAGAGGTGCCTACACATGCCTGAAAAGGGTAAACACCTCTACCCCCCTATCATTACTTACTTGATGACGCTGGTTTGCACAGTGATGAACATGTGGGTGAAAGCTCTTATTGAAACCTGGGACTTGTCATCCACTGCACTGTTTTCCTTCCTTACACCTGTGTTGTGGGCTTTGCCCCTGAGCCCTACCAAAAATTATGAAAACCCGTCACCTATGCCTGCAGCCCCCTTCTGCTTTCAGCTTTACTCCTGGGGGAATTCTGCACAGAATTCATATCCCCTGCAGGTTTCTTTGCTTCCCTGCAGAAAAATAACTTCTGATGGGGGAGGAAAGGGAAGCCACAAGAGCAGTCATGCGCCCCTCCTTGGCAGCACTGGCAGGTTGGTTCAGGCACTCAGAGCAGCCAATAGAAACATAAATTACCACCGGGAGTGTGTGAAGGGGTGGGCTGTCGTGCATGAGAGAGAGAGAGACTCTGTCCCTCTCGCTCACTATTGTAGCACGCTCGGCATGGAGGGGCAGGGCTTCAGGGTGTGTCCGAGGAGGTAGGCATGGCGCAGGCTGTCCCCTCAGGCAGAGCAGAATGTAGCAGCCTGCCCGCTTAGTGAATTGTTCCAATTGCCTTTGTGAATTCCCCCAGGAGTATAAAAGTTATAGCTCAGTGGTTTGAGCATTGGGCTGCTAAACCCAGGGTTATGAGTTCAATCCTTGAAGGGGCCATTTAGGGAACTGGGGTAAAAATCTGTCTGGGGATTGGTCCTGCTTTGTGCAGGGGGTTGGACTAGATGACCTGCTGAGGTCACTTCCAACCCTGTGATTCTGTGAAAACATGGCCAGAGTGGTGGAAAGGATAGTATGGCCTTATAAATGCTTATGGTGCTTTAGTGATTAGAACTGGTCTAAATTTTTGGACTGAAAAAAATTCTTATCAAAATGTGCTCCATGAACTGTTTGCTACTGAAATTTCTGGAGCTAGTCAGTAGCCAATATAAATTGTGAGTTTGATTTCCCAGCCCTCACTTGCTCTTCAGTTGCCTGTGACGCAACACTGAGCTGCCTATATTTATTGACTAATAACTAGAAATAAAGGGTCAAACTTAGTTACATTACTATTAGGCAAGGGGGTTTGGATATTTCCTCCAATGCTCCCCACTCTCCATCCATTGTATTGTAGTTTAAATAAATTACCTAAATAATTGAAATCAGCGTGATTATATTGCCTTATTTTGACAAATAAAATGTGCAGAATTTTAAAATAAAATGTGTGCAGAACTTTTAATTTTTGGTCCAGAATCTCTCCCTTCCGGCGCGGTGTACAACTTCCTCTGTTTGTACTAACCACCCAGCCCCTTTCCCAGCCCCGGCATTCAGCATTAATTAAGCCTGTCCCACCCTCCAAGTGCAGCTGGGTAGCATAATTGCCCTCTCAGGCTTACATTAACTTTTTGTGAGCCTGTCGGCTACAGACCCCATCACACCCTCTTTTTACCTTTTCTATGGAGAGTTTCATATTGAGTACTTCTATATCAATAACTGATAATATGCATTACATTAATAACTGTCATACAAAATAAGTAATCAGTTTCATTTGCAGCAAGGGAGGTTCAGGTTAGATATTAGGAAAACCTTTCTAACTATGAGGAGAGTGAAGCACTGGAGCAGGTTACTTAGGGACTTTGTGGAATCCCTGCCACTGGAGGTTTTTAAGCACAGGTTAGACAAACACCTGTCAGGGATGGTCTAAATTTACTTGGTCTTGCCTCAGTGCAGGGGGTCTGGACTAGGCGATCTCTTGAGGTCCCTTCCAGCCCTACGTTTTTATTATTATACATTGCTATGTAGATAAATACTAACCATAATGTATGAAGATAGAACTTTTTTAACCAAGTATCTCAGAATGTTCCAGCGAACTCCTTTTTGACCATAGCAATGTTAAACCATGGTGTGCAATTCCTTCCTTCAAATAGAATATTACTGTACAAAATAAACAAGCCAGCAGCAATGCTAATATTTGCAGAATTAATTAACTCCAGGTTTTCTTTAGATGTGTATATGTAATCTTTGCTGTTAAAGGGAGTAATTGCTTGTGAATCAGACAAGAAACTTTGTAAATATGTTTAACACCTTTCACTATAAATTTACTAATATGAAATATTAATGTTGTTAGTTAAACAGCATTTATAAGAACAGGGAGCTACAGACAGGGTTATAAACAAAAATAGTAACGGTAGCAGGGGGGAGATTTTCAAAGATATGAAGCAGGGCTTTGGAGCTGTGCTCCGGCTCCTGCTCCGCTCCAGCTCCAGGCAAAAACCTGCAGCTCCGCTGCTCCGGAACTGCTCTGCGCTCCAGGTCCAGGCTTCGCTCCAAAGCCCTGATATTATGAAGGGGAGATAGGTGTCCAACTCCCATGAACTTGCAATAAGAATTGTGTGTGTTTAATTTCCATGTTTGCCTTTGACTATGTCCCTGTATATTTAGAAAACTCTAATTTCTCTAAATTGTGAATTTTTTTTTAGCTCTCATGAGTGGTGCCAGCCTATTTGATGGTATTGATGGGCAGAGTCCACCAAAATAGTGGAAGGGCTGCCCCTTCAGGTGACAGAGGGGCCAGATTGACAGCCACAGACTGAAATCCTTTATTTACCCACAAAACAGAAGTTGTATTAGCTGTAATAGTACCGGTCCCATCTCACCAACAAGCCTCGACCCTGACTAGGAGGAACCAGGTGTTGGTTTGAAAAGGGAGTTCAGTCTCCCTGTTCATTCATTCCTTGGGCTCTCTGCTGAAACTGCCGACAGGGACGCCAATTCTGGTGATGGTGGTGTAATATTTTAGGAGGGGGACACCAGTCTACCAGGAATTGTACTGACCTCACCAGCTCATTTCACAGATGCCACAGGCTACCGGTTAGTGTAGTCTTTGGGTTACTACTGACTTGGGCTATCGCTGCAAAAAAGCCATGAAAAGAATTATGTAGGCAAAAATGAAGGCTTATGTATACACTGTAGTTTGAATAATGAAGGTATTGATGGCATTAGATGGCTGAAAAGTAAACAGGAAGAAAACATCCTTTTTTTACTGGAATGGGTGTAAAGTCATGTGACATTCCAACTTAAATTTAAGGGCCCTGACTCAACTTCCATTGAGACCAATGGAAAGACTGTCACTTATTTCAATTGGTATTGGATCAGCCCTAAACTAGTGTTAGCAATTTGTTTGCTGTCTAGGGCAGGGGTCCCCAACGCGGTGCCGCGGGCGCCATTGCGCCCGCCGGGGGGTGTAAGTGCGCCCGCGGAGCCCTCGTGTTTTTTGTTTTGTTGTTGGTTTTTTTTGGCTCCGCCGGCAGCACTCGTTTTTTTGTTTGTTTTTTTTGGCGCCCGCCGGCAGCGCTCAGGTTTTGTTTTTGTTTTTTTTGGCGCCCGCCAGAAGGAAAAGGTTGGGGACCACTGGTCTAGGGCCATCCTCTGGCAAAGAAATATATCATGCATTTTATAATGTATACACTGGAATTGTTAGGCATAAGCCCCATTTACAGAAAGAGCACAGTAATTATTAGAACAGCGGTAGTGCCCAGAGGCCCCCATTGTGACCTGGGTCTCATTGTGCTTGGCACTGTACAGACACATAGGAAGACACTGTCTCCGTGCTGAAGAGCTCTCAGTCAAATGGGTAGGTGTAATCTGGCAAATATAATAATGGGTTCCCAATGACAAGAGTAGAGATACATTAAAACTGCATGGTAAATAGAGACACTTTACTACCTTTTATTAAACAGTAGGCCAGGGAGCTTAAGACCTGTGGGGAATCTGAACACTAGAGCCTGCAGTTTTGCGGATATCCACGAACCATGTTTGCGGATCACGGATTGGATGCGGATACAAATTATGTATCCGCGCAGGGCTCTCCTGAACAGTTTTTTCAGTGTAATGTGTGTGGTATCATTGGTATTTTAACTGCTCTAATAAGAAGTCAGCAATCTAAAACACTAATACTGAAAGCAACAAACCAGGCAACATTGCAGTGGCATTGTAGAGTGGATACTTACCTTAAATAAGAGAGATGAGCTGATAATTTTTTTTCTCAAAGGCAGAGATGAATTACAGGCAGATGAAGAAAAACTCAGACCTTTTAATAGTGACCATTGTTATATACAGTCAGCTTACTAAACAAAATACAGAGAGAAGAGATACTGGCTTCTTCAGGAGCTGTAACTTCCCAGGGATATGAAGACAGGAAATGAATCATTCTGTTGCCATGTTGTCTGGGATTGGTCTAGGAATACAGAGCCTTTTCCCTCTAGGTCAGTAGTTCAGGTCTAGCCATTTTGGTATTATCTGAACATTATCACCCCTTGATGAGAGACTTGTGGCTCCTGTGAAGCAAGTTAGTGGATTTGGGGCATTTCCTAATGTTTATATTACAAAGACTAGCATCACTACTTGCATCCTTGTTGTCAATCTCAGCAGAGAGCAGAAGGAATAAATGAATGTGGCAACTTTCGTTCGTTGCCAGGTGGTGCCATTACCTTGCTGGGGCTGGTTGTCTGCAGCCTCCCTTTCCCATTCTTGACTCCCTGATGAATGCACACACACATCCACGTGGTTCAAATAACATCTCCTTCTTGGGATTTGACTGATCAAACCACAACACTCAAAAGACATGCAGGAGAAAACAGCTATCAAATGGCAGCGCATGTGACAAATATGTAAGTGACTCAAACCCAACTTACTGCTGTGTGTATCAATTAAATTTAAACTGAAAACAATATAAAAATGAAACATACAAATCTCTAAAAGAAGCAGATGTTATTCAGTCAAAAGAAGAAGAAAAAATCCCCAGAGCTTAAATGCACACCCAGGTTCTGTTCATTTGTGATTCAGGTGTTCAGTTTGAAATGGTTCTGTTAAGCACTTTAGCTTCCTTGGCACTGATAACAGTTTCTGCCTCCTTTGGCATTTTGAAAATAGATACATGACCTCTTATTTAGCTTCTTACAAGACATCTACCGCTCACTTTGTTCCCTGAAGATATAACTTGGTGTCCAGGCTGATAGGTCTAAATATTGATCTGCCTTGACTGCTGTCCTATAGTGTAGATCTTAGTTTAACAATTTTAGAGCTGTCATTTTTAAGCTGTGCTTCTTGCTAAGTATGCATTAAAAAGGCTTGTCGTGATGTGACACTCACTGAAAAATCCCACCTTAGCACTTGTATGCTATAGCGCTTTTCATTTTCAAATTGCTTTACAAGCATTAACTAATTAATCCTCATAACACTGCTGTGGAGCACTGTATTGTACAGACGGGAAGGCAGAGGAAGTGGGGTTAAGTGATTTGCCTAAAGCCACAGAGAGAATCAATGTCAGTACCAGTAGTTCTTGAATCTTAGTTCCTTGTTGAGACAACCAGACCATGCCTTTCTATGGCCCTGATTTAGAAAAGCAAGTAAGCATGTGCTTTCCTCTTTAGGGATGTCTTCCTGAATCAGGGCCTATGACACCAATGCATCCTTGGAGTAGTTAAAGTATTTTGCGTGGAACAGCTGTCAAGCAACTCTATAAGATTAAGCATAACAACTTTTCTCATAGATTAATAGAATTTAAGGCCAGAAGGGACCATTAGGTCATCTATTCTGACCTGTATATCACAAGCTTTGTCTCCTTTGAAAGGGCCCAATTCTGCAATGTGTTGAGCTCGATTCAAACTGAGCACTCTCAACTCAGCCTTTTATAGGATTGTCCCCTAAAGAGAGCAACAAGTATTAATTTAGGTGAAGCTGTCTTTCCTTTTGCTTTTTAAACTCCTGTATCTAAGAAAGATGGTGCAGATCTGCACTTGGTTTGGAAAAGTTCTGATACCCACTGAGTGGTGGAAACTGGATAATTGGATTCGATTTAATATTTAATTAAATATTATTGAATATTTAATTCTATCTCTCTGTTAAATCCATTTTATTGTGAGCATATTGTTTCATTTAACCAAAGCTGAGACAAGAGTGACTTATCCAAATGTGTTTTTTTCTGGATCATATACACTGGAACAAACTTTGTTTTCTGATCAATGGTTGTTAAATCTTGAATGGTATAAAGTAGCCAGAGATTAAGTAAGAATGAAATCTTTGATTCTTGCAAGACAAATGCATGGATTTAAGGCACAAATAGGACTCAGAACAATCAGCTTTATTTTCTGATCAAGTTTATGGTTTCTGAATGCTGAGTCCTGAGGTACCTGTGAAACCACAAGACTAGGACCATCTAAATGGCATATCACACACCATTTTTATCCCCACTATGTTCAATCCCCATCACAATTTGGTGCCCTCTAAGGACTTCAGATTTCACAGTCTGTCTCAGCTGGCCCTGTTTCTAAGTCTTGGCCTTGAAAGGGTTACCTATCAAGGCAAAAATGTGAAGATATGCCAGGGAGGTGGTTGTTAAACTCCCACAGGAGCTAATTTTCAGAAGCTCTGAGTGTAAACAGATACTTTCTTCTTCCTCCTCCCTACTGCATAAATCATTCGCTGATGATCTTTAGCTTTGATCATTGCAATCTCTTACCTCTCAGTCCTCTTGCATCTGGTCCCTAATGTCCATCCAGAATGATGCTCTGAAGATCATCTCCAGCCACTTCAGCTCAGATTGCCCTGCTCTTAGATTTGGTTTGGTGCCTTCATCTCCGTTTTTGAGATCGAACTTGAGCTCCTTGTCCTCCCTCTGCAAGGCTCTGTACAACTCTGCCTGGTCAATTTACTTGTTCTCCTCTCCCTTGCTCCCTTAGTTCCTCCCAAATCTCTCTCAGTTGCTGCCTTTGTCATCTTCTCCGACTCTTGGCTTCGCACTATCTTTCATGCCATCCCTTTGACTTGGAACAACATTTCAATCTGTGCGCCACTGAGCCAGGTCTATACTAGCACTTATGTTGGCAAAACTTTTGTTGCTCAGGGATGTGAAAGAAACACCCTCACGAGCAACATAAGTTTTGCCGGCATAAGCGCTCGTGTGCACAGCGCTATGTTGGCAGAGACGCTCTCCTGCCAACAGCTATCGCCACTCGTTGAGCTGGTTTTATTATGGCAACAGGAGAGCTCTGTCCTATCGGCATAACATGGCTGCACGAGCGCTCTGACAGCGGCACAGCTGTATCAGTACAGCTGTGCTGCTGTAAGCTTGTAAGTGTAGACATGGCCTGGTGTGATACTTTCCCCCTCCTTTCTTTCCTTAAATCCCACTTCTTTCACAAGGGCTCCCCAGGTGGCTCTCCTTGCACCTTCACAAATTTTTGCACTTTGACTCTCATGCGGTGTAGTGTGTCTCTCTGAATTTCTGTTCTGTGCCATTGTTGTGGTGCTCTGTAGATAACCTGGTGTGAAAGACCCAGCCAATGTCTCCAAAGCCTTTTAACAGCTCTAACTAGAGCTTGGGGTAGGCTTGTATACCGCCCACATAGCCCCCTCCTAAAAACCAACCAAACAAAAACCAACTTCCCAATGTGTGTGTTAGGGTTAGCGTTACTTAGACATTCACGCAATCTATTATCTGAGTAGCTTTAATCTTTCTTCTTTTTCTAGCCTTGGTCCCATCTACATGGAGTCGGGTCTTTGAGTTGTTCTCCATTGCAGTCTGTCTTGAAGCAGTTCCTTGAACACTCTGCAGCTAATCAAATCCTGTTCTATGACATCCATCCATCTAGTTTTCGGTCTTCCAACCCTTCTCTTACCCACTGGTTCCAAGTTTAACACCTTGTTTCTTATATATCCTTCCAATCTTCTTTTCACATGCCCAAACCATTTAAGCCTGGATTCCCTCCAATTTTCTATAATTTGTACTACCTTCACACTTCCCCTAACTAGTTCATTCCAAACATGGTCCATCCTTGTAACTCTAAGCATCAATCTAAACATTTTCATTTCCGTTGTATTCTAGGTCTGCTCCTGTCTGTTACTCAGTGTCCAGCATTCAGAACCATACAAAAGTGCAGGCCTAATTACCATCTTATAGATTTTACTGTTCAGTTTGATAAACATTCTCCAATCACTCTGCTCACTTCTCTCTGTTTAGTCTATGCCTTTCCTGTTTTGCTTATAAGTTCACCACTGAGTTCACAATTTTTCTGTATTATCGAACCTAGATACTTGAACTGCTGCACCTTTGGTAGTGGCTGGCCTCCTAGATTTACAGACTTGTCACCTTTCTGAAGGGTATCCTTGAATCTACAGACCATGTCCTCCATTGTATTCCTTCTGCTTTTCATGCCATTTCTTTCAGATACACACCTCTGTGGCACTGCACCCCATATTCTTCATAGTGATATTATGATATGGTTATAGCATAATTATGATGCATTTTATGCAAGATGGGTCATGTGAGATATCATTGGAAAAGTTATGATTTGTTGAATATGATTATCCTATTTGTATGCATGTATCATTTTTGTATCTGAAGTTATAAATACTGACTATGTATCTGTACTTCTGTGTTTACACCTGGGTAACGCCCACTTAACAAGATGCTTTCAGTCTAAATATCTGGTTGTAAAGGGCCTATTCAGAGTAATGGGCCATTAGAAAGAACAATAGGCCTTAAGAGAAGCTTATCTCCCACCTGGGGAGCCTTCCTGAGAACGCTACAGACAGCCTCTGAGTAATGGCTTCTGTGACTCTACAAGGACATGTGATGAGACCACATGATGCTGGACTCCATTTTGGGATGTCAGTATTTTTCCAGGTTTCAGAGTAGCAGTCTGTATCCGCAAAAGGAACAGGAGTACTTATGGCACCTTAGAGACTAACACATTTATTTGGGCATAAGCTTTCGTGGGCTACTGCCCACTTCATCAGATGCATAGAATGGAACATATAGTAAGAAATATATATAAATACAGAGAACATGAAAAGGTGGAAGTAGCCATACCAACTCTAAGAGGCTAATTAATTAAGATGAGGTATTATCAGCAGGAGAAAAAAACTTTTGTAGTGATAATCAAGATGGCCCATTTTAGACAGTTGACAAGAAGGTGTGAGAAACCAAGCTTTGGAACAAAGGGTTCTCGCCATATGCAAAAGCTATATAAGGCAGGGAGTGACATCATCGGTGGTTCTTCACCCCTCCCCCCGCACAAGAAGAGTCCTGGAAACACCTGAGGAACAAAGACTGAACTGGGGGAAGTGCTGGACCCAGGCTAAAGGAATTTCTGGCCTGTGTATGAAACACCTGGGGATTCCAAGCTGTAAAGCAAGTGCAACTTGCCCCTTAAGAATCTGCAGCCTGCTTGTGTTATCTCTTAGGGTGAGAATCTGCTAATTCATTTCCAATCTATCTAATATATTAAGCTTAGTTTGCGTTTTTTGTTTATTTGCTAGGTAATTTGCGTTGATCTGTTTGCTGTCCCTTGTAATCACTTAAAATCTATCTTGTGTAGTTAATAAACTTGTTTTAATCGAAACCAGTGAGCCTTGACTGGAGTGCTTGGGGAAAATCTCTGCTTGGTTACCACAAGTGTGCATTGTCCTCTTCACATTGAGGGAGAGGCGGACCGGGTGTTAAACCCATATACTGGCGAGATTTGACCAGGGTAGGATGGTACCGCTCTGGGGTCCCGGGCTGGGAGGCTGGTGGTGAGAGAGCCTGCGTGTAACTGCAGCTGGGTGTGTCCCTACCTGTGTGAATGCTGGTGAAAGTGCAAGCTTGGAGGGCTTTGCAGTTTGTCACAGCAGTACAGTGTGAGAGGAAGCCCAGGCTGGTGGGCCAGGGGACTCGGTGGTACCCCGGTTCCTGGTGGAACCACAGGGGGGAACCCATCACAACCTCCATCTCTCTAAATCTTCTTTTGCTTTCTCTTTTATCTCCCCCATGAGCACTACATCATCTGCAAAAAGCATGCACCAGCGTGCCGCTCTCTGGACATTTTCTGTCAGTGCATCAAGCGCCAACATGAACAAAAAGAAGCGTAGGGCCAAGTTTTGATGTACTGTGACTCTTACTAGAAACGGCTCAGTTTCTCCACATGGTCTTCTGACTGTAGTAACAGTACCCTCCTCGTACATGTCCTGGATGAGTCTGATATAGTCTCCAGGTATTTGTTTCATTCTCAACCACCACCAGATGACTTCTTTCAGAATGTGTTCATAAACCCACTCAAGATCAATGAATACTATGTGCAGTGTTTTCTGCTTTTCTCTAGATTGCTTGTGCAACAATCTTAATGCAGAGAGAGCATCCATTGTTGCCTTGCCTGTCACAAATCCAGACTGATTGTCACTGACCTTTACTTCTCTTCCTAGTCTCTTACCAGCAACTTTCTCCCAGATCTTCATTGTGAGCAGCTTTAAAACTGTTACCAATATGTGGCCACTTAGACTGTAATGGCTATTATTATGCTGCAGCATATGGCAGAAGCCCCTGCCATTTGATTGAAAGGAGACTTTATGTTAGTTCCTGCAGAATAGCGTTTATGACCACAGTTTAGGCATTTTGATTCTGTTGACTAGAAGGCAGTGGTAAGCATACATAGTTGATTCATTACTGCATGGGAAAAAAATCAAATTGGATCAGTTTAATATAGTACAAACTGTATTTTGCATACATTTTGTAAACCTCAATTATCATATGTCCTGGAGGACAGTGAATAAACTTGGATAATCAAGGCTTCAGAAAACGGAAGGAATATTCAATGTAATGAATGAGCATTGGGGATCCTGACCGCATTTCAGATGACACCAAGGTTTGGAAAATCAGGGTGATTCTGTATGTGATTTGAGTCTATTTATAACATTTAGCATGTGGGCTGTTGTCCAATCCACTTTACTAGAACCTGACAGGAAAAAGACTCCTAAGAACTTGTGATAGGTCCAGCTGCTTCTCACTGCAACGGCCTCTCTTCAGTTAACGGTGGTTGGGAATAACGATTAGGGAAAACTGACAGCATGATTTTCATGCAAATATATTTGAAGAGGTTAGTGCCCTTGTTATCATGCTGAGTGGCTGGCTCTTAGACAACTAAAATGCTAGATTTGGTAGTGGCTTTAGCATACTCTGAACAAGGCATAGTTTGATGTGAAATCCTCAAATCTTTGCAAAGGATTAGAGATTAAAACTCCAGGATGGAATCCTTTTCTGCTTATTTCAAGTAAACCCTTCTTGTTTGAATCACTTACTGCTCTCCCAATTAATTTTGGGACAAAGTCAAATGTAAACACACAAAAAAAGCCCGGTCTACGCAAAGAGGTCACAGTGATATAGCTTTTGTTATATCAGCGAGAACTGCTGTGTGTCCATATAACCCACTGGTGGATGTGTTACTGCTCTGCCTCTGTGCTGATCCAGAGAGGATATAAGTTGGTACAGCCACCAGCTGCAGAGGCTTTGCTCTTTAGCTCAAACTGTTGCTGTTTATGCTTTTAGCTCTGGAGTTCCCAGGTTTAGTCCCCAGTGTGTCAGCCAAGATGGCGAATCATTGTCACATACTCATGCAAACTTTCTCCAATCTGTGGCTCTCTGATTTTAAATCAGTAGAAGTTACTCTGGTTTACAACCAGTGTGACTCTGTCAGTGGGAGTTAAATCAGTTTAGTGCCAGTTTGGGCGAAAGTAAACAGGAACAATTATATGAGCTCTGTCTCTGTTTGGTGGACTGGTCCCTTTGATCTCCAGATCGCCTTTTTGACATATATCAATCTAGACAGCGGCTCTCCCAGTGCTGACAGGAATGGCCAGTCCAGCTAGTTTCTCAGGTTTGCTACCATCTACTCTGTCTTGAGCAACAGCTCTAGCTGTTTTAGATGACAGTAAAGTTCATTAGTTTGTTGAACCTCTCCTGCACCCTCACACCAAAAAATCCATCATGAATATTAGCTTAAATACAGCTACTGTGGTGAACTCCAGCATAGACACCTGGCTAAATGTTTTAAAATAGTTGGCCACAAGAGACAGTTGTAACACCTGTAGGCTGCAAGTCAGGTTTTTTGTCACAAGGAATAAAGAAGAAACTTTATACAAAAGGCATATACAAAAGGAATATACAAAAAACCAAGCTGAAAGGATGGGGCCTTGAGACAATAAAAGAAGAGAACAAAAATAAATAAATAAATTAAAAAAAAATGGAAGAATAAGAAAGAGAGTGGTAGATGAAGGGAGACCAAAGGAGCGCCAGTCCAGCAAAGATAGAGATAATGTAGCTGTTCTGTAAAATTCTGAACCAATCTTGATCAGTTACTTGTACAATTTTAGGTGCATTGCAAACTTTGCTTACTACTATCCAAATTACAGTCAGTTCCTCAGCTAGTGCAAACTGGAGTAGCGCAAATGAATGCGAATTAATGTTGCATCAGCTGAGGAGCTATGTATTTTGGAAGAAGGAAATGATAAACAAAGTCTGCAATGTGCCTTAAACTGTACATGTTTAACATCACCACAAGGGAACTATGCTGATCTGATCCTTGGCATTCAAAGTAGCACTGGTGACTTTGTCACATGGAGCTTGTGAATTCAGCAATAATAGCTTGGCAGCCTCTACCAGAAATTGCTTCTCTCTTTGCTTGACACACATTTTATATGGCTGACATTTCCCTTTCATCCCAATAAAGCTTTGTATAAAATACTCACTGCTTTTTGTTATGGAATGGATTTAAGCTGAAAGGGATGTTTCTCTGTAAAGCAAATAAAAATGTTCCCTGTTACCTTTGATAAGAACAATCTTTCAACAAAATCTCCTCCCTTTTGGGGAGTTTTCTCATCCTGATCCATTATGCTTTATGGGTGTAACTCAAACACACAAACCACTGGGCACAAAATAAGGAGATAGCCAGTAGATTATGTAACCAAAATTTCAGTTTGGTTTCTGATAAGTGACTTTCCATGAAGATTCATATGCGCTACTGAAGTTTATAAACTTAGGTCTTATAGGCATTTGTAGGTATTTTAACAAGCCTGTGGCCACTTAGGATTTCACAGTTGTCACTCTGCTGCATACCGTGGCAACTCAGATACTCAATAGAGAGACTAGTGGTAGAACCAAAATGTCCCTGCTTCATAGGTATAGGGCCTTACCACTTGAGCTAAAGAAGAAACGTCATTAGCAGTATAGGGCCTATGACACACAAGTGAGCTGCTCTGATTCTGCCCAGAAGAGGGCAATGGTATACCCCCACATTGCAACGTATAATAATGGAAATGGATTTATCCCTGTACTGTTTGATAAGAAGTATGGGCATGCTTGTGAAAAACTGGATTTGAAATAATGTGCATACTTTAATGTAAGTGGCTACTTTGGGACATTCTTGCAGGGTTTGTTTTTTGTTTTTTAAATTTTGACGTCATTTGAATGTTGCTAGCATTTTAAGCATGTAATTTCATTTTATTCTTGTTTGGATTTCATGCAGAGGAGTTTAACTCTTTCTTTTTAAGTACATTTTATTAAGAGACAGTAAATCAGTTTTAACCATTCATGTTCCCTTTATTGCTGAATGTTAGAGACAAAGGAGATTAACCTTTTCAAAGAAGATAGAACTTGGCATTTTCTTTTAATGGTGGGGTTCATTGTATGAACAAAAAGAAACACTCTGAAAGGAACAGCAGCTGTCTGGATTGCATCTGAGGACAGAACTCCAGAGACTATTGTACTAGCATGTTCAGGTTAAAAATTGCTTCTAGTGTTAAGGTGACTCGTGTTTTAGAGGTGGCTGCTGGTCAAGTATTCTTCAGTAGGACCTTCCACACAGAATCCTTTGGGTTCATTTTCTTCTCCCCAAAACCCCCGATTGAACTTTCTTTAAAATCTTAATGAAGATTCCAGGAGTGAAATGGTGGCTCACTAGTTCTCAAACCCTCTGCTAGCTGTTTATGGCCAAGTTTAAAGGTACTGAGTACCCACTGATTCAGCTGACTTCAACAGGTCCTGCAGATTCTCAGCATCTCTAAAATCAAGCCATGCAGACTTCCCTGCACCTGCTCCCAGGGAGTGCTCACCACTGGAGTTTTGCCCGTTCTATTTATTTTTATGTTTTACAAGCACTCAGTCTCTACACAGGATGACAAGACTCAAAACCATGTAGCTTTCTTGTTAGCAAGTGTTTCCTTGATCTGTCAGAGCCTTGTAATTTCTGACTCCTAAACTGTGATCTGCTTCCAGCCTAATTGCACTATCAATATACACCCACTGCTCTTTTTTTTTTTTTCAAATGCATTAGAAGTCTTTGCACTGTTCTTAAGAGAAAGATGAAACTTCCATTTTAAAGAGGCACTCCTTTGAAAGCTTTTTTCTCTAGCCTAAAAACACACACACTCTTTTTCTGTCTCTCTCATATGCATTGGCGAAAAGGGATTAAGCATGTGTTGCAGGGATGATATAGAGCAGGGGTCTCAAACACGCGGCCCGCGAGCTCCCCCCAACCCCCCCGCCCTCCTCCCCCCAACGTTTACCTGGCCGACCAGCACCGGGGGCAGGGCAGGCTCCCTGCTTGCCTGCCCTGCTGCCGCGTCGCACCAGGAAGCAGCTGGANACCCTGCCCTGAGCCCCCGACACACCCCGACCCCCTGCTCTGAGCCCCCACCGCACCCCACACCCCTCCTGTGCCCCCTGGGGGAGGGAGGGGGCAGAGTTGGGGTGGGGATTTCGGGGAAGGGGTTGGAATGGGGGCAGGGAAGGGGTGGGAAGAGGCGGGGCCTCATGGAAGGGGTGGAGTGGGGGCGGGGCCGAGGGCGGCGGCGGGGGGGGAGGTGTCAGTAAATGCGGCCCTCGGCCCAATGTACTAGTCCTCATGTGGCCCTCGAGGTCATTTGAGTTTGAGACCCCTGATATAGAGTGTATGTTTAAAGGCAATAAGATGATGAATTTTACTTATTTTGCTTGAGAGTTCTGTTTTGACATGAAATTTTAATTTTTCAATATAATTAGTTGTATTTGAAAAAATGAATTAAATTGAAACTAATCTTGTTTCATATTCTGGGGCTAATTATTGTGACTTCTGCAATCGGTGTGTGGGGGCAGGGTAGCCTTAAAACACTATGTAATGAACATTACACAGACCTTTATGCTTGCATGGACCCTATTGTAGGATCAGCGGCTGACTTTGATGGGGCTCTGTGTGGATGGAAGGCTCAGCCTGTACAGAGTCAGTTGCAGGATTGGGGCTCAAGAGACTGGGTGAAATATAAGGCTTTATGCTCTTGATATCTCTGAGCAGGGCTCCAGGCACTGTGCTGTTGAGTACTGTCTGCTAGATTGTCCCCTTTCATAGAGGCCTGCCGTGGTCAGCAGGGGCGCCTTAGGATAGGACCTTTGGATACCTCTGTTTTTGACCTTGTGCAGCAAACCATTAGCACAGGATTGAGCATACAGACTGCTTTCGCAGACTCCTGGGGAGACCCCATAGTGGAAGCTGGGTTGACTGAGAGAGGGAGGTCAAGGAACCTCCCTTCCTCTGCAAGTTCTACAAATGCTAACCCATGTTAGTGTATTGCCATATCCCAAAGAGATTCAGTTTATAAAAGGAATAATCCAACTTGATACCATCCTCTGTATCGGCTGGTGTTTCCAGTCTGATTTGTGTGGGTATCTTATATTGCCAGCTCTCTGGGATTTATGTCTTGTACAGAACTACAGGCCCAATCCAAAACCCACTGAAATCCATGGAAAGTTTTGGATCAGATCCTTAATGCACTGAACAAATAAATAGTAATACTGTTAACCTGTTGGGAGGTTTGAAAGGGTGGGAAGAGGTCTGCCAAGTGATCAAGGGTTGAGGAGTTGGTTTCCAGGAAAATCCATGCAGCATTGGATTGGGGTAAAGGCTAGTGCCTTGAAATAGGAAATGGGGAGTTTGCAGAACCTCTTTGGAAGCTACAATGTATGTTACTTTGTTCCAAGACCTCCTGAAAGGAAAGTCCTCCCCTCCCCTAAGAGTGTGATTTTGATTTAATAGCCCAACTTGCCTTCTATGGGACAGGGCAATGTTACAATCACAGTGGCACCAGGCTCTCTTTGGGCCTGATCCAAAGCCCCGTGAAGTCAATGGGAGTCTTTCCATTGCTTTCAGTGGGCTTTGGATCTGGCCCTTAAACTTTTTTAACCCACTATTCTGCCTGTTCCCTAGTATACGAACATTCCTATACAATACACAGCGATATCTCAGACATGGTCTGTAATCAACCACCTGGCCACCAGAGCAAGAGGGGAATAATAGAAAGAAGGTGAGGGATTGGGAAACTGTCCATAAAAGGATTTTGCTCTGCAAAGTGGATAATAGAATGAAGTGTTGTCAAATCCCTGGTAGACACATGAAAATGTCAAGAAATCCAAGGAAATGCCCATATTTAAAATACATGATATGAGCCTCATTACACACAGCCCTTCACACCCCACCAATAATGTGTTGTGAGCACTTCAAAAAGGGAAGGAAGGGCTGTCACGGCACAGGAAGGAGGGGAAAGATGTTGGCAGTTGATCTGAGTGTCCACTGGTGCAAAGACAAATGTAAGTAGCTACACAGTGTAATACCTGGGAACTCTCACTGCTGGTTTCCAGGCTCAGCAGCAGAAATACTGAATTATTTACTGCCCTACAGACACATGATGTACAGGTAACTTATTCGATAGCTCGTGCTGAATGGCACGTATGAGATTGTGTAGCGTTTAACGTGACTTAAGAGGGTAGTAAAGCTCTAACATGCTGTTGCTGCTAAAAGAAACGGACACCTCTTTGTTTTGTTAATTGGACAGATCATAGTATTCTACACCTAAAGGAGCTCGGAAGGGGGCTATAATGTTTAGAGACTGATTTTTGTGTCTGCATCAGCAGCATTAAAATGCAAGACGATGCCATATTAAGTCAATACACACAGGAACAGTTCATTTGTTAAGTCTACTGTTGTGTATCTAGCTCAGTCAGACTCATTCTTATTTATTACTATAGAATACTGGTTCTGTTTTCAACGTGGGATGGTGATAGTCAAGGGGAACCTGAATACAGAATAGAACATACTCAGGGGTAAATGGCTGCATGTTCTATTTAGTACTAATTAATCACAAAATAACATTTGACACAAATAACAAATATACAGCATGTGAACATCAGCAAAAGGCTGAGGAGAGCTGTGTGTATTGTATTTACATAGGGAGAAAAGCACCCGATAGGATTAAAGATGTTGCTCTCTATTCTTTTTCCTCTCAGAAGTTGTAGTGTCAGCATGCAGGTATAATTGTATGTTTAATTTTTTATTTTATTTGGGCCCTGATCCAATCCCCATTTTTGAAGTGAATGGGAGTCTTAATTAGTTTCACTGGGCATTGTATCAGACCCTTTAAAGCAGATATCTAGATTACAAATATCTATTTTAATTTTGCTAAACTACTACTGCTGTAGCAGGAAGAAAGCAAAGCTTTAGCTGAAGAATTACAATGCAGCTCTCTGTTTTCAGCAATGAAATTTGACTGGATTCTTGCCTATAAGGTTTCTGCCTTTGGTAAGAACTGGGATTGAGCCACATAGTTCAGGTCCAGATGTCCCCAAAGATCCAGGCTGTCTGCATTTGGAGTTCAGCTCCGTATAAAGATCAGCCACAAAATTTGGGCCTAGCTCTGAATTTCCATAATGTTGGTCTGTATTTGGATCATGATTTTTTGGTTTGAGCTCAGGTCTGTGTTATTCACAACTGAATCAAACCCTCGCTTTGTTACCAAAGGAGGGATAGCTCAGTGGTTTGAGCATTGGTCTGCTAAACCCAGGGTTGTGAGTTCAATCCTTGAGGGGGCCACTTAGGGATCTGGGGCAAAATTGATCCTGCTAGTGAAGGCAGGGGGCTGGACTCGATGACCCTTTGGGGGGTCCCTTCCAGCTCTATGAGATAGGTATATCTCCATTTATTATTATTAACTTTCCTCCTGTTTGTCACTTTGGTCACTGATGGGTAAGAGTGAGGAATAACATGAGACAGGATGTGCAGTTGCTATGAGATACCCAAAAGCCTCAGGTGCATGGAGAAACATAAAGGCAAAGGCCACATGCCTCCAGTGCCTGTTGAGAAGTGTGGTTCACTGGCTAAGAGCAGACCTTGGAGTGTGATGTTCTACTGAGAAAATGCACGGTTAATTTGTGTCTTAAAGGCGCAAGGGATGCTAAATCCTCCAGTGTCACTGAAACGACATCTTTAGCTTAGGTGCAACATTTGCTTTGTGAGGTCCTTGAAATAGCCATAGACTGGACTAAAACTACTCTGACACTCAAGAGAAACACCAGCTGTTTGTGGGAGGGAGAGGAAGCCTGCTGTGAATAATCTAGAAAAGGGATTTTCCCCCATTCAAGAAGTAATTCCCTTGAGTTGCTGAGAGCAGCTTTAGTCCAAAATAAGCTACTTCAGAGGCCTCCCACAGCACATGCTGCAGCTACCCCTCCCCTCCCCCCCCCAAAAAAATGTCACAGATTTCAGTAGGCACTGGAGGACAAGGTAATAATGAGCATTTATAGAGCACTTCCCATTTTCAAAAGGCTGTGCACACATTCACTAAGAGAACACAAGCACAACCAACCCTCGCACCCTGTGTGAAGTAGGCAAGGAAGGTGCTGCTCCCCCATTTTCAGGTGGTGAAATAAGGGGTGCTGGAACACTTTGCATAGTGGGGGTGCTGAGAGCCATTGAACCAAACTGTAAACCTTGAATATGATGGAAACCACTTCAAGCCAGGGTGTGTGGAAGCACCCCGTGCATCCCTAGTTCCAGTGCCTATGGGTGAAATTGAGTCAGAGGGATGAAGGGACTTGGTCAAGTTAACAGTGGCAGAGACAAGATTAAAATTTAGGCATCCCTGACTTCCCAAAAGTGGCTTTGCTCTGGGCCACACTGCTCCTAAGATCCCTGTGTTTCTTTAGAAATCGCCTTTTGAGTGAATTTTTTTTTTTAAGTTTCATGATTTTTATTGTGCTTTGTCCTTACGCACCAGAAGAGGCCACTATAATCAGCAGTCGCTAATCCCCTCCCCCTGCATTTGTTTAGTAACAACATGGGCTGGAATCTCTGCCGGACTCAAGCCTGCCCATTCACTAAAATAGGTTAATTTACCAATTCCCCTCTCTGGCTAAGGTTTGGTTTAGATTCTCAGGTGGGGAAGCGGATTCTGGCATGACTGTGGCACTTGATGGGGCTAGTAATTCAATCACAGTAGGGGAGCAGGGCGATTTAATTATTTGAAGCACAAGCCTTGGAAATAGAAGATCTGAGTTCTCTCAACTCGTACTGACCCACTCTGTGAGCTTGGATAACTCGCTTGCCCTCTCTGTGCATCGTTTGCTCCACACCTCCTTCAGAATGTGCATAATACTTACCCACTGTTATAAGTGTTTTGAGATCCTCAAACAAAGGCAGTGGGAATAAATGGAAGGAGGTGACTGTGTTCAGATCCAGATTAGATTTAGGCTGCGTTCAAAACCTAACCAGGGCTAGAGTTTGGATTTGATGCTGCCGAATCCTGGCTTATTGCATGATTGTTGGTCTAAAAGTACAGCAATATAAATCTACCAAGATCACTCCAGCTTTCCTTTATTGTGAACAGTGGAAATGGTGTCAGAGTTTTGCCATTGAGGTCTACATCTGAACCAAATCTGGAAAACAGCAATGTTAGATCAAATCTACACTTAAAAGTACAGGGTTGGGATAAGATCTGGGGATTCCCTGCCCTGCCCCTGGAATTCAGAGGAGAGAGGCTCAAATAGCAACTTCACAGCAGAAGCAATCTCTAGGTCTCCAGCAGTACAGAGTGGTGGTATTGTTTTCTGCACCTGGCAAGGAAACTTATGGACATTTTCAATTTTTGCTTCATTTTAGAAAACAACACCAAAAATCTCACGTAGAGTATTTCTGTTGGAAAAGGTGCAAGCGCTGCTAAGTCATCAAATAAATCAGAGCCCACCAACTGTTTGCTTATAATCTGTGTAGGTTTTAGTGTGATTCAAGAATAAATAACTAAATGATGTGGATATTGCCTAAGGTTATTTGGTGAGCTGCGGGACAACTGCACTAGCAGAGAAGTTAAGCGTATTTATTTCTGCACAGAAGGTGCTCAGTGGTTAGCCTAACACTGCCAGGGCCCTCTCTTGCTTCTGATTACTGTTGTTATTGCATGAGCTAATTTCTCAAGAACTGGGTCCCATGGTTGTAGGTGCCTGCTTGTGGCAGGGTGTCAGAGGCAGAGTAGCAGGTGGTAATGCATTGCCCAGCTGATTGCTGCTGGTTGTCTGCCCGCCTGCTGGGGTGGGGTTGGGATGGTTGGGCTGCCTGATCTAGCGTGAAGATCAAGGATTCAAGAATGAGAGAGGCTGAAGTTCGTTGGTTGGGAGGACCTTGAAATTCTTGTGGGTCCAGGCCTCTGGATATGATTTCACAAGAGCACTCCTCTGTACATGAGATCAGAGTATGGATGGTTGGTCTGTGGTTAAGGCTTAGGACTGAGAGTCCAGAGACCAGCATTCTACCCCAAGCTTTGCCACAAACTGCCTGTGTGATTTTGGGCAAGTCACTTAACCTGTCTTTGCCTCATCATCAATAAACTGGGGGAATCAGACCCCCCCCTCCCCCCAAGGTGCTGTGAGGGTAAATTCATTAAAGTTTGTAAAGCACTTTGAGTTGTTCAGAGGGAAAGTGCTATAGAAATGCAAAATATTGTTATTTATTATCTTACACACTAAAACATATTTTTCATAAATACTTCCTCTTTAAAGGGATGCTTTTGTTAGAATCCAGTTTAAAATAGGGCACCTTTTTCACATGCCCTTTAAAAGGTCTGTTCTGCTCCTCCCTTGATGTTTCTAAGGACCTCTTCAGAAAGGGAGACACTGACTGATTGTACAGGGAAAGCTCTGAAACTGACTAGACAAAATGCTGTGAAATGCACCGAGTAAACTGAAAAACAGAGACAGTCTTCTTTGCAGCAAACATCTTTCACCTCTGGTAATCTTAAGTGTCACTTGTAACTGTAGCAAGTACAAAGAGTTCAGACAGAAGTGTGATTTTTTTTTTTTTTTTTCATATTGATGGTGTGTAACTGGCAGGAGACCCCGTTCCTAAACAGTTGCTGATTCCAAGGTTGAAGCACTTTGTGTCTCTCTGGGATTTATTGATTTAAATAGTACATTTGACAAATGGGGGGAGAACTAATCTCTATTTATACCTTTAGCATGTGTGCTGAGTCTGTTCTGTCTCTAGATCATTTACTTTGGCAAACGTGATAAATACAGGCCCACAGACATGAAGATATAGTGGGAATTAAACATGACAAATGGCAAGAAAATAAGGCGGTATGCTGCCATTTATGTGCACCAACATACCTTGTAAAAGTAGCTGACGTACTTTAGATGTGTTTGCAAGTGCAGGGACTAATTTGACAAGACATACAACATTAGTAGCCCACAGAGCAGAAAGCAGATGTAATGTAGATCTACAGAAGTTTAGACGTGAAGCAGCCTTAGCTGTGAAGATGAATTAAGTTTTTGGAAGATGAAAAGTGCTAAGTCCTTTTATGAACTCAATCTCATTGTGCCTAGATAGTACAGCAAAGGTGGGTACTTGACATGGGTTAAGTGACATGTACCGTCCTTACAGGGACTAGCAACCCATCCTATGGGTTTCAATGGCAGGTGAGGGAGGGCACACAGCATCCTTTGGGCTCAGACTGCAGGGCTAGAATTTTTCAAGAGTGGCATCTGATTTGCTGGTACTTCAGGTTTTTTGGTGTCCACCTACTGTGTCTCAAATTGGGCACCCACATTCAGAGGCCAGTTTAGAAAATTTTGGCCTAAGCGTTCAGCTCTCGGTTGGCATGTTGGCAATGAATTAATGATGTGGTTGCTTGTGCATGTTTATTTTAGACCCTTAACATTTGTTTTAATGTCACACTGATGGTTTCATTTATCACAGCAATCTGACTTCACTTAGAAAATATCGTGTCCCTCCCTCAGCAGAAGATTAAGCAATGTCTTAACTAATTAAAATAATTTTATACAAGCACTCGGAATGACACTTTGCAGAAAAAGATTGAGCCTCATGTGGTTGGAACGTATGTTGGGGATTCCCATCCGCCCTCTGAATGCAGTTCTCAGAGCACTAACCAAGCGCCCCTAGAAATTAAGAAAATGTAAAATTACTCTTTTCTGAGAAAATTGGCTCATCAAAATGTTTTTAATTGCAGTGTTGCTGTATCAGCGTGATGCGTATGCAGTTGTGGTAGAATGAAAGTAACATTTGCCATATACAGCCTAATGAGCTGTACAGATCACAGTGCAGCATAACAATAAAGGGGAGGGGGTGAGAGGATGGGCAGGAACAGCACAGTTTTCTGAGTATAAGCTCATGTGCTCAGGCAACATCTTAACTATGTTCATCTTGTAATTTGCTTGTTACTTGTGTTTAAAGTAACAACGCTTTGTAATTTTCCATTCTCTTTTGGGCGAAGGAAGGGATGAAGTGGAGGAAATAAGTGTGATAATGCGCATCGCTTTTTGTCTCTAACAGTAATAGACTGCAAGGCATAGAGCAGCCTGAGTCTCTTGGGGACAGCAAAAAACTAGAGCTATAAGATGGGTCTGAAACAAGGCAATATCTGGTGAGAAGGCATTTAACCTGTTTAAACAAGTTCTCCAAGTCCTAAAATTCAGATTACAAACTAATTCAATTCCATCCTTGTGCAAAGAGAGAACTAGCATTTTTGGGAGACTACTTTAAGCCCTGGGATCTATTGCTGTGCTTCTGGAAAGTAAAGCTTTAAAATTAATAGCAACAAGAGGGCTTGTAGTTTTTCTTACATTCTCTTCAAAAGGCACCTAAAACCTTACTCAAGCCAGAGAACCCAAGGTTGTTTGGCTTCTGATTTCATCTTCTGGAATTATTTTACCCTCATATTACAAACTGTTACCCCTCATGCTAATTGGCCCAGATTTCTCAGCAGTAAGCTCGAAAAGCATCTGCAGAAAAGGGGTGAACATTTGAAAGAGAACACTGTGAGGACTGGTCTACACACAAAGTTTGCACCAGGTCAGTTAAAGGCATGATTCTATATCAATTGAGTTACACTGGTACAGCTTTGTGTGTGGACACTCGCAAGTGCAAGATAAACCAATGTGAGTGTCCACACAGGAGCTTAACTAAGGGCATGTCTACAGTATGGGTGCTACAGTGGCACAGGTGAATGATGCAGCTATGCTGCTGTAGTATAGACACTCTCTACATTGACGGAAGGGCATTTTCCTTCCATGTAGATAATCCACCTCATCAAGCGGTGGTAGCTAGGTCAACAGAAGCATCCTTCTGCTGACCTAGCCATTCTGTACCAGAGGTTGGGTCAGCTTAATTACAGTGCTCAGGGTGTGTGAAAAATTCACACTCCTGAATGACATAGCTAGGTCATTTTAAGTGTAGACCAGGCCTGAGTAATTTTTTAGACCAATTTAAACTAAACAGGTGCAACTTTGGTGTGTAGACTAGCCCGAAGAATGTATGTGCAGATTGTCTGGAATAGGCAGATACATGCATAAAATTAACATACAGAGCCTAAGTCCCCACTGCCTTGTGGACTTATTTACAGCTGTGAAGAGTGAGTGTAAAATTCAACTGCTCTGACATGGTAGTATTTTACACCCAGTTTACACCTTACACATAGGTGTAAATGACAATGTGAGATGCATGAAGCCCCCAAATTCATACATTCTTGGAGTCTCTGTTGCTCTCAGCAGAAGGAAGCACGCTGGATTGAGTTGGAATTTTTCCATTCAGACACAGACCTCCCCATTCTGAATTTCCAGACATCCGGATACAGCACCTGATCCTCTGAAGGATAACAACGAGGAAAGAGTTCGGGATGGGATATGCTTGGCTTGGAAAAAATGTCGCTCAGGTGACTACTCCTTACTTTGAGACACTTCGGTCCTTTCCAAGTTTAGATCAAGAAATGTTTCGCTTTGAATCTTCTAGGAACAGAAGTCAGAAGAGAGAGCGAGAGAGAGCACTATTTTGTAGTTATAAGCAGAGCTCTCAGAAGGTGCTTGGCTTTGGAGTCACCATGCCTTGCTTGAACATGAAATTGCTGTTAGCAGTGGTCTGAGGAATTAGGTGAACTTTTGCTTTTGCATTATTTAACTTTCCAATTCCATTTGTCAAAGGATAAAGATGAACCCCCCCCCCCCTTAGAATGCATTTATTCCAGGATTGGGATGGAGCTCTGCTGGTGTCCTCAGTTTGCTTATAACAACAGATATGAACAAGGACCCTGGGGCATTAGTTTGTTGTGTGAAATGTGCTGCCCTCTGCAGAATTTAAGAACGCCCAACAGCTATTTAGACTGGTTTAAGGAGATTGTCAATCTCTTTCCATTGCCCTGTTTGTTGTGAAGGTCATCTCTTGATTCTAGATAAGTGCATCCCAGTTTCAGCAAAATGTTCCCCTGGTACGTTTTTACACACTTTTCAAGCAGGCTAGTAGCATTACTTGACATTTGCAGGCAGCCACATGGGTGATCCTGCTGGACTTTCCGTCATTACTGTTGAATGCTAGACAGTCTCATCTCCTAAAATCTCAACTGCAGTAACATAGCAACACCTGTCTTTGTGTCCGCTCCTTCCCTGAGTTCTAAATCTAACACTTGTCGTGAGGGAGAATAACATGAAAGGAAATGAAGGTTGCTCGCTGTCATCTCTCTACACCACAGCAAGGGGGCGATGTGGTTCAGAACGTGTCTCCTTTGTCTAGATAGACAGTTACCTAATCTCTCTTATCTGCCTCATCTCTGCAATACATTATTACTACTAATTATGGGTAAACCACTGCAAGTGTGCTGGATGCCTTACAAAAATACTATTATTATTATTTGTTTGTATTGCAGTAGTGCCTAGAAACCCCAACTGAGGTAGGGGCTCCGTTGTGCTAGGCACTGTACGATGCACAGTGAGAGACATTTCCTGTCTGAACAGACAAGATTGACAAAGGGGCGGGAAGGGAAATAGAAACACAGAGAGGTAATGTGACTTGCCCAAGGTCGCAGAGCAGGTCAGTGGCAGAGCTGAGGTAGGGACAAGGTCCTTATACTGAGGCACTTTCATTCATAATGGGTAAAGGTCAGCAGTGATACTATCTCGTAAGGAGTCGGAGCTAGATGAGACTGAGTGCACATTGCCCTGCTGAAGCTTAGTTATTCAAGGGCAGGTAGTTGCCTCACACCAGCTATTAGGAGATTATCCACCAGAATGCTTGCTTCTGTAGGAGTGTCTTTTCTCCTCCTGAAGACTTTACAGTGGAAGGAAGATGAGACAAAACAAGGGGAGAAGAGGAAAGGAAAACAGACTGATATGGGGATGAGATGATTAAGGGCCCTGAAGGTGAGGACAAGGAGCTTGGGTTCGATGTAGTAAAAGAAAGGGAGTGAGTGACAGTATTCAAGAGGTGCAGGGGGGACTTATGTGGCCGGCACACTAAGGGAGATGATTTTAGCAGTGGCACTTTGGAGAGAAGTTGGGAGGGCAGGGAAGAGGAGGTTACAGTAATAAATGCATGATGACCAAAGCGTGGTATAATATGGGGGTCTTTATCTGTTAGCGTCCCCTTGTGGTGGGACAGGGAGCTACATCGACTGGGCTGTGCCCCCCACTATGCCAGCACACTCGACTCTACATTTGTCAAGTCCTCGTCAAGGACCGACCCCTCCCGGCCGGGTCCTCAATAGTCTCTGTCTCTTGTAGGATAATGGGGAAGTGGAAGTTCCATGGCTCCAGTAGGGGCTAATCAGCACTAGTTCCCCTGAGTTTAGAAGAGTTTTCTCTCGGGGGCCCTGGCTGGGTAGGTAGGGGAACCCAGGCCTGCCCACTCCACTGGGTTCCAGCTCTGGGCCCTTGTTTGGAACAGCCAGAACCAGTCCCTTGTGGTTTCTTGAGCCACTTCCTGCCTCTGTCTTCCTCAGCCTCTTGCCCTGCTTCTCCCTCTTTGGTGGGCAGGGTCTCACCAGTCTTCTGGAGGGATCCTCTCTGCAATCCCTCTGTCTCTCTGGCAGCCACAACATCTGCTTGCCTTGCAACCTTTTGGCAGCCCCACAGCAGCAGGATAAATCAGCTCTGGCTGAGCAGGCAGGCAGTTGCTTTGTTAACCCTTCGGCTGCTGAACCAGCATGGGTATATAGTTCCCATGACACCATGGGCAAGGGCCTTAGCATCAGGAACAGAGAGGAAAAGGCAGATTTTGGTGGTGTGCAAGAGCTTGGTTGTTGGGAGAGATGCTGAGAACCATACCAAACCAACTCCCTCTTCCATCTCCCCTCCCACCCTCATTGCACGTGTGAAATCAATGTCTGGCTTTTTAAACATTGTCTCTGTTAGATTATTTGTTTGTGTTGCACCTTGAGTGTCTTTCTGAGGATCGTGGAACCATAATATAAAATTGTGATTACATGAAAACTGTCTTATGCAACCTCTCAAGGAGCTGATAAAAATTGATTCCTTAATTGAGGTGACCTTTGAGTAAAGGTGTAGCAGAATTGTACTTAATACTTGTGAGGACACTTTGGAGTGGCCTCTTAATGTAGGAAGTTGCCTAACAAGGGTAACCTCTGTAATACTATTGTTGTTGTTTAAAAATAATACCCGGTTGCCCCGATCTTTGAGTCCACTGTGGTGCTTGATGCTGAAACAAAGGGGGCAGTGAGCAGAAGTTGCTGTATGTACGTCACGTTTGCTCTCCACCAATCCCAAGAGCTGCTGTGAGCCAGCAAATCTGAATAGCCTTACAGCTGCTCCAGCCTAAACTAGCTGGTGATAGCCCCCCTGGGGCCTCTACGCCCACTGAGGGTCACGAGAGCACAGCATGCTTTGGCCAGACACACCTCACGCCCACCCAAGTCACATCTCACGCCCACCCAAGTCACACCGCTTGCTCAGGAGAGGGTGGCGTTGAGCTGACTAAACAGGTTTGAAGGCCTTTAAGGAAATTCCCAGCTGTCTGGACAAGGCAGTTTTATCCTTTCTGTGTGCTGTGTCAAGGACCAGGCCCATGGTATCCAAAAGTGAATTTATTGAGATGCCAGGAAGATGGTGGGGAAGATGCTCTCTTCTAAGATTTGTAAATTGTTTTCCTAATTCTTCCTCATTTAAAAGTGGCTGTTGATAGACTATACTGAAATGGTTACATCTTCCGTGGTAGAAAGTACCATTCCTTCCTGCTTGCATGAATTGCCAGCCTCGGAGAATGGCACAGTGCTGGCTTTTTAGAGAGGCAGGTTAGAATGTTTTGTTTGAAAAATAATGTCTTTTTGCGGGGGGAACAAGAGGGGGAGGGAGGTGGAAGAGAAAATCAGCCTGCATTTCAATGACCCAAAAATCTACATTTTTATGTTAATCAAAGGTGCTTGGCTGCAAATAGACCTATACGTATAGTTTTCTAAAACTTAAAAAGGTTCATTTGGAACTAAGATAGTACTAAAAACAAAACTGCTAGACTTTCAGCGAATGTGAAGCGGAAGTCAAAAATCCTTATCAGCTTGTGAAGCTGATACTGATTTATATTCAAGTGGAATTTCCTAGCCTTTCACAGAGTGTCTGCTGATAGACACATCCTTTTGACTTTTTTTCCGCATACACTATCACTCTAGTCTGGTGAGTAAAGTCATGCTGGAACCTATTGTTAGTTCTTTCAGTTGCAGCACGATTTTGCCTGCCGAGAGACACTTCCACTGTAGCAAATATGTTCAAATCGAGAATGTTTAGTTTCTACTGGAATGAGATTTTTTTCTATGTCCCTTCAGACTGACTGTCTGGTTTTAGTGAGTTCAGCTCTTTTGTTGCACTCTAAAAAGGAACCTGTTTTTTCCATTCATTATTTTCCCCAAGCCTATTTCTCTGGGACTGACACAGGGACACACACAATCTTCCTGCCGGTTTGCTATAAGTCTTCTGGAGTGAAACAAGCTTAAACAGACAACTTAATGCTGCAGCTTTTGTCACATGAGTAGTCTCTCCTCCTACAAGTAGTCCCTTTGACATCAAAGATAATGGTTGCAGAGCTGGGCTCAGGTACAGATAGAACACAGATTCATTCTTGGATCTGCACCAGCTTCTGCTGATTCCCATAGACTCACAGGCTGTAAGGCCAGAAGGAACCATCATGATCATGTAGTCTGACCTCCTGCACATTGCAGGCCACAGAACCTCACCCATCCAGTCCTGTAGAAGGTCCACAACCTCTGGCTGAGTAACTGAAGTCCTCAAATCTTGATTAAAAAACTTCAAGATACAGATAATTCACCATTTAGTTCATACCTGCAAGTGACCTGTGCCCCATGCTGCAGAGGAATGTGAAACACCCCCCTCCCCCCACGATCTCTGCCCATCTGACCTGGGGGGAAATTTCTTCTTGACCCCAAATATGGCGATCAATTAGACCTTGAGCATATGGGCAAGACCAGCCAGACACCTGGGAAGGAATTCTCTGTAGTAACTCAAAGCCCTCCCCTTCTAGTGTCCCATCTCCAGACATTGCTGATATTTGCTAATAGCAGTCACGGGTGGGCCATATGCCGTTGTAGGCAATCTCATCATAGCATCCCCTCCATAAACTTATCAAGCTCAGTCTTGAAGCCAGTTATGTTTTTTGCCCACACTGCTTCCCTTGGGAAGCTGTTCCAGAACTTTACTCCTCTCTTGGTTAGAAACCTTTGTCTAATTTCAAGCCTAAACTTATTGATTGCCAGCTTATATCCATTTGTTCTTGTGCCAACAATGGCCCTTATCTTAAATAACTCCTCTCCCTCCCTGGTGTTTATCCCTCTGATGTAGTTCTAGAGAACAATCATAGCTCCCCATAGCCTTCATTTTGCTAGGCTAAACAAGCCAAGCTCCTTAAGCTTCATCTTGTAGGGTAGGTTTTCCATTCCTCTGGTCATCCTAGTAGCCCTTCAGACGTGGACAAGGTCGAACTTAAGTAGAAAGAATTTGTACGGAGACCAGAACTGCACACACTATTCCAGATAAGGTCTCACCAGTGCCGTGTACAGGGGTAATAATAACACTTTTCTATCTCCACTGGAAATACCTCACCTGATGCATCCTATGATTACATTAGCTTTTTTCATGGCTGCATCACATTTGCGGCTCATAGTCATCCTGTGTTTGACCAATACACCCAGGTCTTACTCTTCTGTTGCTTCCAACTAACAAGTCCACAGCTTATAGCAAAAATTCTTGTTATTCCCTAAGTGCCTAACTTTGCACTGTTAAGTTTCATCCATTTCTATTACTCCAGTTTTCAAGGTTGTCCAAATCTTCTTGTATGATATTCTGGTTCTCCTCTTTATTGGCAATAGCTTTTAACTTTCTGTCATCCGCAGATTTTATTAGCACACTCCCACTTTTTGTGCCAAGGTCATGAATGAAAATGTTAAATCAGATTGGTCCCAGGACTGATCCTTGAGGAACTCCACTAGTAACCTCCCTCTAGCCTGACAGTTCACCTTTCAGCACGGTCTATTGTAGTCTCCCCTTTAACCAGTTCCTTACCCATTTTTCCATTCTTGTATTAATCCCCATCTTCTCCAGTCTAACTAAATAATTTCCCATGTGGAACTGTATCAAATGCTTTACTAAAATCCAGGTAGATTAGATCTACTCCATTTCCTTTGTCTAGAAAATTGGTTATATTCTCAAAGAAAGAGATCGGGTTGGTGTGCATGATCTACCTTTTGTAAAACCATGTTGTATTTTATCCCAGTTACATTATCTACATCTACTGATGTAGATCCTGCCACAGAACTTCAGTGGTGGAAAGTCTGCCAGAAGAGTAGGCCACTGAGGCACAAAATGGCCACAACCTGGCCTCTGCTAGAACCACCTGAAAGTGAGACAGAATTGTCAAAGAAGATGCTTATTTACAAACATCACTTTCCACTATAGGGACTCGTATTGGAACTTAGAGCTGCATCCCTCTCCCAAACAGAGGTCAGGTGACAACAATGCTGCCTACTCCTTCCTGAGCAGTTGTTTTCGTTGGGAACAGTGATTCATAGTGAACCATTTCTCTGGAATGCTGCCTTAAAATGGGAGTTGATTCATTTCTGGTTCATCATGGATTAGAAGAACTTGGCTGTAGCAACTGGTGAGAAAACACTGCCTTTGGCAGTTTCTGCGATTTGACAGGAAAACAGACCAATCATTCATTGTGTGAGAAGTCACTTGACAGATGTTTGTTACTTAGCTGTCTTCAATGGCTTTCAAAACTCAGCATGAAATTGAATAACTTAGTTTAAAAAAAAATTACTTTCCATGAAAACACCTTGTATTCAAACTTCACAATTTAAAAAAAATACAGAATATAGAAACCACCATATGAAAAGTAATACTGAAAGGCCTACAAAGCACAAATATATATATAAATAAGATATGAGCATGTTCACAGACTCATGCATTCTGACAGCCATGTCCTGTTCTCCAATGTGCATGCACTGCTCCCATATTTTTTTTAAGAAAGGGTATTTATTTAGAAGAATAGCATAGATCTCAAGATACATAATAGAACTAATTAGTGCAATGTATCTTAAAAGACTATTGCTGAGAAGCCACAGATGTCATTCTTTGCAGATCTGTGTAATTTAATATTGTCAGATTATTTTAGTCCTTGTTCCAGTTAAGGCTCAGATTCAGCAAGATATGTAAGCATGTGTGTGACACTTTCTTGGGGTGTCCAGAACTGTAAATCACTGTTACCCCTTTGCCTCAGCATAAAAGGGATCTGCTGGTGCTAAACAGAATGACAACTTGATGCCACTCCAGTTTGTTAGCCAGCCCCACAGATTCCTCAGGATCCAAACAGTCCTAACTTTGCCTTGCAGGTCAACCCATGGTGCATTTCAAAGCTCCCAAGCTCTCCAGAAGCATCTCCCTGCAGCATCCAGCCCATTACTGCTCATAGAAATTACCAAGTCTGCTGTCTCTAAAGAGACAGTGTACACACCAGATTGCTTAATTTAACCAGAAATTGACACTCTTCAGCTTAATGTAGCGGTACTGAGATGTACTTATGGTAAAACAACGAGCACTGAGATTTAAATGATAATAAGCAAGAATAATAGAGACAGAAATGATTACAAATAAAACAAAAGTATAACATGCTTCTGAATGCCTAAAACTTAACAGGCTGCAATCCTTGACTAAAGAGAAGTCTCTCACCTGAAGCAATCTTTCAGCATTACCCACCCACATTGCAAAGCATTCACTGTTGAAAGATACAAGGAGAGATGGCCTCTTTGTCCCCTAAGTGATGGATAACTATGATGTCTTTTTGTCTCCCCTTATGTTCCTCAAAGTTTGTCTTTGTCACCAGATGAACCCCTGGGGTTCAGACTCCAGTGTCTTCCCATGCTGATTTCACATCTTTGTTATTTTGTTCCTCCTGTTCATTTTCAATGCCAATGAACTGCCCATTGTCTCTGCCATCACCATACTCAGTTTAACTATCTTCCCCCCTTGTCTGGAAAAAAAATCTGTTTTTTCCCTTTGTATGGTTACAGACTTTAAAGCATATTATCAGTACGTATCCATAATTCCTTTTATAGTGTTAATACATTTCACAATGATAATTAATGACCAGTGTGTCACAGGCTTTCATTAGATATCTCACATGACATTCTTTACAGATAAATATCATGACAGTAATATGTTAGGTGTAGTGAGTTTGTCAGGCTTGATACAGGTTGCTGTTACGTGACAGTGATCCCTTTGCCAGTGGGCATTTAGGGGCACAACATACATAACTTGTTAAGCACATAAATAGTCCCAGTGACTTCAGCTAAACTACAGCATCCTGAAGTACCTTGCTGAATCAGGGCCAGAATTGTTCCATAGTGTGCCATTCATATGGATTCATAGACTGGCTTCCCAAAGCCTACCCCAACTCGGGCAGCACAGCCACCCTGCTTCTGCAGGATCTGGATTCCTCTGCAGCCATGAAAGAGGAGACAGAACGTGCCTCCAAAGTAACCAGCTAGAATGGGATCAGAGGGGATAACATTACCTTTATTTTCACAAGTATTTGTGTGTGTGTGTGTGTGTGTGTATGAGCTTGTTCTTTTCTATTTAGTAGCTAATCTTTAATGACTGCTGGGAGAAAGTATTTGCTTTAATATGTTTTCTTTTGCTGGTTACATACTGTATTGCTTTCAGAGTTACCTTTTGACACATTGCGTGAGAGGTATTACATAAGCAGAGCATGGAATGGTAATAACTGGATGGAAAAAATAAGCAGACTTGGGAGATCTGGAAAGTGCAAACACCATTTTGAGCTAAATCACTAGTCTACTGTTTGCAATAGGCAAAATGATATGTTTTGGAGTAATTTCCTGGTATTCAAACATACACGGGAGGACTCCTGCTATTAAAATATCGACTTCGTGCTTCAATTGAATAGAATCCAAAAAATGTTTTGTTCCAATTTTCCTTATTTTAATTCATACAAAACTCAGTTTCATGTCCATGTAAATTATATTCTGTAGTGGTTTCCTCCCTTTACCCGGTTTATTATTCTATGTTTTATTATATTTAGTAATTATTAAAAAGGTTTATTACCTTTCTGCAGCATAGTGAACAAGAAGACCGCTGTTTCCCTGTGTTATTCTCACCGAGTTAATTGCATCACTTCATAAATAAATTCAGTTAATTGAGGATGTAGTGTGACATTTTATATTAGAGAGACTGCTAGTCTAGTGTGTCAGCAAGCACATAGATTCTGCTTCTCAGAAGGAATTACAAATTTGGTTCAAGCTTCCTGGTATTGGTTGGTTCTGCTACAGTGTTAGTAATCACATACAGATGAGCACACTCATGGCTCTCTGGTCTTGCTTCTTTGGAACAGGAAAAGACTGTAGGGTAGAAAGACCTTTTGGTACCTCAGTAGAACTGTGCCAGTGTGTGTTACACAAAAATGGTTACTACAAACTGGGAAATAGCATCAATAGGGGGAAGACTACAGTGGAATCAAGCCTCCCCTCCATCTCCAATATCTGTCTTCTACCAACAAACCAAAAGAACATAAAAATTCATTATTAACAGTACTGACTCACCTGGGTGTTTGTACACGTTTTTATTAGGCAATGTTTGTAGCATCTTTGCATGCTGGAAACCCTGGAAATTAGAGGGGCACTTGATTTGCAATGTAGACAGTTTAAAAAAAATGTGTTAAAAGTAGATTCCGGTACTGCTTTTGCCCCTGATTCTCCTGACCCTTTTTTGGTTTTACAGCCACATTTTTCTGTTTTTCTTTCCAGTAATCTTTGATGTTATAAGTAATATTAGCAGATTTACAAAAAATTAGAAGTGTGAATTTTAGTTTGGCAGTCTGTTCCTTTAAACACAGTGCAACAAACTCCTAGTGATGTTGAGTGGATAGCTATTGTCTTAATTCTTGCACAGATTTTGCTTACCTTTTCTAGCCGATTTCTTCTACCTCCAATGTTTGGGTGCTGCGTACTGTATTTTTTTCCCAGCTGTAATCCTTGTGAAATATTGTAGATTTGGCAGACACTCAGAAATATGCTTTCCAATATGCCAAGTAGTGTATGCCTTTCATTTATCACTTTGCAGTTAAAGTATTGCAGAATGTTTCTTCAATAACCACCAGGCTAAAAAAAACAGAACAAGAAAATTTCCTTGTTGATCATCTTGGGTTTAAAAATTGGACACAATGAAAACAATGGTGGCAAAGAAAACAATTGAAAGTTCTGTCATTAAGATACTTAATAGCATTAGTTTTCAAAATCCCAGAGGGCAAGCAGACAAATTGGAATTCATTTCACGATAGACTTTTAATTTGATGCTACTGTTGGTGCATTTAGTGCTTGTTATTGTAGTGGCTTTCAAATGATGAAAGCAGTGGTGTGCATTGTGCCTTTCCACCATGTGACATAACTCAGGAGTTTGCTCTGCACATATCCCTGTTGAGAGGACATTGCTGTGAATCATTGAAACGAGATCTGTACACTCCCCATGCAGGGTCTTCGCCAAGTCCCTCTTGATCCTTACAAATCCTGGCTCTTTTCTCAAAGGGCTTACATCACCCAACCCTCCCTAGACCTACCACCCTAGACAACTTCCATGTATTGTATGTGATGCCATATGGTACCTCCTAACCAATGTATGGTACTCATATGTCCAATCATTCCAAACTCTTATCACCGGTTTGCTTTTTTGATGACTACCACGTACGTCGTAGTGAACGCCTTCATATTTGAATTAGGGGTCTGCAAAATGAGAGAATAGTGACCATCAGAACAAAAATTCAATCTATGGCCATACATATGTAAAACATGATTATTTCCCCATATGTATCCACATTGTTTATCTATAAAAACGTTACAGGAAAGGTACCTATATTTACTGATGTTCTTTTTTTCCATTTTGCCGTTTCTGCCCACATTGGTTTGTAAAAGGATCTCTCTAATATAAAATCAATTGTAAGTTCATTTCAGATTGTTGACCAGAACTGTATTGGTGACAGCTATATTTTAAATACAGTATTTATGACTTGTTAAAGGTTGAAATAATTTCCTTTGCCCATTTGATGAATTGAATCAGGTTTTTTCCTCCCCGCCCAAACTTGAATAAATAAGAGTGGAAGATAATAGGAATCCCACTGTAACCCCAGCCCTTCATCACGGCTAAAATGTTCTGTTGTTGGCTTTATCAGGTGTTCTCATCTGAAGGAAATAAAGTAATGGCTTCTAAACTAATCTAGCAGGCATCTGGTACAATACATGCCCAAAGACTATGAAGTGCTATGGCCTCTGTGTTCCCTCTGGATAAATTTCTTCTCCTCATGTTTATATAAGCAAACAGGATATCGCCTTGATAGATTCATTGTTTGGGCACATTCCCTCTGGCACCACAGGGCAGGTGATGGGGCCATAGGCTACAAAAGAGAGAATGCAGCCTGCGTATCTACAAACTACAAAGGGTCACACCCTATTAGTTCCCCTCCGACCATACAGAGGCGCTCTTCCTATGCATTCCTCTCAGCCTACCCTCCTTAGCTTTAGTAGTACAGCCCATTCCATCATTGTGCTACCACTGGATAGTAGGGCAGTGGCTGCACTTTTTGGAGATCCCTTACTGGAGGAGAAGAGTTGAACAGGAGTAAGTATGGAATGGCATTGAAATGAGGAAATGCCAGACAGGGCAGCTCTTCTCTGATTACTTCCCCTGTTGCCTGACCTCAACAACCCCTTTTCTTGTGGCCCATCTGTCATGCTCATTTTGGTCCTGATCCAGGGAGTTTTTCCATTGACTTCAATGGTGTTTGGATCAGGCCCATATTGCAGAGGAGCTGGTGGTAGATCTGCAGGAGTAACTTTCTGCACAGCCCCCTTTTCCTCTTAATGAGGCTGGTGGAGGACAGGGGTCATAAGCACTATGCAGACAAACTGATCAGGTTTTATGGGGCATATCTACACGACTTGAAGGTTCTGTGATATTTGCTTCAGGGCTCCCAAATAAATAAATGTTCCCCTGGAGAGCCCAGGATAGCAACAGAAGGAGGAGGAAACATGACATAAGAAATTACTTCACTTCTTCACAGCCATCTTCCTTGATGAGGAGCCCGTCAGCACCACACCTTAATTGGCCAGAGGTCCCTGTTGAAGTGGTGATGATTTACGCCCTCCAAAGGCCAGATGTATCCTCTCCAAAGTATTTCCAGACCCAAACTGCCCAGGAAGTGGGAACCCAGAGCCAAGATTTTACCTTTTCTGGCCAGCTCTTTACAAAATGTACCATTTTTCTAAAGAGTAGAAGTTTAGTGAGCCTAAAATGCAGGTCTTTCTCTGCACATACTGCAGAGCATTGTAGGGTAATGACAAGACATTATTCCTTGTTGGGCCCCTGTGAATTCCCCATGCCTCCTTAAAGGCATTTGTTATTTCTTACTGCAGTTCTGTTTGAATTTGAATATGCTTGGTTGATACTGATTTACATTTAAAAGAGAAAGAAGCCTGTAAAATCTCCTTTGGTGATCAGTGTATTAGAATTGCCAGTGACTGTGTTTGGATTCCACAGGACTTTGTCAAAGGAGCAGCAGGAATGGTGGTGGTTTTTAAAATAGCAGCTCTTTTCCCAGTCCTTTAGCTCATTCTTGTTGGCTCTGTACATTTGCTGCTCTCTCACCTTTTCTCCTGTAATTTTTCTCTCCCTATCACTTTCCAGCAAGCTCTCCTGCCCTCTTTAATTCTAATCTTCTTGCTTTTGGCAAAGAAGTTCTGGCTTTCCATTAAATCTATCACAGAGAGCAGCCGAGAGGTGTGAGGCCCCTGATTGACTCCTGAGACCCCATCATGCTGTTAGTTTTGCGTGCATAACCCCCATTGAAATGAAGGGTGTGGGTAACTGATGGGACAATCAGACCCATGAGCTCTACTGTCAGTTCTGATATTGATTGTCCCTGTGGCCTTGGGCAAGTCATTTAAATGCTAAGCATCAGCTTTCCCACCTGTACAATGGGTACAGTGATACTTCCTTAACTCACAAGGGTGGTGAAAGTATGCCAGGTTCTGATTTCATTGACAGTGGAGTAAACCTATGGCCTTGCCTACATTAGGGCTATAGCATTGGTCTGGCTACATTAGTGTAGTTGCACCAGTGTAAACTGTGAATTGCACCAATACAGCTTACCCTGCCTTAAAGGCCAAGGGGATAGACTCGGAGAGATGAGAGAGGGGTCAGGGATGCTCCTATTACTGTGACAGAGTAGTTAAAAGAACACAGTCAGTGTAGGTGGTTAAGTTGACTTATTTAAAACCATTCCAGTTAAAGACAGAGCAACCTTTAAATAGTACGTCCTGAAATTAAAAGAAAATAAGTAATCAAGATTTTTTTTCTGTTCTTTGGATGTTTAAATTTTTCAGCCAGGCAGAAACTGAGTAACTATAAAGGGGGAACAGTGAAACAGACTGTATTGGCGCACAAAGTGCGGTAAATAAATGTTCCGAAGTAAACCAACTCAACAAAACATTGTTTCCCCACTAATTTTCAGTTTTAGTGATNTATATATAAAAGTTGCCTTTAGAATTGCAATAGTCCACCGGAGAACGTGGAGTAAATTTACAGCTACATTTGATCAGCTGTTTAAAAAAAATAAGAGTGAAGAGAGGGTAGAAAGAGTCGCATCATTTAAACTGAAAAACACCGTCCAGTTGTCTCAGACAGTGCACCATACAGACCTGGGTTCTATTCCTACCTCTGCCACAGACCTGATGGGTGACCTCAGAGATTCATAAATTCCAAGGCCAGAAGGGAACATTGTGACCATGTGGTCTGACCCCTTGTGCAACAGAAGCCATAGAACTTCTCCAGAATAACTCTTAGAGCGTATCTTTTAGAAAAACATCCAATCGTGATTTAAAAATTGTCAGTGAAGGAGAATCCACCACAACCCTTGGAAAATTGTTCCAATGGTTAATTACTCTCCCTGTTAAAAATGTATGCCTTATTTCCAGTATGCATTTGTTTAGCTTCTACTTCCAGCCATTAGATCATGTTATACCTTTCTCTGCTAGATTGAAGTGCTTATTATTAAATATTTGTTCCCCATGTAAATACTTATGGACCTTGTTCAAGTCATTTAATCTTTCTGCTCCTGATCCTGCAAACACACACATGCTTAACTTTACTACCATGAATAGTCCCATTGAAATGAATGGAGCTACTCATGTAGTAAAGTTAAGCACATTGGTGTTTGCAGAATCAGGGCATCTGTACCTGTGTCTCTTCCCACCTATTGTCTTTGTCTATTTAGATTACACAGATCTTCAGCAGAGGGACTCTCTCTCAGTATTGCCAACTTGCAGGAACTTGTCATGAGTCTTGCAATATTTTTTTCTCTAAGCCCTGTTTTCCAGCCTCTTGTGATTTAAGTGAGAATCTTAGCTTTCATTTTAAAATAAGTACATTTCTAGCCCGCATTGTAGAAAAAAGGCTTGAAAATGTGAACCCGAAAGGCTCAGAAACCAGGAGAGAAAGAGAGAGAAACCCCAAACAGCCCAACATTTTGTATTATTATTATTATGTTCAGAGGTACTCGTAACTGCTTTGGTCACAAACCTCTTTGATAATTGGTGTGGCTGGATATACCCTTCAGTTAAGAAAATTATCAGGATTAATAACAAACCCTTTACCTAAGACAAAAAAGGTTCAGGAATTTTGGATTGGGTGGGTGGAACAGTTTTGCTGAGGGATGTTTATGCAGGCAGAACACGCAGAACAGAAAGAGAGGCAAAGATGGAAAGCAAGTAAATCAAGTGGCAGCCTGTAAGCATGGTGTGACGCTAGAAAAATCTAGAGAAAAAGCTTTCAGGTCTATTGGCTAAAGAGGCTTGGGCCTATAAACTAAGGGTATGTCTACGCTACCCACCGGATCGGCGAGCAGCGATCGATCCAGCGTGGATCGATTTATCGCGTCTAGTGCAGACGTGATAAATCGATCCCCAAGCACTCTCTCGTCGACTCCTGTACTCCACCACCATGAGAGGCGCAGGTGGAGTCGATGGGGGAGCGGCAGCAGTCGACTCACTGCGGTGAAGACACCACGGTAAGTCGATCTAAGTATGTCGACTCCAGCTACGTTATTCACGTAGCTGAAGTTGTGTAACTTAGATCGATTCTTCCCCCCCGCCCTCTCCCCAGTGTAGACCAGGCCTAAGAAACTGCTCCTTTTTTTTCTTTGTTCCTCCTGCTTTCAGAGCTGCAGGACTTTGTATGTTCCTTGTAAATAAACAAGACTGTATCAGAGAAAATGCCAGACTCCATCAATTTCTACTTCCAACTGGAACATCCCAGGGCCCCAAACTTAGACTGGCCACTCGGGTCAAAAAGAGGCAACCTTTGGGCTGGTGATATTGGTCTCTTACTATGTATTTGTACAGTGTTTAGAATAATGGAACCCAGTCTTGGCTGGAGCCTCTAGACTCTACTGTAATAAAAATATTGAAGTACTGACATGTTAAGATAGCAGTAAAGTTAAATTAGCTTTAGTCTTGTGCACCTGTCTTGACTGATTGGATTGTTTGGCTGTAACTAAACCACTTACAGTACTTCTAGTGAGAGAACCTTTGCCACAAGCAATAAGGGTAATTTCCTGGTCAGTAGGGTCAGTCAAAATGTTATTTTTTTAGTGTTAAATAAATGGCAGCGCCTTCTATTCTTTTTCCAAGCCTCCGAAATAAGTTGATTACACAAGTGCCATTAAGACAACTTGTTTAATCTCTCTCACTCTATTATGCAATCTGGCAGTACCAATAACAGCTTGGAGACTTCATGAATTGTTTATGAAGATTTTGCTTTGCTAAGCAATCGCTTAATAAAATAAAAGTTCCTAGGCTGAAGAAAAATAGTTTATTTGGAGAATAATAGGACAGATGCCAGAAAGATACTTTTGAGTAGTGCAGAGACAATAGGCATGAAATCAGAGTGTTTCCTCAATAGAAGATACGTTACAAAATACACTGTAATGGATATGTTTTTTTAGTCAGGCTCTAGTCACTGGTTTGTATGAGTGTGATTGACATGGGAATTCAACATCCTTTAAGGCAGCAGTTATCTTATTACTTCCATTTCTCTGACTAGGTATGACATAAAGTCACCTGGATTACAGAACTTGGAACCTAAGATCTGCCATGATTCAAGGGTTAAATGGTCACATACCTACTGTTAGCAACAACACAGAGAAGCAAATACCACCTGATAGAGGGAAAAATTAGGAACAATCCATATCTCCAAACTAGGGTCTTTAGTGTAGTCTCTGCACATTTTTCCTTCACCAGAACCTGCCCTACTCTACCTTCCCTCTGCTAACTCTCTGCTTTTCTAACTTCAAGAAGGTTCCCAGGCTGCTCTGCTCTTAAAGGCATACCACCCCATCACACACTCTATACTCTGTTCTCCCCTGTTCCACCAATCTGACTTGACAATGTTAGGTATCAGTTTAATACATATTATTGATTCGTTTAAGGTGCTGATTTTCACCTGTAAAGCCCTTAGTGGCTAAGGACCAACCAGGGAGATCAGTTCTCTCCCCATGTGATACTGCTGCACTTGGTACTGGTGTAAGTCAGAGGAGGCTGCTATCTGTCTAGGTCCTTTATCTCGCCCTTATCACGATGTTATGCGATCATTTATCCTCACAGGACCATGTGAGTAGAGAAGTACTGTCTCCATTTTACAGATGGACATTGAGGCACAGGGTTGATTAAATGATTTGCCCTAGCTCACACAGGAAGCCTGTGGCTGAGCCAGGAATTGAATCCAGGTGTCCTTAGTCACAATCCAGTGCTCTATCCTCTGGAGCATCCTTTCTACCCAGGGCATTCTCTATGAGCCCCCCTTAGCTTTGAACCCACTTCCCCCCTTGGTCTGAGATAGCCAGAATCCTGTGACCTTCAAGGGATGCAGCAGCGCTCCTCTTTCTTCTGAGCATTTGCCAATGGGGAACAATGAGAAGGGTGGTTAATAGTTAGAGAGGAAGGACTGTTCTAAAATGTCTGGTTATATGGGATGGAATTGTTCCATTTCCGTGGAAGGAAAGACTGTGCATAATGGAAGGATTTTTAAAATATTTTTATTAGGGCTGTCGATTAATTGCAGTTCACTCACACAATTAATTAAAAAAAATTAACTGCAATTAAAAAAATTAATCGCGATTAATCGCACCGTTAAACAATAGAATACCAATTGAAAAGTATTAAATATTTTTGGATGTTTTTCTATATTTTCAAATATATTGATTTCTATTACAATGCAGAATACAAAGTATACAGTGCTCACTTTACATTATTATTTTTGATTGCAAATATTTGCACTGTAAAAATGATAAATAGTATTTTTCAGTTCACCTCATACAAGTACTTTAGTGCAATCTCTTTATCATGAAAGTGTAACTTACAAATGTAGATTTTTTTTGTTACATAACTGCACTCAAAAACAAAACAATGTAAAACTTTAGAGCCTACAAGTCCACTCAGTCCTACTTCTTGTTCAGCCAATCGCTCAGACAAGAAGTTTGTTTACATTTACGGGAGATAATGCTGCCCGCTTCTTATTTACAATGTCACCTGAAAGTGAGAACAGGCGTTCGCATGACACTTTTGTAGCCGGAGTTCCAAGGTATTTACGTGCCAGATATGCTAAACATTCATATGCCCCTTTGTGCTTTGGCCACCATTCCAGAGGACATGCTTCCGTGCTGATANGGGAGCGGCAGCAGTCGACTCACTGCGGTGAAGACACCACGGTAAGTCGATCTAAGTATGTCGACTCCAGCTACGTTATTCACGTAGCTGAAGTTGTGTAACTTAGATCGATTCTTCCCCCCCGCCCTCTCCCCAGTGTAGACCAGGCCTAAGAAACTGCTCCTTTTTTTTCTTTGTTCCTCCTGCTTTCAGAGCTGCAGGACTTTGTATGTTCCTTGTAAATAAACAAGACTGTATCAGAGAAAATGCCAGACTCCATCAATTTCTACTTCCAACTGGAACATCCCAGGGCCCCAAACTTAGACTGGCCACTCGGGTCAAAAAGAGGCAACCTTTGGGCTGGTGATATTGGTCTCTTACTATGTATTTGTACAGTGTTTAGAATAATGGAACCCAGTCTTGGCTGGAGCCTCTAGACTCTACTGTAATAAAAATATTGAAGTACTGACATGTTAAGATAGCAGTAAAGTTAAATTAGCTTTAGTCTTGTGCACCTGTCTTGACTGATTGGATTGTTTGGCTGTAACTAAACCACTTACAGTACTTCTAGTGAGAGAACCTTTGCCACAAGCAATAAGGGTAATTTCCTGGTCAGTAGGGTCAGTCAAAATGTTATTTTTTTAGTGTTAAATAAATGGCAGCGCCTTCTATTCTTTTTCCAAGCCTCCGAAATAAGTTGATTACACAAGTGCCATTAAGACAACTTGTTTAATCTCTCTCACTCTATTATGCAATCTGGCAGTACCAATAACAGCTTGGAGACTTCATGAATTGTTTATGAAGATTTTGCTTTGCTAAGCAATCGCTTAATAAAATAAAAGTTCCTAGGCTGAAGAAAAATAGTTTATTTGGAGAATAATAGGACAGATGCCAGAAAGATACTTTTGAGTAGTGCAGAGACAATAGGCATGAAATCAGAGTGTTTCCTCAATAGAAGATACGTTACAAAATACACTGTAATGGATATGTTTTTTTAGTCAGGCTCTAGTCACTGGTTTGTATGAGTGTGATTGACATGGGAATTCAACATCCTTTAAGGCAGCAGTTATCTTATTACTTCCATTTCTCTGACTAGGTATGACATAAAGTCACCTGGATTACAGAACTTGGAACCTAAGATCTGCCATGATTCAAGGGTTAAATGGTCACATACCTACTGTTAGCAACAACACAGAGAAGCAAATACCACCTGATAGAGGGAAAAATTAGGAACAATCCATATCTCCAAACTAGGGTCTTTAGTGTAGTCTCTGCACATTTTTCCTTCACCAGAACCTGCCCTACTCTACCTTCCCTCTGCTAACTCTCTGCTTTTCTAACTTCAAGAAGGTTCCCAGGCTGCTCTGCTCTTAAAGGCATACCACCCCATCACACACTCTATACTCTGTTCTCCCCTGTTCCACCAATCTGACTTGACAATGTTAGGTATCAGTTTAATACATATTATTGATTCGTTTAAGGTGCTGATTTTCACCTGTAAAGCCCTTAGTGGCTAAGGACCAACCAGGGAGATCAGTTCTCTCCCCATGTGATACTGCTGCACTTGGTACTGGTGTAAGTCAGAGGAGGCTGCTATCTGTCTAGGTCCTTTATCTCGCCCTTATCACGATGTTATGCGATCATTTATCCTCACAGGACCATGTGAGTAGAGAAGTACTGTCTCCATTTTACAGATGGACATTGAGGCACAGGGTTGATTAAATGATTTGCCCTAGCTCACACAGGAAGCCTGTGGCTGAGCCAGGAATTGAATCCAGGTGTCCTTAGTCACAATCCAGTGCTCTATCCTCTGGAGCATCCTTTCTACCCAGGGCATTCTCTATGAGCCCCCCTTAGCTTTGAACCCACTTCCCCCCTTGGTCTGAGATAGCCAGAATCCTGTGACCTTCAAGGGATGCAGCAGCGCTCCTCTTTCTTCTGAGCATTTGCCAATGGGGAACAATGAGAAGGGTGGTTAATAGTTAGAGAGGAAGGACTGTTCTAAAATGTCTGGTTATATGGGATGGAATTGTTCCATTTCCGTGGAAGGAAAGACTGTGCATAATGGAAGGATTTTTAAAATATTTTTATTAGGGCTGTCGATTAATTGCAGTTCACTCACACAATTAATTAAAAAAAATTAACTGCAATTAAAAAAATTAATCGCGATTAATCGCACCGTTAAACAATAGAATACCAATTGAAAAGTATTAAATATTTTTGGATGTTTTTCTATATTTTCAAATATATTGATTTCTATTACAATGCAGAATACAAAGTATACAGTGCTCACTTTACATTATTATTTTTGATTGCAAATATTTGCACTGTAAAAATGATAAATAGTATTTTTCAGTTCACCTCATACAAGTACTTTAGTGCAATCTCTTTATCATGAAAGTGTAACTTACAAATGTAGATTTTTTTTGTTACATAACTGCACTCAAAAACAAAACAATGTAAAACTTTAGAGCCTACAAGTCCACTCAGTCCTACTTCTTGTTCAGCCAATCGCTCAGACAAGAAGTTTGTTTACATTTACGGGAGATAATGCTGCCCGCTTCTTATTTACAATGTCACCTGAAAGTGAGAACAGGCGTTCGCATGACACTTTTGTAGCCGGAGTTCCAAGGTATTTACGTGCCAGATATGCTAAACATTCATATGCCCCTTTGTGCTTTGGCCACCATTCCAGAGGACATGCTTCCGTGCTGATAATGCTCATTAAAAAAATAATGCATTAATTAAATTTGTGACTGAACTCCTTGGGGGAGAATTGTATGTCTCCTGTTCTGTTTTACTCACATTCTACCATATATTTCATGTCATAGCAGCCTCGGATGATGACCCAGCAAATGTTCATTTTTAGAACACTTTCACAGCAGATTTGACAAACCACAAAGAAGGTACAATGTGAGATTTCTGTGGATAGATACAGCACTCAACCCAAGGTTAAACAATCTGAAGTGCCTTCTAAAATCTGAGAGGGATGAGGTGTGGAGAATGCTTTCAGATGTCATAAAAGAGCAACAGTCAGATGCAGAAACTACAGAACCCCGAACCACCAAAAAAAAAATCAACCTTCCCTGGTGGCATCAGATGATGAAAATGAACTTGCGTCAGTCCGCTCTGCTTTGGATCGTTATCGAACAGAACCCGTCATCAGAGGATGCATGTCCACTGGAATGGCGGTTTAAGCATGAAGGGACATCTGAATCTTTAGCTCATCTGGCAAGTAATAATATATGGAGATATACCTATCTCATAGAGCTGGAAGGGACCCCAAAGGGTCATCGAGTCCAGCCCCCTGCCTTCACTAGCAGGACCAATTTTGCCCCAGATCCTTAAGTGGCCCCCTCAAGGATTGAACTCACAACCCTGGGTTTAGCAGGCCAATGCTCAAACCACTGAGCTATCCCTCCCCGGAAATATCTTGTGATGCTGGCTAAAACAGTGCCATGCAAAAGCCTCTTCTCATTTTCAGGTGACATCGTAAACAAGAAGCGGGCAGCATTATCTCCTGCAAATCGTAATCAAACTTGTTTGTCTGAGCGATTAGCTGAAGTAGGACTGAGTGAACTTGTAGGCTCTAAAGTTTTACATTGTTTTAGTTTTGAATGCAGTTATTTTTTGTACATAAATCTACATTTGTAAGTTCAACTTTCATGATAAAGAGATTGCACTACAGTATTTGTATTATGTGAATTTAAATAAACTATTTCTTTTGTTTTTTGCAGTGCAAATATTTGTAATCAAAAATATAAAGTGAGCACTGTACTCTTTGTATTCTGTGTTGTAATTGAAATCAATATATTTGAAAATGTAGAAAACATCCAAAAATATTTAAATAAATGATATTCTATTGTTAATGCGATTAATTGCAATTAAATTTTTTAATTGTTTGACAGCCCTAATTTGTATTATAAATTACACTAAGGGTGCCTAAGAGGAAATGGGTAGACACTCCTATTTATTTTAAATAAATCAAATTAGGATGTGATGTCACCATCAACAGCTCCATGCATTAGTGTTAATTGGTGCTGTGCTAGTCCAGAGGTAGATTATACTGTCTAGTGTTAATTTTGTTTGGCCTGAAGCAGGTGGCACAATGATAACCAGCTAGACAGGAAATGCTGCTCTCTACTGTCAAGATATTACCATTGACTGGAAACCTCATTAGGGTACCTGACAGGAAACAGTGCAGGGAAAATGTCAATTTTAAATTCAATTAAAATGAAGTCTAGGAAGTTTAGGAAGAGGTGGAAAGGGCAGATTAAAGATACCACTGAGAGAAAATCCACTGACTATGGTTTAGCTGTCAGGTGCGGTTTGTGTTGAAGGTACAATTTGGGAGCGGTTTGTGACCAGCATAGTAACTAGCACAATTTTAATGCAATAGCTAATACATTTGTCTCTGAGAGCTGGTTTTATAAAATGGGGAAGAGGCACAACAAGTCCTTGATGTGGTCAATAAAAAGGGAATCAGTTCATTAGTAGTATTAGAATGATTGTTAATTAGAACTAACTTACTGAAGCTGGAGTTGAGTGGGTTTGGGGAGAACCTACACGCATACCTAGGACCATCACGCCCATAAGCAGAGGAAGAGGGAGACAAAGTGGCTGTCCTGCTTTGGGCTCTGATTCACCAAGGCACTTGTGGATGTCCCTAACTTTAAGCATGTGAGTATCCCCAGTGAGGTCAATGGGATTACTCACGTGCTTAAGTACCTTGCTGGATGAGGGCCTTAGAGCTTATTTTCTCATTGACTGTGCAAGCTGAAGTAGTATACTGTGTAATGCCACTTTTCCTGTTTAAGATGAGAAGGACCAGCTCTAAAGCAAAGTGACAGGCACAGTTTTTTACTTCCGAGTATTCATTAATAATACTCAGTGTTTGCACCTAGCAGACATGAAACTAATTAACCAAGAAAAGAGTTGTCATGAGGTTCTTTGGCCTGTGATATGCAGATCAGACTAGATGACCATAATGGTCCCTTTTGGCCTTAAAAGTCTATGGATTCTATTAATTTCATTCATCAGTTATCTTTGTTTTTTAAAAAAGGCACTGATAACTTTAGATCTGTTCTCATTGAGAAAGCTCCTTTTGATTTCCCCATATCATTATAGTTACTGCACAGCGGCAGATAGCAGTTTTGAGCTTTGCTGTTTTTCCAGAAAGGACGGGGGAGTCACACAAGGTATGGTAAGTGGAAGATTTAAATATGTCAGGGTACCGTAAAAATCAGGAATCTGACAAATAAGGCTGTATATACCAACATGGACATGGAGAGGGCTTTTAAAATGTTACTCCATCATATGGGGTTATGATAATTGTGTGAGACTGGGAATTGCCGGAACCCATGACCAAGGCCCATGTGGTGCCACAGTTCCCCACAAACTCAGTCTACATCTGTCGTTCCATTAGCTCCCATGATGTAACAAATCTGGCTTTTTAATGTCTCCAAGAATCATTTGTGACACCAAAGTAAAACGAGATCTGGCCATCACACTGAAACTTATTTCCTGGATGGCCAGAATACTGCAAGGCAAAATCTTGTGACCCCCAAATGGATCCTTTTGTGTTTACATTTTTCCACAGGCTTTTTCAATGTCAAATATTGAACCTACATTGCTTTATCCAAGTTTGTGAATAATAGTGTTTGTGGCTTTATTCAGATATCTGCAGGATTCAAATACACAGTCCTAATGAAGAGTATATTCCTGAAGCAGAAATGCTATGAGTGCTGTCAGTGACATTTCTGAGCCTTTTTATGGCTAATGGGATGTGCTTGTTAAAAGCTTTATATCTAAAGCAGCCAACACCAGAAGAAAGCTGCTTGATCTCACTCCATTGACTTGCAGGGAGATTATATTGCACCTAGCCATTCAGCCAACCCTCTCTCCCAGAGATATTCCCTCTCACCAATTGTCTGAGGCCTTGGAAAGCATAAAAGATGACTCAGTAAATACCTTCTCTAGACGCTTATCCAGCCAGGATCAAACTGTGAAAAAAGTAAAGTCGGAGGGAAAAGGCATAAGAGCCAGCTTCGGCTGTAATCACCCCATGAGCCTCTCCCTCCTCATTTATAGGAGCATTCATGAGGAATGAGGAAGCTTCAAATCAGACTGAGTGCCGATTGTATCAAGTGAAATTCTGAAATCTATATTCAGAGCCCCTTGCCTCCTCCTGAGTCAGGTCCATTTTTAGCTTTAGAGTAACGCAGTGCTTGTATGATTTATTACACAAAATGTTCTGCCAGCAGAAAGGATCAAGAGTAGGTGGGTCCTTTACATTTGTTATCTAATTCTTTTGAATATTAGAGGCTATTTAAAAAGCCTTTTTCATTTGTGCATCAGGGCTTTACATTTTATACTGGAACTGAAATAACGTGTGCGAAAGCTACATGGATAGGTGCTGGGGGTGCTGCCGCACTCCTGGGCGTGAAGTGGATGCCATTATATACAGGGTTTACAGTTTGGTTCAGTGGCTCTCAGCACCGCTAAAACTTTTACCAGCCCCCCCGGCTATATGACCCACATCCCCACACAGAGGGTGAAATTTTGGCAACACTTAAGTCAGTGACAAAACTCCCATTGTCTTCAATAGGGCCAGGATTTTGTCTATATTATCCTCATTACCAGAAATCTTGATGCCCACCTAATGCTACGAGTGGTCAGCTAGACTTCTAATCTACTATTTTGCTCTTTGTTTATAATAAGCGTGGTATCGGGAGGGGCTGAGGCTGGCTGAATATGTATCACCTTCACTGCTGTTCTGCCCAATTCCCCCGTATTTCCCTTCTGCTATTTTAAAAGCATATTCCATTGAAGTCACTAGAGTAGTTATACAAAATCAGGTTTTACTGTTGGCAGAGGAGGTTCATGTCTGCTAGATCAGGCCCCGCATTTTTAGAAGGTCAGACCTGGGGACTGAAAACAGATACAAGGGTCAAAGCTGGATGTAGAGTCAGGACTGCAACAATGGCAGCGCTGAAAGCTGGGTCCAGGGACAGGCTGTGGGTCAGAGCCTGGGTCATAAGAACATAAGAATGGCCATACTGGGTCAAACCAATGGTCCATCTAGCCCAGTATCCTGTCTTCTGACAGTGGCCAATGCCAGATGCTTCAAAGGGAATGAATAGAACAAGGCAAAAGTCAAGTGATCCAGTCCCAGCATTTAGCAGTCAGAAACTTAGGGACACCCAGAGCATGGGGATGGATCCCTGACCATCTCAGCTAAAAGCCACTGATGGATTTATCCTCCCTGAATTCATCTAATTTTTTTTTAATCCAGTTATAGTTTTGGCCTTCACAACATTCCCCTGGCAACGAGTTCCACAGGTTGACTGTGTGTTGTGTGAAAAAATACTTCCTTTTGTTTGTTTTACACCTGCTACCTATTAGAGTCATAGGCTGTAGACAAGTCAAATGAGGATCGGAGTTAGAGTCTGGATGCAGGCCAAAGGTCAAAGCCGGGTTGGAGTCAATCCAAAGGCCTGGGGGTCAGGAGACAAGTGCAGGACTGGAGCGGCTCAGGAACGGGGCTGGAACATGGCTGAAGGGGGCTAGAACAAGGATGGGGCAGGAACAGAGACAGGATGGAGGCCAGGCTGGAAACCTAGGGAGTCTGTAGCATCACAAGGCAGCAGGGTTCCAAGTTGAGTGGTGCTGTTGCAGCTCTGGCAGTGAGAGTGAAATACCTGTGCCTGGGGATCACCTGCAGTACTGCCAACTTCATGAGATCAAAAATCATGAGTCGGACCCCTACAAATCACAAGATTGGCACAAAAAATCATGAGATTTAAAAAAAAGATTGCATTATGTTTCTTTAGGTCAGTGTCTTGATTTTTAACTCCCCCATCCCATGGGTGTGTGCATGTGGCAATTAGTGTTGCCTGCTCTCCATGTATTGGATAAGGTGATTTGGCCCCTGCTGCAGGAGCTCTTGCCCCCCACATCTGCCCCTTTCCTGCCCGTCAATTAATACTGTCCCCAGACCCTCGTCAGTTCTGTTCCCACCCAACCTGGCTCAATTCAGTTCAGACCCCCAGCCCCATCATACCCATCCCATCAGTTCTGCCCCCCACCCTATCGACCCCCACTGTCCTCAGTTCACCCTCCCAGCACTTACCCCATCAATCAGCCCCCACCCTTCTTACCCCACCCCTCTGCAGCCCCCAGGCCATAGTTCAGCCCTCCCAGCCTCACCTCTGCTCCTCTTGTAGCTGGCATTTCAAGGTATGCTAAACATTCATATGTCCCTGTATGCTTCGGCCACCATTTCAGAGGACATACTTCCATGCTGATGATGCTCGGTTAAAAAAAAAGAAGTGTTAATTAAATTTGTGACTGCACTCCTTGCGGGAGAATTGTATGTCTCCTGTTCTGTTTTACCCACATTCTGCCATATATTTTATGTTATAGCAGTCTCGGATGATGACCCAGCACATGTTCGTTTTAAGAACACTTTCACAGCAGATTTGACAAAACGTAAAGAAGGTACCAATATGAGATTTCTAAGGATAGATACAGCACTCGACCCAAGATTTAGGAATCTGAAGTGCCTTCCAAAATCTGAGAGGGACGAGGTGTGGAGCATGCTTTCAGATGTCTTAAAAGAGCAACATTGTGGTGCGTAAACTTCAGCACCCGAACCACCAAAAAAGAAAATCAACCTTCTGCTGGTGGCATCTGACTCAGCTGATGAAAATGAATATGTGTCAGTCTGTTCTGCTTTGGATCGTTATCGAGCAGAACCCATCATCAGCATGGACGCATGTCTTCTAGAATAGTGATTGAAGCGACATATGAATCTTAAGTGCATCTGGCATGTAAATATCTTACGATGCCGGCTACACCAGTGCCATTCGAAAGCCTGTTCTCACTTTCAGGTGACGTAAACAAGATGTGGGCAGCATTGTCTCCTGCAAAATGTAACCAAACTTGTTTGTCTGAGCGATTGGCTGAACAGGAAGTAGGACTGAGTGGACTTCTAGGTTCTAAAGTTTTACATTGTTTTATTTTTGAATGCAGTTATTTTTTGTACATAATTCTACATTTGTAAGTTCAACTTTCATTATGAAGAGATTGCACTACAATACTTGTATTAGGTGAATCGAAATATACTATTTGTTTTATTTTTTACAGTGCAAATATTTGTAATAAAATACCGTAGTATGAAAATGAAATATGGGGCCAGGTTCACCCCTGTGGGAACTGAGGGAAGCTACCAGTCATAAAAATCCATGCTGATGGAGTGGAGTACTTAAAGGCAGCAGAAGGACCCTCCACTATGGGTTTTCCCAGTCATTCAGGGCCATCCTTAGGCATACGCAGCTTACATGGTTGCGTAGGGCAGCTGAAATTTTGGGGCACCCATGGGTCTTACTGTCCACTAGGGTGACCAGACAGCAAGTGTGAAAAATCGGGACGGGAGTGGGGGGGGAATAGGCGCCTGTATAAGACAAAGCCCCAAATACCGGGACTGTCCCTATAAAATTGGGACATGTGGTCACCCTAGTGTCCACGCACCGCCTCGTCCCATCTCTGTTCTAATCTGACCCTTCCTGCAGGCTCCCACCACAGCTGGCTTCTGCAGCCTGGTGAGTCTTCCTCTGGAGGAGATCTAGTACTTCAAAGTGAAAACGCCTTCCAGCCTGCCAGACCTATTAGCACAATATTGAAACTGTTAAAGAGCCATTCAAGTGGTAATGAAGCCATTTAACAGGCCTTTGCCAACCTCCAGGTATATACAGGTCTCTCGCATCTTATGCGCATTTAACATGCGCGATTTCGGCTTTACACGGTCAGCAAAACCACAACAACAAAAAGAGAAAAAAAGCAATTTATGTACTGTGGCTGTAGTGCGGGCGATTCCGCCCGCCATTGAAGTCAATGGGATTTTGGCTATACGCGGTTTTCGCTTTACGCGCTGACCGCGGAACGTAACCCCCGCGTAAGATGCGAGAGACCTGTACTGTCAGTTTCTGAATTTACTGACAAAAACAGTTGTAATATTTACTCAGAACATGTTAGTCTACAGGACCTTAGTTTAAAATATGGTTTAAAATATTTCATTAGTGTGTTGCTGAAGATTATAAAATCACATCTCCAAAAAATCCTTGCATAGATTTTTTAGATGCACAATCTGAGTATTCATCTTTAGCCTTAAATGCTTGGATCTTCAGACATATCGTTTTTAAAATAAATCCTTCAAAAGACCACCCTTATCTAAATACACATGCGAGCCTGGGCTACCATCGGGCATAGGGGCACCAGTTTAATAATACTGCATAGGGCCCCATAAATCCTAAGGACGGCCCTGCAGGCATTCCTAGAGATCTGGCACTCAATGTTCACACCTGTTATTGAAAAGTTTTGTATTAAAGTTGAAAAAACAAAAACAGACAAATCCTGCAACTGGTCTGAAATTCAATACTGTCTCTGAACAAAAGGCTATGAAAATGCTCCCCAGGTTCAGAAAAGGTGATTCAGAGGCAGGGACTGGGTACTTTACCTGGTCTTCTACAAAAAGGAAGAGGGATTAAACCATCAAAACCAAGACTAAATCATAGTATATGAGACAAGGAAATCAAGCAGTTAGCCTGCATAGGTGATTATAGAAAGGATTTCATTTTGTATCCACACTACAGAGAATTTGGCAGTAATAATCACCAATAAATGATATGATCTGGTCTCCATATGATAAACAAAGTCAAAGTTTTCTGAAGTTGCTATTTTATCTCTGAAGCAGACATAAGATAAAAGATACTGTAGGACGCCTCGTTGAAGCCCATATTTGCAACACTTCCAAGCAAATGCAGTGGTTTGTGCTGTAGGGACTTCACTATTTTCCTTCTAATTTGAACAAAATAAATCCAAATCTACATTTAAGGTGTCCCTAGCCCCCATTCATAACATTGTTTTTGGAGCTGCCAATTTTGGGCATTGATCCACCATTTCATGTGTTCCAAGTTAGTATTTAATCTTTTATTGTACATTTTAAGAATTGGCCAGTGAGACCAACTATCTTGCAGTGACTTAAATGTACAGAAGACAATGTCTATGGTGAGCAAAAGGTTTATCCTAAATGTATGCAACAACACTTACATTACACCTTAGTGAATTCTGAACCTAGTGAAACAGACTGGATCATCACCAGCAAAGAAAGCTTCTATAAATGATCAGGTGCATAAATAAATATCCTGGCTCTTTGTTCAATGGTAAATCAATAGACTAATTGTTTAGACTCTTAGAGATGATTGAGATATGTTGAAGCATTTATCTATACTTTTAAATTGTAATACAGTTTTCTCTTCATTTTACCTGCTTTAATATTTGATCTGCTCTGATTCCCATGTAACTGTTCATCTTTCTGTTTGTCTTGCATGCAATAAAAATAAAATTAAAATATTACTGTTAGAGGAAACAAAATGGGATTTATTTCCCAGGAGCTAAAACACATCCCTGGATTGAATGACCTCTTTAAATTATGTTTCAGCAATAGCTCAAGGTACAGTAGTGGTTGCTAATGCAATAAACCACTGTAATAGGGGTAGAAGTGTGTGTGTTTGTCTGAGAGAAAAAGATGATGATTGAAAGAGAACAAGTTATCTCGAGTCATTTTAATGTCACTGAGTTGTTTCCCAAAACAGATTGATTATGCTTGGCATGGTAAGACTGATTCTTTAAAGCATCCTAAAGCAATGGCAGCTGGAGTAATTTCTGTGGACATTTGAGGAGTCCAAATGACAGAGAATGGTTGATATAAATGGAAGAAAAATCAGGAGAAGACTAGAAGACACATGAATGGTTACACTTAACAGAAAAATGTGTTATTTTTGAGTGCTGTTAGATATGGGGACCTGGGAGATCTGGACTGAGTTCCCTGCTTTGCCACAACCTTCCTGTGACCTGGGGCAAGTCATTTAGTCTGTGCCTCAGTTTTCCATCTGTAAATGGGGATATGTAAATGTCCTCATAGGGGTATTGTGGATAAATATAAACATTGTAAGGTGCTCAGATTCTATGATAATGGGTGCTATCTGAGAACCTAAGATAGGTAGATAAATGTGCAGAAGACATTGGGAATAGCACAGGGCCAATGAGGATGGAGACAGATGTCTGGGCTTGTGATAGGGTTTGTAGAACCTGTTTCCTCCCCATACTCGCTTTTATGAGGCGTGTCATGCCACCTGTTGGCCAATCCCAGAGTTTGTTAGAAATGCCGGGATTGACCCTTGGGAGCCCCTTTTGTTGACAGGCACCATGAAGCTGCCCAGGGAGGATGGTATGTCCTCCTACCCCCACCCCACAATCGGGGCCAGTGGGGAACTCCAACATCTTATTTCTCTATTGCTGTGAGGCTTTTGTATTTTAATGTAGCAACTAAATAATGAATGTCACATCTGATGACTTGTGGCTACACATAGTATAGCATCACTGTAATGCTCTAGCAGTTGCTTCGTGTAGAAAGTTTGAATGGGGTACAGGCAAAGTCCCTATACTGAAGCAAAAAGGAATAACCAGTTTTCACTGGCTAATCTTTGTCTCTGAATGAGGAAGTACCACTTACCAATTAATAGTGTTTGTTATATTTATTCACTGCAGCAGAGTGTCATTTTACACCTACTCAGCCGGTTTTCTTAAAAATGGCTTCTTACTCAAGATAGCTGCTTACTAGGGATGATAGGCTGAAAAAGGGATGAGGGAGTGGGTTACATGCATGTGGGAGGGAGAGGATGAAGTAGTGCTTCAAAAAGAAATGATAGGTTTGACAGCCCCACAGTCCAATTTGAACCATCCTTATGTCTGGAGTCCTGGCTTACAGGTAGCACATCAGTTCTGAGCTGAATACATGTGGGTAAGAATTGTCCAGGACCTCTTGGGAGGAGGGCCCTGGTACTCATACACAGAAAAAGCATATGGTCACCTTTCCTTTGAAATATCATCTAAATTGTACTGCACTTTGCTGTTGTGGTCTGCTTCACAATGTAGCTCTGTAACATCACTGCACAAAATGAAAACCGGTACCACGCAGTATTATCCTATCAAAAGAATTTGGGAGAAGCTCAGATCCCATAAAATAACAAGCTATTAGGTGTTTCCTTGTTTTAAAAATAGCTACATGTGAAGTGAATGAGCAATCCTGTAATATATCTTACACCCACTGCTAATGAGGGGGACTCACTTTCTGATTCTACAGGATCAGGGAGCTACAACAGGAAGTCAGTTGCTCCTAGAAAACGCTACATGTTGTCTCTGGACCACTGTCTGCTTTGAGTGGGGCAGAGTTTTTAAAGGTATCTAGGTGCCCAACTTCCACTGAAATCACTGGGCAGGTGCCTAAATACCTTTAAAAATCTGGCCCTAAGTGCTTTGCTGTATTGGATCCAGAGTGCTTAGAACCTTGCCGGATCAAGCTCATTGGGCAGATGTAGGCACGATTACCCGAAGTGCTCCATGCCCAAATAAAGATTCCAACCCAGAAAAGGGGACAGACCCAATGTGCTGCCTGGATAATGGGCAGCCCTTGCACATCATCATGGAATGATGCATGTTAGTTCCACCTAGCACCCACTAGGCAGTCACAGGTCATTTTCTTCCAGATGCTCTTCATAGTATGCAATCCCAATGGTGCAGAGTGGAGCTGCTTTGCTTTATGCCCTCTCAGTATTATTATTTGTTAAGCACCAGAAGAGCCTTCCTTACTTCAGGTTTTTATTCATGTTTAGGAAAGGAGCAACTGATTGCAATTCATTTCACACAGACCGTGTCTCAGTTTTCTGTGCCCAGGTCCACCTTTCTCCTAGCATGCCAGGCCTGCTGTGCACATCCGAGCAAAACTCAGTACTCAACGGGAGCTTTGCAGTACTTCATGTGCATTGTACTTTGCTCGGCTTGGAACTGTGCCTGGGTGAAATTCTGTGGCTGTGTTATGCAGCTCAGACTAGATGATCACAATGACCCTTTTTGGCCTTAAAAATCTATGAATTGTTGGGAAAGTTGCTCATGAGGAACCACATGACAGGTGGGATAAATAGACCCCCTCCAGGGGACATGGATTACTAAAGGGTTGCAATTCTCCTTCGCATTCTTCATTGGTTTTCTTAATGGGAGTGATTTAGGAAGGAGACCTTGAACCTGCAGTAAGGGATGATAAATTTCTGCAGCCCGTGCATTAAAAATATGCAGATAAAGAGGAGATTGTAGAGAGGTTGCCCTGATTTGTGGTTGGATACTGAACTTTTTTTTAACCTGTTTTAATTATATCATCAACCTGATTTGCCCATCACTTCCTACCATGCTTTGTAAAGCAACTGCTATTGGGAATAGTGAGACTGTAAGATTTCCATCAGTTGCAATCCAGTTTCTATTAACCACTTCAAGAGCCTGGGAGCTCAGCAGTTTGGAAACTTGAGTTTAAAAACAATAGGGTGCTTGAGATCAATCCTGGGGGATAAGAGTTCAATGGATAAGCACTTTAGGCTTTTGCTTCTGAGGATTAAGATTCAAATTGTGATTTAGGTCACATGTTTGGGAGTTTCATCCTTGTCTCAATTTATGCACATCAGAGAATCATGCTATGATTAGTGACCTCCATTTTAAAAAACTAAAGGATTAAAAATCAATGCAATGCGTGATATACTTTTCTAAAAGACAGGGGGTCTGATTCTCATTTACACTAAGGCCTCTTTTTACACCTCTCTGGCAATTTAAAGGAACCATCAGATTGATGTAGAGGAGCCTTAGTGTAAACAAGAATCAAGCCAGTGATGTAGGTTAGCCATAAATCACTGAGTTCAATTTTGTTCACTTAACTAGTATGGAAGAATAATTCCTTTCACTGCAAGAATTTCTGGGTGAATTCTCCAGCCTATGTTATGCAGGAGATCAGACTGGTTACTTGCAATGGATTATTCGGACCTTAAAAATCTATGAATTATGATAGTAAGGGTGACTGATCACGATTGGTAGACTAGTGTCAGAAATACTTACATAGCGTATAACCTTTATGTCTGGCTCAAACCAGTATTTTACCGTAAGGAGTCATTTTGAGCCCAAGAAAGGATAAGATATTAATACAATCCCTTATTGCTTTCCCCTTTCGTGGATAGAGTCTTGTATAAGGGGGGGGAAAAAGTTTGACAGTTTTTAGCAGGTATTAACTGTCTTTTTAGGGAAGAGGAGAAAGTTGGTTTAGATGGTTTTGGCCTGTTGTTGTTGAAGTCTGATCCTGGAGTTTTTTTAAGACAAAACAGGACATGCAGCGCAAGAGAAAGAAAAGGATAGCAAAGACTGAGAATGCAGCTCCTGTCGCTGATATTCACTCTCAGTTGCAACCTCGCTGCTACAAAATTGTAGCCACAGCCCATCAGCCTCTCTCTGAGATCTGGCAAACTTTTACTGGTCACGGGCTGTTTAAGGCATCACTTTTAGCTTGGATTCTGGTCACGAGCTCACAGTGATGTTGCAAAGGGTGGAGACGATTTGGCCACTGAAGCCAGGCTCCTGTTAGACATAAGACAAAAAAAGAGGAAGTTGGGACAGAGGGCTTGTCTACACAGCACAGCGCACCACAGGGGTGTGATTTGTAAAGCACACTAACTTGCTATACTCTGTAGACCCTGCTGGCATGCTCTAAAAATAACCTCGTTCCTGTGGACCTAGAGCAGTTGGAGCACAACACATTAGAGCACTTTACAAATCTGTGCCACGTAGACAAGCCCAGAGGAGAAATAAGGCGGGGAAGGAAAATGACACACTAAGGAGAGGGTAGAGTTGCCACCCCTCCAGGATTGTTCTGGAGTCATGTGATGAAACCTCCAGGAATACATCCAACCAAATTTGGCAACCCTAGGAGAGGGTGACAGCAGGAACCTCTGATTTCCATTTTAGAAGTCCAGGATTTAGCTGAAGCTGGTTGATATTGGGTGTGGTTTGGTTCCCTCTCTCTGGCTCAGTCTGGGTAGGTCAACTTTCAATATCAGGATGATGAAGGCTCAGTGGTGTCATGGTGGATCACAGGGTCCCAGGAGACGGAGGAGGAGCAGCCATGATGGTGAAACATGCACCTTCCAGACCACCCATGCTGCCATTCCCTTGTCTCTTTTAGTGACCCCCCCTCCCCAGATAAAGATGGTTCAAATAGGGGTAGTGACCTCATCTCATTAAAATTAACCAATCGTAACACATTTTGGTGATTTCAACTATAAAAGTTTCCTCCCATTTCTAGAATCTTTTAGTTCCTTGTTACGCCAACCCTGTTTGCCAGAAGCCTTGAAGCCAGTTTTTTTTAAACGTGAACAATGCAGTTCGTACTATTCTATTTCCGGCTTTGGCTTGCTTTTATAATCAATTTTAAATAATGGCCTGAGTTGCACTTTTGTTACCTTGGACACTTACAAGCCTTGGGACAACACCCTAATTTATGTGAGGAACAATACTGATTCATGTTTTCTTAAAAATCAAAAATAATAATAAAATGCAAGATCTAAGCAAACTTGTTGGGTATTTTGCCAAATTTGGGATGTGTGTGATTGCATTATTTCGTGGATGTTCTGTGGTAGAATGCTCAAACAACATTTGATTAACTTTTATTTTTGTATAGTTCCTGGGTCAGATTCAGCTCCATGGTAATTGCATCTTTATGCAATGGTAGGTTTTGATGTCTTTGAGCAAGCCAGTGTTGTATTTACGTATTGTTTTGCTTTGCTACAGAAAGCCCAGGACTATTATCATCCTGCTGTTAACACATTAATTAGTGTTCCTGTGCCAATAAAGATCTTCTGAACAAATTGTGGATAGCTTTTCAGCACCAAGCCTGCAGAAATCTCTGGGGATTTTAGGCAAAAAAGGATAAACACTAGTAATAGATACAGGCAGAATCTGGAGTTTGTGATTTTTCCAAATATAAGGTCTGATCCGAAACCCATTTGAAGTGGGAGTCTCTCCATTGACTTCAACTGGCTTTGGATCAGGCCAATATATTGTGTATCAGTTTTTAAAAAGATAACTGTGTAGGCCAGATAGTTAAACCTGGGTTTTTGGAAAACAGTTCAAGCTCACTTGATATCTTTTTTGATAAGATTACACATAACAGAGTTGATGTAATATATTTAGACTTCTATAAGGCATTTGACTTGGTACCGCGAGACATTTTGATTCAAAAACTAGAATGATACAAAATTAACATGGCACATATTAGTTAGCCAGTTTTTAATCCATAATAGGTCTCAAAATGTAACTATAACCAGAGAATCATTGGAGGAGGGGGCGGGTGTGTTTCTAGTGAGGTCCCACAGGGATTGGTTGTTGGCCCTGTCCTTTGTAACATTTGATCAGTAACCCAGAAGAGAATGTAAAATCATCATTCATAAAGTTTGCAGATGACACAAAGATTAGGGGAGTGGTAAATAATGAAGAGGACAGGTCAGTGATACAGAGTGCTTTGGATCATTTGGTAAGCTGGGCACAGGGAAAAATGTATTTTAATAGGGTTAATGCAAGATGGGGGACTCTATACTAGGAAGAAGTGACTCTGAAAAAGATTTGAGGGTCATGGTGGATAATCAGATGAAAATGAGTTCCAAGCACTATATTGTGGCCAAAAGAACTAATGTGATCCTTGGATTCATAAACGGGGGAATCTCAAGTAGGAGTAGAGAAGGTATTTTGCCTCTTTATTTGGCACTGGTGTGGTCACTGCTGGAATATTGTGTCCAGTTCTGGAGTCCACAGTTCAAGAAGGAGATTGATAAATTGGAGAGTGTTCAGAGAAGATCCATGAAAATGATTGAAGGATTAGAAAATATGCCTCATAGTGACAGTTTAACAAAGAAAAGGTTAAGATGTGACTTGATTGCCATCTTTAAGTACATATATGGGGAACAAATATTTGATAATGGGCTCTTCATGCTAGCAGACAAAGTTATACAAGAGCCAGTGGCTGGAAGTTGAAGCTAGACAATTCAGACTGGAAATAAGTTGTACATTTCTAACAGCGAGGGTAATTACCCACTGGAACAATTTACCCAGGGTTTTGGTGGATTCCCCATGACTGGCAATTTTTAAATCAAAATTGGATGCTTTTGAAAATATATGCGCGAGTTGAAAAGGAATGGTTTTGGGGAAGTCCTATGGCCTGTGTTATACAGGAGGTCAGACTAGCCAATCTGGCCTTGGAATATATGGATCTATGAAACTAAGAGGTAAAGTAAGAAAATCATGGAATCCTGTAAATTAGAGATTTAAAAGCCCTGTTGGGTCATATTGTTCATCTCTGACAATGCAGGATATTTCCCTGTGGTATATTCTATGGTACTTTTCCAGTCTAATTGTAAATCAGGCAATGAAGCTTTCATCAGTTGCTGTAGGAAACTATTTCACAGTTTAATGGACCTGTCTGTTAGAAATATTCCTGGACATTCATCTTCAATTTTTATTTTCTCAGTTTAACCCGTTATTCTTAATTATACCCCCTTGGCTGAAAGCTGGACTGTATTCAGGGGCGGCTCCAGGCACCAGCACACCAAGCGCGTGCCTGGGGCGGCAAGCCGCGTGGGGTGGCCTGCCGGTCGCTGTGAGGGCGGCAGTCAGGCTGCCTTCGGTGGCAGGCCTGCGGGAGGTCCGCCGATCTCATGGCTTTGGTGGCAATTTGGCGGCGGGTACGCTGAAGGCGCAGGACCGGCAGACCTCCTGCAGGCATGTCGCCAAATCCGTGATACCAGCGGACCTCCCGCGGGCATGCCGCCGAAGGCTGCCTGACTGCCGTGCTTGGGGCGGCAAAATACATAGAGCCGCCCCTGACTGTATTGTATTGGAAACCTTGGAGAAACTTCACAGTGATTTCTGAGGGCATCGGATTGCCTCCTGGAAGTAGCTTGTAGCATTTTTTTATTTTTTTTTAAAGCATTATCTTAACCCTTCCCTCACAAAGATTTCCCCGGATTGTGCCATCAGAAGAAGAGGAGTTTGTCCCTGTAAAACAAGCAGAGGATTTGTTGATCAAGCCCTGTGTATCCCACAAGATCTGCAGGAGACCTTTGCATGGAGACCATATGCCTCTGCACCAGCTTTGGAGCTCCCTGCTCTTGTTCCTCAGCTTCCTGACAGGGCAACACTATTGTAGCACCAATGGCAGAGTTTTCCCCACTCACTGCTGTCTCCATTAATGGAGTGCAGGGGTTCTCGGACACAGGGGAAGGCCACATAAATGTTAGTTTAGCCTGAGGCTTTTCATCACAGTTACCACTGCTCGCTGGGGGCAACTGTGCACATCTTCCCCTTCCCCATACATGCACTCCCAGTAGGGTGACCAGATGTCCCAATTATATAGGGACAGTCCCGATATTTGGGGTTTTGACTAATACAGGCGCCTATTACTCCCAACCCTTGTCCTGATTTTTGACACTTGCTATCTGTTCAGCCTAACCCTCAGGCCCTATTGAGAGTCTTCAACAGTGTTGTGAGGGAGGGAGATACATTACTAGGAAGCTGACTGACCTACATAGGAGTCATCGAGTTTAAGGCCAGAAGGGACCACTAGATCATCTGTCTGACTTCCTGTCTATCACAGGCCACCAACACCTACACAGTAAACCCAACAACCAAAAATTTACCAAAATAATACAGCCCATAGGAGACCAGATTGTTATGTGCCACAGGCAGAGATTGCTGTTTAATTGTTATTATTGGTAATTGTAATGTTAACATAAATATTGAAAAAAAACCACCCTAGCATAACTAGATATTCCAGACATAAAATGATATATCTGAAAACAATTAAAATTGGAAGAATTGCATTTTTTGTTCCAAGTTTATACAGCACCTACCACAACTGGAACACCTCAGAACTAAAGCAATACAAATAAAAATAACCAATTGCTATTATTTTCTATTATACCCTTTATTTGCGGATCTGCAAATTAGCAAACATGCTGATCCTGTCTACATTTTCACCAAAAGGTGGCGCCATCCATTACAACATCATTTTGCAGCAATATAAAACTGAAGTCATTTATAATAATGTAAAGGAAAAAAAAAATCAAACAAAATAGCTAGGAGCCCAGATAGTTTACAAGTGTCTACACAGTCTGCCTTGATGTTTTCCAACCTGCTTCAGGCAAGTAAGATAGCTAGCTAGGGATTTCACATCCTGATCCAAATATCCCAATGTCTATGGCAGGTTTAGCTACAGTCCGAGAGAAACACAGGTGTAAATGGAATGAGCCACATACCATCAAACTTACCACAAAATCTATGAAGTGGCAATAGTAAAAGGGAGAGATTTCAACGCTGTCAGCTTCTACAAAGAGGTGATTGCTCTACAAAGGCGTCAAGTTCCTGAAGATATCCTGTATTATCAGTGTAGAAGTTCTCTTTGCATTGACTCCTGAAGGCCTTGCTGAGCTATTTGTATTATCTGGCTGTGGGAGTTTCAGACAAGAGAATTAGATGCCTGGGGATTTTTGGTGTTAACGTCGTGCAAACAGCCACACTATTTTTTTAACGAGCATCATCAGCATGGAAGCATGTCCTTTGGAATGGTGACCGAAGCATGAAGGGGCATATTAATCTTTAGCGCATCTAGCACGTAAATATCTTGTGATGCCGGCTACAACAGTGCCATGCGAAAGCCTGTTCTCACTTTCAGGCGACGTAAATAAGAAGCAGTCAGCAGTATCGCCCGTAAATGTAAACGAACTTGTTTGTCTGAGCAATTGGCTGAACAAGAAGTAGGACTGAGTGGACTTGTAGGCTCTAAAGTTTTACATTTTGTTTTTGAGTGCAGTTATGTAACAAAAAAAATCTACATTTGTAAGTTACACTTTCACGATAAAGAGATTGCACTACAGTACTTGTATGAGGTGGACTGAAAAATAGTATTTCTTTTGTTTATCATTTTTACAGTGCAAATTTTTGTAAAAAAAATATATTTGAAAATGTAGAAAAACAGCCAAAGTATTTAAGAAATATCAATTGGTATTCTATTGTTTAACAGTGCGATTAATTGCGATTTTTTTTAATCGCAGTCAATTTTTTGAGTTAATCACTTGAGTTAACTGATTAATCGACTGCCCTAGTTCCCAGCTGAGAGTCTCTCCCTTGTGCTATTTAGTTAAAGGGTGTTGATGTTTTTACAAAAATATATAATTTAATAGCTAGCAAGAAAGAGAATTAAGCAAATGAGTGAGAAAANAGTTAACTGATTAATCGACTGCCCTAGTTCCCAGCTGAGAGTCTCTCCCTTGTGCTATTAGTTAAAGGGTGTTGATGTTTTTACTTTTGTATTGACAAAAATATATAATTTAATAGCTAGCAAGAAAGAGAATTAAGCAAATGAGTGAGAAAAATNTTTGTATGAGGGACTGAAAAATAGTATTTCTTTTGTTTATCATTTTTACAGTGCAAATTTTTGTAATAAAAAAAATCAATATATTTGAAAATGTAGAAAAACATCCAAAGTATTTAAGAAATATCAATTGGTATTCTATTGTTTAACAGTGCGATTAATAGCGATTTTTTTAATCGCAGTCAATTTTTTGAGTTAATCACTTGAGTTAACTGATTAATCGACTGCCCTAGTTCCCAGCTGAGAGTCTCTCCCTTGTGCTATTAGTTAAAGGGTGTTGATGTTTTTACTTTTGTATTGACAAAAATATATAATTTAATAGCTAGCAAGAAAGAGAATTAAGCAAATGAGTGAGAAAAATATGATTGTTACCAGTGTCTTGAGTACGTTAAACAATTTTGTTAGACCATTTGATCTCCTATCTAAATCCTGTGTTTATAGATATAAATAATAAAGATGTGACTCTAGAATGACAAATGGGATTGTTCCTCTGTACTTGCATCAATAGTTATCACCATGGAATCATGTGTGAAATTGGTTATTGATGCAGAACTCTTCCTCATAACGCACGGTAATGGTGTCATGTTGAAGTATGTGGCTTTGAAAATAGAGTAAGATAAATCAAAAGAATAACGTGTTTATTGATTTAATTACTTAGGTTTTTCTGTGATGCTCATCACCTTTAGTATTTGATTGTCCCACAAACAATTAGTGCATTTACCCTCACAATGTCTTTGTGAGGACGAGAAGTATGTTAATGCCCATTTTACAGCTGGGAAAGCTAAAGTATGGCAGGGGACTAGTCCAAGGCCACACAGGAAGTCTTCATCAAATCCAGGAATAGAACTCAGTTGTCCTGCCTTCCAGTCCAGTGCCTTAATTATAAGGCCATCTTTCAAGGAAGACAAGGCCATTGAGGAGAAGCTAAATTAATTCTTTGCATCCTCTTTACTGCAGAGGATGCGAGGGAAATTCCCACACCTGAGCCATTCTCTTTAGGTGACAGATCTGAGGAACTGTCCCAGATTGAGACATCATTAGAGGAGGTTTTGTAACAAATTGATAAATTAAATAGTAATAAGTCCCCAGGACCAGATGGGATTCACCCAAGAGTTCTGAAGGAACTCAAATATGAAATCACAGAACTACTAACTGGAGTATGTAACACTTAAATCAGTTTCTGTACCAGATGACTGGAGGATAGCTAATGTGACACTGATTTTTTTAAAAAGGCTTCAGAGGCGATTCTGTCAATTTCAGGCTGATGAGCTTAACTTTAATACCAGGCAAATTGATTGAAACTATAATAAAGAACAGAATTATCAGACAAAGATGAACACAGTTTGTTGGGGAAGAGTCAACGTGGCTATCTACTAGAATTCTTTGAGTGTGTCAATGAACATGTGGACAAGGGTGATGAAGTGTGTCACGGGGGTCTAATGGAGGTCACAACTGTGAGTGTCAGTATTAGGTCAGATTCTCCAAACTGGACAAACACTCCCAAACTAGTGGTATATTCTATAGTTAGATTTAACCAAACTAACAATGTGTGCGCGCTCCTGGGACACTTTACTAGCTCACCATAAAGCCACGGACAGTCCCCTTAGCGCTCTAGTCTCATTTACCACCCAGCCCTACTGGATTAGTGTGATGAAAGGTTATTAAAACCAGAAATCACTACTCATTAGGTTCAAGGGTGCTGGAACAATTTTCATAGTGGAGGTGCTGAGAGCCATTGAACCAATCTGTAAACCCTGTATATAATGGAAACCACTTTAAGCCAGGGGGTGCGGGAGCACCCCCAGCACCTCTAGTTCCAGCACCTATGATTAGGTTACTCCCAATCCCAAAAGATCAGTCACTCAACTCCAGGTCACCAGATGCTTATAATCTCACCAAAGATAAGGCTGCCAGCCAGTTACTTCAGTAACTAACTAAAGTTTATTAGCTAAGAAAGAAATGAGAGTTATTCAGAGGTTTAAAGCAGGTAAATACGTGAATTAAAGCTTGTAAATCCAAAATGCTAGCAGGGATGTTATATCTGCTAGTTTTTTTTAATCAGGCTCTCTGGATTTGCCCAGACCTTTGTTCAGAATTGTCCTTGTCAAAGGTCATTATTCCAGAGATGAGGTAGGAAAGAGGTAATCAGGGGCCTTTGTTCTTTCCTTTTATATCTTTACCCCTTTTCTGGAAAAATCCTGGCTGTGCCATGGAGTTGGCTACATGGTGGGTTACACAGCTCCAAAGTCTACCTGCTCTTCCACCAGCCCTTCATTTGAATTGCAAATCACTTCCACACAGAAGAGGCAGGCAAAGATGTAGGAGGTGTCTCTAGGACTGACAAGCAGGAGTGTTTGTTTATAGATCTTTTGTTACTCTGGAAGAGCTAACCTGTGGGCGTTTCCCAGACTCACAATTGGTTTGAGTTACAACCGCATAGCAAAATTTCATAACTCCATACACAACGTTGAAACACACCTTATAACTAGATAATAATACACAGCAGATTATAACGTTTCCAATAGTACCTTACAAGGCATACTTTGTACAAGATTTATCACACTTTTGTAAAAGTGGCAACCATATTAGTGTGGATGGCCACCTTCCACAGTATGTAGCATCACAACACAGATATACTGTACTTGGATTTTCAGGAAGTGTTTGACAAGGTCCCTCACCAAAGGTTCTTAAGCAAAGTAGGCAGTAAGGGGATAAGAGAAAAAGTCCTCTGATGGATCAGTAAACTGGTTAAAAGATAGGAAATAAAGGGTAGAATTAACAGTCAATTTTCACAGTAGAAAGAAGCAAATAGTGGGATTCACCAAGGATCTGTACTGGGACCGGTGCTGCTCAACATATTCATAAATGATCTGGAAAAATGGGTAAACTGTGAGGTGGAAAAGTTTGCAGATGGTACAAAATTACTCAAGATAGTTAAATCCAAAACATACTGCAATGAGTTACAAAAGAATCTCACAAAACTGGGTGACTGGACAATAAAATGGCAGGTATTCAGTGTTGATAAATAGAAAGTTATGCATATTGGAAAACTTAATCCCAACTACACAGACAAAATGATGGGATCTAAATAAGCTGTTACCACTCGTGAAAGAGATTGTGGAGTCATTGTGGATAATTCTCTGAAAACATCCACTCAATGAACAGCGACAGTCAAAAAAAGCTAACAGAATGTTAGGAACCACTAGGAAAGTGAGATAATAAAACAGAAAATATCATAATGTCACAATATAAATCCCTAGTATGCCCACATCTTGATTACTGAATGCAATTCTGATTGCCCCATCTCAAAAAAGATATATTAAAAATGGAAAAGGTACAGAGAAGGGAAACAAAAATGATTAAAGGACTGGAACAGCTTCCATACAAGGAGAGATGAAAAATACTGGGAATGTTCAGCTTGGAAAAGAGACGATTAAGTGGGGGGGGGGGGGGGGAGAGATATAATAGAGGTCTATAAAATCATAAATGGTGTGGAGAAAAAATGAATAAGGAAGTGTTATTTACCCCTTCACATAACACAAGAACCAGGGGTCACCTAATTAAATTAATAGGCATGTTTAAAACAAACAAAAGGAAGTACTTCCGCACACAATGCACAGTCAACCTGTGGAACTGATTGCCAGGGGATGTTGTGAAGGCCAAAAATATAAGTGGTTTCAAAAAAGAATTAGATAGGTCCATCAATGGCTATTAGCCAAAATGGTCAGGGATACAATCCCATGCTCTGAGTGTCCCTAAGCCGCTGACTGCCAGGTGCTGGGACTGGACGACAGGGGATGTATCATTTGATGATTACCTGTTCGGTTCATTCCTTCTGAAGCACTTGGCAGTGGCCACAGTTGGAAGACAGGATACTGGGCTATATGGACCATTTGTCTGACCCAGTGTAGCCATTCTTATGTTCTTCCTGGTCAGAAAACAAACATGCTCAAGCTAACATTTCCTCAAAACTTTCAATGACCAGATGAAATTTGGTTTGGCTGATTTTTCATTTTTAAATATATTTTATGTATTAATTACTGATCATGTGTTCAAGAGACAAATTCTGAAAATACTTAAGGTGACACCAACTAACTTGGCCCTGGGACTTCTGGATCTTAATACATGAGCCGCAACTGCCTCAGCTACAGGATTCAGCTTTCTTACTGATGGCTGTAGCAGGCTCAAATCTCCAACACCAGAGGGGGAAGTGACATAGTGAGTAGGCATATCTTATAAACATATGGGTAATTTTGCTTGCATGGATAATCTCATGGAACACGGGGACTAATCATGTGATTACAGTAACACAGGTTGACAAGCATTTGGAATCATAGAACATAGAGCTAGAAGGTACCACAAGGTTCATCTAGTCTAACCCCCTGCCAAGATGCAGGATTTGCAGGACTGAGTCCAAAATGGAGATTGTGCCTGGCCATTTAAAGTCCAAAAATAAGACTCTGTAAGAAAAGTGTTCTTAATAAAAGGGTGTCATTCACTGCTGTCTGAGCTCAGAGCAGCAATATTCCACTGCAGGCAGAATTCAAACATGTTATTTTAGACACAGTATAGTTCTTTCAGATGCTGGGGGAAGGGCATATTGGGCAGGATGCAGAGAGAACCAGCAGGCATTGTTCAAGCTTTAGTGGGAGAAGGGGGGAGACTGACATTTATTCATTATTTATCTATTTTTTAATATTAATGAGTTCTAATTGTAATCAATCACTTTCTCTGGTTAGAAAAACTGGCATATGATAACAGGATTAGATCTTTAGGAAGTGCTGGGTTTTGGTCAATAGAGACATTAGGAAATGACTACTTGAGCATTGCTAAAATGTTGTTGGGTAAATAACACACAGCAATGCTATTTCCTTTATGCAGATGAGCGGTTCAATCGTTTTGACTAATGCAGCCCATTTTGCCATACCCTGCTGTGTCTGGCAAAAACCTGCTTTCCCAGGAAATATTAACTCTGAGTGTGCGCGCGTAGGAGCTAGAACCCAGGAGTCAGTTTCTGAGCTGCACACTAGACCCACGCTGTGAAGCCACAGCCACTGGATGGGGATGCGGGAATTTAAGGCGTTGTTTTGTGCTGATTGTGGCTCCTTTCCGAACCCAGAGGGAAGTGCTTCGCAGGTTCCTCCCAGACCTGAGCCACAAAGGGGCATTCCAGAGCAGGGTTAGGGCACAGGGGGCGTAACCCACATACTTATGCATGCACACCCCATATCGGGCAGACAGATTACTCCTGCTCATGACAAGCAATTGGCATGGGAGGCGGGGGCGGGCTGCAGCTAGCCAGATGACAAGCAAGTAAATAGTGTGCCTGTTGGGTGTCTGCTCTGGAACCAGAAGAGGTACTGCCACACACCCCTGCATGGGCAGCCTATGTGTGTGGGGGGGAGGCACTACCCTGTTGCTTCCCCACCAGCTGGGGGCAGAGAAGGGGAGCAGAATATGCGCACCAGGGTGGGCAGACACTAATTTGACCATCTGCTGGGCAGCTCCTTGTGCCCTCCCCCGTGAAAGGCAAGGGAGTAACCAAGTACAGTCTAGGCATAAATGGTTACTTTCAAGCCATCGGTGAAGCTGATCTTTCATCTCTTGGCTTTCCCTCAAACCCACCCCATTGCTCTCCTTCTTTCCATCACTTCTAGGTCCACATGCTCTGCTCTCAAAGCCCCAGTGGTTCCATCTCTGTCCTTTAGGGTTGCCACCCCTGAGGTACAAAACCCCAGGCTATCCAGGAAGATGCTGAGCCCAGAACACTGGACATTTGGCAATATGTACTGAGCACCCTTACAGGTTTACCAGGACAGCTCCCTCAAAAAACGGACAATCCTGGGAAAACCTGGGCAGGTGGCAACACTTACTGCCCTTCTGCTTTTGTTTGTGTGTTTTAGTCCCATCTTGTGCTCTCCCTTTTCCTGTCCCCACTCCACATTTTTCTCTGCTTCCATCGTCTCCTATCACTGTGTCTCCTGTTTCTATTCTCATGCTCTCCTCACAGTCCTCCTTCCACCCCTGGACTCTCCTGTCTCTCTTGTGCTCCCCCCTTCTGAGGTGATTTAGTGGGGAGGAGGGCACCTGCTGGCTTTTGCTCTTTGCTTGCTGGCTCCCATACTCTGCACCAGTGGTAAATGACATAGCTCCATTGAAGCCAGTGGAGCTATGATGACTTGTACCAGCTGAAGCTCTGCCCCAGTAGGAGACAAACAGGGCATGGGAGTGGGGCGGCCGAGAGACCGTGTACAAATAAGGAGTCAGCTAGAGGCTCCCAGTAGCAGTGGAAACATGATCCCAAATGTGGGCAGGAGAAGAGGGTTTGCTGAGAGCTTTTTGACCATGGCTCCAGTGCAGCACATCCAACACTTGTTTAAGTGGGGATCTAACACTGTGGTAGAATCTCCTAGGGCTTGATGAGCTATGAATACAGCTTCTGTACTAGGTACTTTAGCACGAATGCTGCTGTGAAGAGCTTTTCAAATAATGATATGCTGCAATTTCACTAATGATTTAAAGAGACTCTCTCCTGGTCTCGGAATATGAGATGGAGATGGAACCGTCTTCACAGTGGCATCCCACAAAGTATTAGCTTTACAAGTACATCTTGTTCCTGGCTCATTTCAGAAATCTGCTCTTTGCTGCGCATTCTAGCCCTTCAGCTCTGCTACGGTCTGTCCGTAATTAGTACCAATGTTACACTGTCATCATTGTGTTAGGCTTATTGGTTGTCTATTTCTGGGTATGACGTTGCTCAATTTTACATTGTATAACTTGTTTCTGATTTCATTAACAGGCAGAACTTTGGGTGTAAAAACTGTTTAAGACTATCATTGTAGAACCATATAGATGCTGGTTAAAAGATATTTAAGTAGAAATACCTGAAACAGAGAGAGAGTAGGACCCTCCCTTTCCTGCTCAGTTTGGGCATGTCGCAGGCACAGGATGGGAGGGCCTGGGGCAACCATGGCATGGGCACCTCAGTGCCCAGAGCAGTGCTGATGAAGGCAGACATTTCAGAGCTAGTTTAGTGGAGTTGGAGACAGTTGCAGACTTGCGGATCCTGTAGTGGGGGCAGGTAATGTGTTCTGTCTGGTCATTTCTGTGTTTTTATTTAGACCCAAGGTAAAATATTCAACAGCTCCTAAGTCCCATTGTCCAAAGAGACTTAGGAGCCTAAGTTTCATTGAAAGTCAATGGGAGTTAGACACCTAAGTGCATAAATCACTTTTGAAAATAGGACGTAGCCTCCTAAATCGCTTAGGTGCTTTTGAAAATGTTATCCCCTATTGCATACAAAGGGGGAGGGGGCAGTATTTTAATAGATGCTCCATTTGTTGAGCATCTTACAGCTAAATTGTTGGGAAATTATTGTTCTTTCCAGTTTTTGGATGAATAAAGCAAACAAGGGCCTGAGTCTCCAATCAGTCTCCCTGATGTGAATCAGGAGCAAGTGTTTAAGTCAGTGGAGTTACACCAGTGTAAAATGGGCATGACAACAGAATCAGGCAATAATCAATCAGGTCTTACCAGTTTGACTCTTAATATATAAATAGATCTCAGTTTAAATTTAGGAAGAATCTCTGAATTTTAATTCTCATATGATTGTTTTTCTTAGTTGTCCTTGATATCTTTTCACTGCATTCATTTAAAAATATGGAAGCTATCTGGTGGCTAATGTAATACTATTAAATTTCCCTCATTATTATTGGGATTTAGAACCTGACCAAAAAACCCTTGAAGTTAATGGAAAAACTCCCCTTGACTTCAGTGGGCTTTGGATCAGGTCCTTCATTATCAAGCTGATAGTTACCTTAAATAGATAAGAGCAAGTGAAGCAAACACTCTAACCTAGCTGATAAAAGACCAAGTGTATGCCATGGGTAGCTACATTAATTTCCATGCGCTTACATTAAGGAATTTTGCCAGTGTGTCTACCTCACTGCTGAAACATGTTCAGTTACTTTGGGGATGTTATTTTGGTTAAAGATTATTCATATCTATTTTCTCACTGTACTTTCAGTGCTTAATACCTTCATCAGGAAATGTTCTCCATACAAGATCACACAATATCCTCCCACATGACTCCATTGGAGCCCCTCAGACAGGGTGTTCCTGAGGTCTGCTGTCTGAGCCTTGCCTGCACTCTACCTACATGCCATGGAAAGGGTCTCCATGCTGGTCCTGCATAGCCTGGTGTAGAAAGCCACTGTGGGGGTGGGCCAGGAGAGAGGCTGAAAACCCACATTTATGTGGATCCAGTGGTACAATCCCTAGTTCCGAGAGACTGTGGTCATTATTCCACTCCATAGGCTGGGAGATATGGAAGAAGTACTAAACTACTGTCTTGCTTTTGGGCCCTGTGACAGGCAGGTGGTTGAATGACACTTTCCCAACAACTCTGCTCTCCACGGCATAGAAGCCAGATACTCAGCCTTTATGCAAGTGGAGTGAAATAGCAATCAGACTAATTTCCTGACTAAGGAACGGAGTCTGAACTAGGACATGCACTGTGTTTGAACTCGACAGCTCATGTGTTGCATCATTCTCAATATACTTCTGTATTAATAGCAAAATACGGTAGCCCTCTAGTGGCTGTAAGATCTCAGAATTCCAGAGAGTATTAAGCAAAAGACTGCCTACCCCTGCTATACAATCTATGGCACGCGTGCCGAAGGCGGCACACGAGCTGATTTTCAGTGGCACTCACACTGCCTGGGTCCTGGCCACCGGTCCAGGGGGCTCTGCATTTTAATTTCATTAAATGAAGCTTCTTAAACATTTTTAAAACCTTATTTACTTTACATACAACAGTTTAGTTATATATTATAGACTTATAGAAAGAGACCTTCTAAACATTAAAATGTAATACTGGCACACGAAACCTTAAATTAGAGTGAATAAATGAAGACTCGGCACACCACTTCTGAAAGGTTGCCGACCCCTGCTGTATAGTTTAGTAGATAAGTGGCTTCTTCACATTTCAAAGGGATTCTTCAAATCCCATGAAGGTTTGAATTGTATTTAAAATTCCTATTAATCTTTCCCCCAGTTGTGTCATTATAGAGTAATTAATTCTGCTCACATTTCTAAAACATAAAACAAGACTGATATTGTTATTCAACATGTAAAAAACCCCAGGACAATTGGAAAAGAAGCAGTCCAGACATTTGAAGATTTAGACACGGATTCTGCAAGCCTTCCTGATGAGGAACTCCCTTTGAAGTGACGGGTACTTCCTCACATGAAGCTTTGCAGGACTGATCTCAGCTTTTTCTATCTATGACAGCAACAGTTTGGCCATTTAAATGCTCAAGATAAACAGGGACATAATTAGGGCAAAATTAGTTACTCCTCCCTAATTCACAGTTCTCATGTGTATGTTTAAGAACCCAAAAAGTGGACAAAGTTGAGTGGTTTTTAGAGTTGAGTTAAAAAATGGTGTAGTGGATGGAGCACAGAACTAGAACACACAAATTCTGGGTTCCAATTTTGAAAACTGACTTCCTATATCACCTTGAGCATGTCACTTAATTTACTAGAGGGATTAGGAACATCAGAAAGTAAAAATCATATTCATCCTGGAAAAATGCCAGGTGTAGGGCAAAATAATCTGGAACAGTTTTGGTAGGAGACAGAAACTAGCGAAGAAGAATGCTGAAACAGATATAGGAATGATAGTAGACAAGTCTGCAATTAATATTAATAATTCTTTAACATTAGCACCCAGAGACTTCAATAATACATCAGTACTTAGATTTTTCTATAGCATGCATCACTATTATCTAAACAAGTTAGTCAGCTAATTTTTGCCTAACTCTCAGGAGTATGAGGCTTAATTAATTGATGTTTGCAAATAGCTATGGTATCCTCTGCTCAGAGATGCTATAGAAGTGAAATTATAATTTCATTATAATTATTTGGCAATTAGTTTTGATAATCTTTTTTGGGTGCCATAAGTCAGTTGACCTTCCCAACACAGACACACACGCTCTCTCTCTTTTTCCAGGTGGTAGTACATATGTTAAGTGTTCATGCCCAGTAACTACTTTTCAGAAGGAACTTTAGTGGCATTTATAAAGTTGCATTGCCGGCAACATCCATTGTTCAAGGCATGAGTCACTCTGCTAGGGAAAACGACGGGACACCAGCCCGTTTGTAGACTGGCACTGACATTCTGTATTCTCCTATCAGAAGGGGAAATGCCTTCTATGATAGCAGTAGCTGGAGGTAAGAAGAAATGAGAAAAATGGAAAGGATAAAAATTCAGGCTGAGAAAATGGAGTTGGAAAACTCTTAAGCCTCTAGCTGCAGCAATCGCTGCCTGCCTTACCCAAGAGTGAATCTCTTACAGCAGCAAATATGTGGAATTAATAGCACTAATAAAGCTACTGTCTTTTACACACTTGAGTAAGGCCATGAAATGCTAATGCAGTTGCTTGCTAGAATGAAAACCTGTATGACTTAAAAAAAACAGACTGCCAAAAGGACAGAACAGGAAAGTTGGCTTGATAAATATTTCTCTCTCTAGTTACTTGTACAGCTGCCCATTTACAATAAAGGAGAAGAAAAACCAGCCGCAGAAACTTGTTTACTCACTAAATACAAGTATAGATTCATTTTTCATAAATTAGTATTTAGCTTCTCTGATCTTTGGGGAACCACAATTAGTCTTTTTCCAGGAAATGCCACTGAGCATTTCCCCCCATCATAGTTTTCAGTGGTGTGTGTTTAAACATATGCCTTTCAGTTTCCTGGGGCAAAATCAGCCTTCTTGCAATCCATTTGGCTTCACTGTCTTGCTCCACTTGCATCCCTTTCCCGCTTCCACCTGGGCTGAGTTTGTCTGTCTGTTGCTAAACTTCTCTAAATTGTATACCACTGTCCTGGGTTAGGGGATTACTATGCATTATGCTGATTGATCTTTCAACCTTCAGTCAGATGAGTAGGGTGCTGGTGGTAGAACTTTGTGTGATGCTGGCTGATTGCATCATGAAGATGTTTAAACTCTTATGCCGTGGCTGTGGCAAAGGAGAGTGTGAGGATCCACAGCACTAGAACCTGGGCCTGCTGGTCTCTGAGCAACTATTACATCTACACCACTGCCTGACAGCTCTGGCAGAGCAGCAATTGGCTGTGAGCCTTGTGGATCCAAGCACCACAGGATGTGCCCCATGCAGAGGGCCTGATTGGCTGTGCTCTCAAGGTGCCTGAGTGGCCCAGGTGCACTACCTAAGCCTGGTAAGACCACCAGGAAGTTGTCTGTGTAACTAGGTGGATCCTCATCAGTCTGCTATGACACACCCTGCTCCTTCATCTTGCTTTGGTTCCTGGCTTCCCAATCCACCTCTGATCCTGGCTTCCGACTCTGGCTCTGACTGTTGGTATGGTTCCTGATTCTGGCTCTGACCCTTGGCTCTCTGGCCCTACCCATTAGGCCAGGGGTGGGCAAACTACAGCCCACAAGCCACATCCGGCCCGCAGGACTGTCCTGCCCCCGAGCTCCTGGCTCGGGAGGCTCACCCCCCGGCCCCTCCCCTGCTGTTCCCCCTCCCCCACAGCCTCAGCTCACTCATGAATACTCAAGTATTCATTTAGTCCCTGGGTCCAGTGGTCCCTCCTGCTAGGCTGGGGGAGGGGCTTTTAGAAGTGGGCAGGCTTGCGCCCGCCCATCTCCCGGGTATATCCAATAGGGCCTCAGCTCACTCGCTCTGCTGCTGGCGCAATGCTCTGGGAGGCAGGGCTGTGAGCTCCTGGGGCAGCGCAGCTGCAGAGCCCGGCCTGACCCGGTCTCTGTGCTGCCTGGTGGCGGCATGGGCGTGGCCTGGCTCCAGCTGGGCGGTGCGGCTGTAGAGCCGCCAGCCACCGGGGCTCCAGGCAGCGCGGTAAGGGGGCAGAGGGGTGTTGGATAGAGGGCAAGGGAGTTTGGGGTGGTGATCAGGGGGCAGGGGTGTGGATGGTGGTCAGAGGCAGGGGTGTGGATGGCGGTCAGAGGGGAAACAGGGGGCTGAATGGGGCAGGAGTCCTGGGGGGCAGTCAGGAAGAAGGGGGGATTGGATGGGGCGGCAGGAGGTAGTCAGGGGACAGAGAGAAGGGGTGGTTGGATGGGGCAGGAGTCCCAGGAGGGCCGTCAGGAATGAGAGGAGGGGTTGGATGGGGTGGCGGGGGTCCAGAGGCAGTCAGGGGACAGGGAGTGGGAGTGTGTGGATGGGGCAGGGGTCCCAGAGGGGCTGTCAGGGAACAGGGGGGTTGGATGGGGCAGGAGTCCCGGGGGTGGGCAGATAGGAGGTGGGGGCCAGGCCACGACCCCCTCCCCTAACCGGCCCTCCATACAATTTACGAAACCCGACGTGGCCCTCAGGCCAAAAAGTTTGCCCACCCCTGCTTTAGGCCCAATTCCGGGTTTATTCACTAAGCATGACTGCACCAGCCTCAGCTGTGACAAAGTGATTCTTTGCTTTCACCATAGCAGCCACATCATCTCAATATCCAGCTGATTTCTTCTGAGTGTCTGACAGCCTGTTTCATACTGGCTGTATACTTGGTGGCCAATGAGTTCCTCCCATTGTGAGGGCCTTGCTAGTCATTTTGAGGAGAAAATAGCTTGGATTTGATTGAACATGGAAGCAGAGTATGTCTCGTGCAAGGAACAGATGCTACAAATTCTCTTTGAATTTTAGCTTGCTAGGCCATGGAGGTGTTGAAGGAATTTTTTGCCAGAACCTGGGCTCACGCTTTCCTGACAGGGACACTAATGTAGAAATGCTGGGCCCAGTGCTAATGGAGAGTCTCAGCATCTTCCTGAAGAAAGGCAGGCTTCTGGCTTCACTTGGCATGGCCTAGGCTCCAGAAGCTATCACTTGACATTAACACAGAATGATAGTAGGCCAGATTGTCAAATATAGCTTTGGGGTTAAGATTATTGAAATGGCTGTGATCAGATAACTCACAATATCCAAACACCTCCGGTTTCCTTGACTTGTGCTAATCCGTGTGCCAGCCTGGGTATGGTGCAGGGACTGTGCTAGTTGCACTGATTGATGGTTTCCTCCTAATGATGGACAAAGACCAAGCACCCATGCTGATTTTAGTCGAGCTGGAGCCGCCTTCAGTACTGATGACCATGGAGTGCTAGTGACATACCTATGCACCTTGAGGAATGGAGGAGTTTGCTTGCAAGTGGCTTCCTTCCTAGCTCATGGGAGATCCCAGAGGGTAGTGTTGAGCAATTGCTCTTCTTCACCAATGGGACTGTCATGGGGAGTTCAGCAGGGTTCTGTCTTCTAGTGCAAAGTGTATATGAGGCGGTTTGATAAGCGAGGAATGCTTGTCAGTGGGTCTCAATGTCTTCAAAATGCATGGCACACAGCTGTATGTTTGTCTCCTACAGCTCAGATGGTGCAGTTGAGCACCTCTTTCAGTGTCTGAGATTGGGGCATGGATGACAGCAAGCTGGCTGCATCTCTGTCTAGATAATAGAGAGTTAGGAAAAGCAACCAGAAGATATGAACATATCTCGGCCCCTCTGACTGAGGGTGGGTGTTTGCCCACCGTTTGTTACTCGTGGTCATAACTTGAGACTTTGATTAGACTCCCAGTTATTGTGGATAATCAGCTTTCAGTGTTTGAGACCTGTTTGCATCTGCCAGGAGGCGGTGACCTTTCCTTTCCAATGTAGACCTTGTTAGCATGATTCATGCCTTTTGTTAGGCTATAGATATTTAAGCCTGCTCAAAGGCCTATACTTTAAGAATTTAGGTGTATTCTTATCACTTAGCTAGTTATAGAGGTATAAAAGAAAGACAAGGATTTTGATTCTATCTGTGTAAGGGCCTTTTTTCACTGTGACAGTTTGAGGCCCTGTTTAGTTATATTGAAATAAGGCAATCTGGGGCTGTTAGGAAGGTGATCCGATTTATTACCTCCAGAGAAAAGGAAAAGCCTAGAAGATGTGAAAGGAAATTTAGTTTGATAGTTTTCTGTCTGGTAAGAACTTACTTATTAATAGACCCTTATGTCTTTATAGATGTAGTTGTAAAATCCTCGTTTCTGTATTGTTTTGTATGTTTATTTGCATGGTCTCTGTCTGGTTCTGTGATTGTTTCTGTCTGCTGTATAATTCTGCTGGGTGTAAACTAATTAAGGTGGTGGGATATAATTGGTTAGCTAATCATGTTACAATATGTTAGGATTGGTTAGGTAAATTTTAGTAGAATGATTAGTTAAGGTATAGCTAAGAATATTACTATATAAATTAGGGGCAAACAGGAAGTAAGTTGGGATTCGAAAATAAGGAAAAGGAACTTGAATTTAAGCTTGCTGGAAGTTTACCCCAATAAACATCGAATTGTTTGCACCTTCGGACATTGTTGCTCTCTATTCATGTGAGAAGGACCAGGGAAGTGGGAGAGTGAAGGAATAAGCTCTCTAACACCTTTGTCATCTTGAGACTAGATTATTGTGATGCATTATATTTGGGGCTGCATCTTAAATCCATTCAGAAACTGACGCTAGCCCAGATTGTGGCAGTCCACATTAAGTGCAGTATTGCTGCAAGCATATTGCCTTGGCGTTTTGTTATCTGCACTGGCTGCTACTGGCTTTCTAGGTGGAGTTTAAGATATTGGTTTCAACCCTAACTGGTCTGGTATCGATCTACTTTAGAGAGTCCACGTGTCTTCCCATGCCATATTGACAGTTGAGAAAGTAGACACACCAAACTACTATGAGTCATTTCTTAGTTGAACCAAGGCCGTGGGTGTATTGGGATGGTCTGCTAATCATTGAGACAATACAAGGGGTCAAGCTTGTTGCTGTTATACTTTAACCTGTGTGACTGTGTGTGCTGTGTAGCAATGGTCAACTCTGCACTCTAGCAAGAAAAGGTGTTAAATGATTAATTTGCTGACAGCGTGGCTGTTCTGTCCCGTGGTTAGATCTTTGTGCCCCACATCAATAACTTCCCATTCAGCCAAGTCAGGCTTTTTAGAGATAATACGGTAAGAGTTCCCTTTGATGGCATATTATTTAACTAATATTGAATTACATTCTGAGAGTACATGAGGCATGAATGGATGCAGCAGTTTAATGTACCCACAGAGAAAGTTTCTTCCTAGCCCCCCTGGAGCTTGAGGGCTTATACCCCTGACAAACCTCTTTAAGTGTTCTTAAATATTATTTTTAATTTATGCTTTTATAACTGGATGTTCTGTTATCCGTATACCAGCCTAATACTTTAGCCCCAGAAATGATGTTGGCTTCCCTGGTGAATGTGACAGGTTGGCAGGTGCTAGAACCCAGCATGAAGCTGCAGTTATTTGTGCTGACTCATGCTGGAGGAAAGTGGGTCCTGTTAGCTCTGTCTCAGGTAGAAGATGGGTGGAGCATCTCTGTGAAGTACAGAGAACTATAGATTGGAGAGAGGGGGGGTCCTTCAAGGAAAACCCTAAGAACAGACAAACTTACACTGAGATTTGTTTTCTTGTTATTTATGTTACCAGTACTTAACTTATTCCACTTACCGTGACACATCCCTGTGAGTTACTGAACTGAACAGGCTCTCAGAGCACAGTGATACCTGTGTACTGAGGAAGTTGTCTAAGGTTGAGTGACACCACCTTTGGAGCCTGTTGCTTTTAAAGGCATCATCAGTTAATCATACCTGGGCTCTGTTAGCAAACAGATTCAGAGGGTGAGTAGAATCTGCCACACCTTGCTGTATAACATGCTGACTCTGAGTCAGCTGTTCAACCTGCTACACCCTTCACAGTAAGGGAGCTGATTAAAAACATTTTAAACAGTCCAAGTGAATATAATGGGTGTCCCAGGTACTTAGTGTAACCCAGCCTATTTGACTGCCAACCACAAAGGACGTGAACTTTCTTTGTTTTCTCTGTTAATCAGACTTTGTTTATCAACAGGTATTACTTGCTGTATTGAGATGTACTGTGACAGAGGAAGTACTACTTGTACAAGACATGGCATGTGCAGCAATGTACAGGCTGTCCATCCATAATAAACATAATATAGCATTTAATATCAAGTTCAGTGAGCAAACTAGGTGTGGACAATGAATAAATTGTTTAAGCTGTGAGCAGTCAAACAACACAGGCATAGGTGTAGGTATCCAAGAAACAGTCAACCTAGTCTGTGAGATTAAGGGCAGATCTACACTAGCGCTCATATCGATATAATTTACATCGCTCAGGGTGTGAAAAAGCCCCCACCCCCCAGCGACGCAAGTTACACTGACATAAGTGCTGGTGTGGACAGCGCTACGTTGTTGGGAGACTCTCCTGCTGACAAAGGTATCGCCTATTGCGGAGGTGGAGTAATTTTATGCTGACGGGAGAACTCTCCCCCATCGTCATAGAGTGTCTTCACCAGATGTGCTACCACAGTGCAGCTGCATCAGTGCATCTGTGCCAGCGTAGCGCTTCTAGTGTAGACTAGCCCTAAGATTATGTTTGGAGAGACCAGGGATCCCAAGCCCCAAACTAGTCCTGTCCTTGAGTTGCTTGTCTACTACGAGTGGACTGTGCCATTGCTAGTTAATTTGCTGGGATGCTGATTCAGTTAACAGCAGGAGCCAAGTTATTTAATTCATCCCCTGTTGCTGACACACACCAACTCTTGTGGAAGTAGATTATCAAGGAACTGGGATGCACACCAAGAACTCAGACATGAAGGAGATCAGGAGGGTAACCATTAGCGGAACTATTTATGGAAGAAGTGGACTTTGGGGAGAGATTTGAAAGAGGAGGGGCTGGATGCTTGTTGCATCTCTTTAGGGAGCATGTACCAGGAATGAGAACACAAGAGAAACAGGAGTGGGAAAAGGATACAGTGGGAGTAGATGGGCATGAGGGGTTGTCAGAGGGAAGGGAGCAAGTGGGAGCTGGGAAGTAATTGGATCAGTGCAGTCTAGAACTGGGTGGTGAAGAGTCTAGAAGGCAATGTAATGAGTTGGAAGCAGAAGACAAGTGTTAGTGAAATACTTAAAGAAGGGGAGTGACATGGTGAAAGCAGCAGCCATGGAAGGTGGGTTTGAGGTCAGAGTCAAGGAGGCCCTAGAAGAGCAGGGTCCAATATTTAGCTATTTAGAACCTAGTTAGGTTCTTATCAGGTGCTCATCACTATAGTGTCTACGCACACAATAGCATTTGAGTTAAGGCAAGAGATGGCCAAATTGTACACTGAGATTTGGTGGAAAGGCTGGAAGGAGAGATTGCAATAATAGTGCAAACAAAAGCTTGGATGTGTGGGTAATAGGAGAGGGAGAAAGGCTGCTCTGGTGGTAAAGGCATTGGATGCGGATTAAGGATATGTTGGCTCATTATCCAGCTCTGCCACAGACTCTCTGTGGGAGACTGGGAAAGTAATTTCATCTCTCTCTGCCTCAGTTCCTCATGTATAGAATGGGAATAATACCACCTCCTTTCTGCACAGGGTATCATGAGGATACATTCATTAGCACTTGGCAGCTGTTCAGATAATACAGTGATGGGGCCATTTAAGTGTCTAGATAGAGTATTCGGCTCAGGATGTGGCCTAAACTGAAGTGTGAAGGAGTGGAGTTCTGATCCTTTAGTGATAGAAGTGATGTTTCCTACTGTTTGTTATATAACACCCATATGCTGTGGGGAGGCTAGAGAGAGATTGATCCGCTGGAATGGATGCACTGTGTGTAGCCACAGTGCATGTTGCTTCGCCAGGATCTCAACCTTGACATGGAGAAGACAAATATCTGTGTGTGTCCAGTCTTGGCCTCACTAACAAGGTTGAAAATTAATGACACTTAACGATGGTTGTTTTTTGTGATGTGGACATTTGTTCACTAGGAACTGTAGACCCACGATTTCCCAAAGAATGAATAAGACAGGAACTTCTGTTTTTCTCAAATGAACGAACTATGCTGGAATAGTCTGATACTGAGCACCAAATGGTGAGTCTTGAATCCCAGTTAAAGAAGTCCCTAAAGTCCCTAAAAGATCTTTACAGCATCCATTGAGCCATGATTGTGTTATGACCCGACTTACTATGTCCTAAAGCATATTCCTCTCCTACATGCACAAGGAGTAATCTCCATCCTTTTTGATGAAGATGTTTTCCAGTATCTACTTGGTGTTATTGAAATGAGCAATTATCATATAAACTGCGGTAAATAAGGCAGTCTGTTTAATGATTGAAGAGCAAGAAAAAGAAAACAATATACAACTAATCTGTACCCAAAATGCATGCGTGTTATGTTATGATATTTCAAGGTCCTAGATTCATTTGGCATATTTTTAATTAAGGCCTAACATTGCACTGTACTGATACCCCAATTAACTTGGACTGACAGTAATGAATTTGCTAAGTGCTTTTTTTATATAAGATGTTACTATCCAATTGCTGTAGGCACAGAATGAGCAGGAGAGCTAGAAGGAACATGCACAATTATCAGTGCAACTGCGTCTTATTGTTTTTACATTATCTAAGGGCCTGATCCTGCAAGGTCAAATCACTGAAGTTAATGAGAGCTGGGGGCCCTAAGAACTAGACAGGGTCAGGCCCACAATGAACAATCAAGTATTTCAGCTTTCTAAAAACATCAAACATTGTTCATTGTCAGTGAGCACTTAGGCAGTACAGTCTGCTGGTTAGAGCAGACAACTGGCAGTCAAGACTCTGGGTTCTATTCCTGGAATTGCTGGAGCTTTATGATCTTGAGCAAGTGACTATGGCCAATATTTTAAAAGCATCTACTAATTTTAGGTGTGTCAAATTTTGGGTGCAGTGTGAGATATACCTTGGGCGTGATTTTCAGAGGTGTCAAAACCCCTCAGCCAACCCAACCCAAGTTCCCCAAAATCATGAGTCAGGCCACAAAAAGTCATGAAATTGACATACAAGTAATGAGATTTTGAAAAATGGATTCTTTTTCTTCACTATCTGTGTAGACGAGTGGACTCACCCCTGCAGCGCCTCCTGCTGGTCGTCCAGGGAATTAGCTCATTCCAGCTCCGGAGTGCCCTCTGCAGGCCGGTGATCCGCTTGCCACTGGCCCGTGTCCCTCCCAGGACCCCAGTGCCCCTTTCTCTGGGTCTCCCCCTCCCAGGGGAACCCCCACCCACTATCCCCACCTTGCCTCAGTCATAGGCTACTGCCAGTCACCAACTAGCCCCCACCCCCTGGGGCAGACTGCAGTGTCAGCCACTCATCATAGGCCAGGTTGGGTTTGGACCTGCTGCCTTTGCCAACCCGTGGGCTGCCCTCTGCAACCCCAGTACCCAATTGGCCTTAGACTAGGCCGCAGCCTGGGGCTTTCCAGACTAGAGCTCCCCGGCTCCTCTGCCTTTCCCCAGCCCTGCTCCACTCAGGTACCCTGTACCTAGCTCCCTGCAGCCAGGCCTATCTCCCTCTGCAGGCAGAGAGAGACTTCTGAGCTCTTGGCTTCCAGCCTCTTATATAGGGCCAGCGGAGGCCTGATTGGGACGTGGCCCAGCTGCAGCCGCTTCTCCAATCAGTCAAGGCTTGCTGCTTTTCCTTTGCCACAGCCCTCTGCTGGGCTGTTCTAAGCCCCTCAGGGCAGGAGCGGGGGACCACCCCGCTACAATCTGCTTTGTGAGGCATTAGGTTACCCTCAAGTCATGTTTCCAAGGTTTTCTCTGCAACCATGAAGACTATAAATGTATTTATTTATTTTAAATGAAAGCTGCAATTTTCACCTAATAACATCACCCCAAAACCGAGGCTTTAAGTAGATACCAAATATCATGAGATTTGCAATAAAATCATGAGTTGGCAACAGAGTTAGCTATATCTAAAAGTGGAAGTGTCACATTGTTACACGGTCAGTCCCTCTTTAGGATCTGCACATTAAAGAGCGACAATCTCTTTAGGATGTACACCCAACTCCCAGTAATGTAAATGGATGAAGTTCTGCCCCAGTACATTTCCAAGGCCCAAGCACCATGGAGCTGATGTAGTTCCTCTGTGCTTGGACAAGGAGGAGGGCAACAAGGATGCCTTGAGCAGACCCTGGGCACTTTTCTCCAGGACAGTGTAGAGGATGGCTTTAGGAACAGGGCAGGAAACAGACTGGGGAATGGCTAGTGGATCAATGACTGTATGGAACCACTGACCTCAAAAGCCTTTTTTCCCTTAGAGGCCTTGTGCGGGATTCATTAGGAGCTAAGATACATAACAAGGTAGGGGAGTTACCACACACAGGTTTTTGATAAAGTGTGGAATAAACTTAAATTTGACAAAATTCAGTCTAGATCAGCGATGCAGGAGGCATCACACTGTGAAATTTACACAAACTCCTGGCTGTGTCTCACTGTGTGAAAAGCATAATGCTATCATTTTTCCTCCTACCTTGTGGGAAATGAAAAGGCTGATGGCCAGCACAGCCATATGTTTGACAAAAGCATTCCCCCTATTTCTTGGTCTCTGCATCTATTAAAAAAGCAGATCTGCTTCTCTCCTTTTGCCTTGCCCCTTCTGTGAGGAGTGGTATGGCTGTGAGGAATGGGCCTGGGAATCACAGGCTCCTGAGTCCTCACCCTAAATGTCATCAATTCACTGCATGGCCCTGGGAAAGCACCTCTGGATGAATGATGTGGGACACCCAACATTAGAGGCTGCTTCTGAAAATATGGGCCTCAGTATTCACATTTTTAAAATAAGGCTGTTAACACTTACCTATCCCGCTCACAGGGATTTTATGTGGAATAGTTATAACTTCTTATTGCAGAGCCCTTTGCAGATGCTGAGTACGGTTTAAAGAGCTAAGCATCATTATCCAGCTGCCCTTCCTGTCACAAAAACTCCACTGGCCAAAGTGAGAAAGAATCAGGCTTCTACCCTAATGCATACAAAGAAAACAGTTTTTTCATAGTGTGATTATGTTGCTTGTTCTTGTCTGACCCACTCCCTAGCACTAGACAAAGAATCAATGCCCTCTCACCTACATGGACTGAAAGAGTTCCACAAACCTTACCAACTGTAAGAAGCTCTGATCCTGAAAACACTTATGCATGTGTTTTAAGTTCCTGTTGAGTTTAATGGGACTACTCGCATGCTTAAAATTAAACTCATATGTAAGAGTTTGCAGAATCAGGACTTCAGCTGGGATTGTAGGGATACAGACCAGAAGAACATTGCTTCCTGCAGTGTCTGGTACTTTATTAGACCTGTAGGCAGACTCCTTGTTGGGTTGGCTGGTCAGACAGTAGCTCGGGTAACATAGGCACAGTGTCATGAGACATTGGTTATACTGAGATCCTCTCCCTATCAGGATGTCTGCTGCCTCTGTACAATCATAACCAAGAATGGCATGTGCTTGCTCACTGCCTATACCATAGACACTACACAATTTGCATGATGGTTGCTCACTAGGATACAAAACTAGTGCTTTGTTTAAAAGTGGTAGTTTAGTTTCCTTAGCTAGAGGTGAATTCGTTACTCAGAATGGATAAGCTAGTAGTAATAATTATCCATGACTCTCCTGTGATAATTACTACTGTGGTTCACAAAAATTATTTCTGTCATGGGGCAATTTAATCCGCTGTTACTTTCTAACATACCCTGACACCATCTTCTAATGTGCAGTGTTACCGCAAAACCCTTTGCAATCCGAATATGTAAAAGTTTGATACACCATAGCTGAATAGTCAATAGACACAAAGCTTTGGAAACTACAGATCTAATGCATTTACTTTTAAATTTTGTTTTCTACAAATATGGTGCAACTTATAGTAATAAATGATTGATGTCTCCAGTAAAGTCTGCTGGGATCAGGATCGTCTGTGCAGTGTAAGCTTTTGTTTGGAAGAACCAGAATGGAAATGAGTTGTCTTTAGAGTAGGGCTGTTGATTAATCGCAGTTAATACACGTGATTAACTCAAAAAAGTTAATCGTGATTAATCACCGTTTTACTTGCACTATTAAACAATAGAATACCAATTATTAAATATTTGGAGCTAAATATTTGATACGTTTCCCCAGCTCTCTGAAACTTGTAGGCAATAAAATAAGGTAGTGTGTGGAGGTGTGTGGAGACAGAGTTAATTCACGGTGTGTGGAGACAGAGTTAATTCACGGTAAACCACAACAAACGTCTCAATTATTGTAAAATAAAAGATCATTAAAAGGTCTAAAAGCTCCCAACTTTAAACTCTGACACTAGTGGATTGATTTCTTAATGTCCCTGGTCATCCTTTTTGATCCTGTAAGAAAAGCTAAACTGTGGTGGATCTGTATGTCTTCATATTACTGTTACTCTTGATAGAAAACGGTGTTAACAATTAATAAAAATGGAAGCACTTTGTTTCTCATAATTGAGAATATATTTTTATTATAAAGTCTTTTTTGTCACTTATGATCACATTTTACTTTAAAAATATGCTCGCCTTGAAGTGCTGGATTTGCAGGGATGTAGAATGGTCACTTACTTTAAAATTAGTCCACTTGCATATGATGAAGCCATACGTTTCTTTGTCAATGTGTAATGTTTACTCGTATAACATTAATGCATGATAAAAGGCCTGTCAAATAAATGTTTTTTGATTGGGCTGAATACATTCTGTATAGCTACATATGCCACACTGGTTTGTTTTCAAAACAAAGATATCACAGTTTTTGTCTATGGAATAATTAATAGCATCAGCTGCAGCTTAAGCATTAGTCACAGTGATTTAGTCTTGTCAGTAATTCTGTAAATAGGGGCTGATTTTGATCTTACTTAAAATGGTACAAGGATGAGTGAGGCAAACTGGTTTTTAAAAATTGGTTAGAGGTGGGGAAATGAATGAGTCCTGCAGCTGAATTGAGTGGGCAAACTTCAGAACAGCAAAAAGTTGGAGAGGACATACTCTCCTCCCACCCCCGCCCCACCTCTGTGGTTGTACCTAGCCATTCATCAAAGGAAATGATGTTCCACTATTGTAAAACCAGGATAAGTTAGAGCTGAATCAGATCCCTACTTTCAACACAGGCCAACATTTTCAAACAGGATTATCTAAAGTTGGGCACCTAAATCCGTATTTAGGAACCTAAGTAAAAAATAATGTGATTTTAAGAGGTGCTGACCACCCATAGCTCCCATTGGCTTCTAGAATGTAATGAGGATCGGCACCTCTGAAAATCATGGTGCTTTTACTTAAGCATTTAAACGGGAATTCAAATTATTATTATTATTTATTTATAATACTGTGGTATCTAGGAGCCCTAGCCATGGAGCAGGAGTGCATTGTGTAGGTTCTGTGCAACCGCTGAACAAACTGACAGTCCTTGCCCCAAGGAACTTACGATCTAAGGCTTGGATCCTCAAAGGTACTTAGGCGTCTAACTCCAGTTGAAATCAATGGGAGTTTATAGACACCTCAATACCTTTGAGAATATGGACCTAAATGCCTAACCTTAGGCACTTTATATTGAGTATTTTGGCCATTGACTTATTTCTGGGTGTTATCAATACAAGCAACGTGCTGTGTTGTTGTAACAGCTCCATACCATGATTCAGTCAAACTGCACACTTTCCCCCCAAGACTTCCAACTTGGGGCAGGGGGGAGAGTGGCAAGTTTGTTAATGTTGCTTAGAAGTTTGTCTGCACTGTACAAACATGCATAACTTAAAAAGGGTTTGACATACTGGCTTCCCTTCTACATAGGGAAACGTGCTTTAGTATGCTAAGAAAACAGCAGCCACATCTCAGATGGCACATCCTATTATCTACTGTAGTTTGAAGATACCCAAACCAGAAGAGCATGAATTTTAGCAGAGGTCAGCTAGCACCACTTCTAGGATTTTTGCTGCCCGGGCACACCTGAAAATGGGTGCTCACTGTCTACTATCCCTTGAATATCAAATGGCCACTAATTATTTTGCTGCCCTAGATAACCACCTGTTCTACCTACATGATACAATAGTCACTCATTTCTGCTAAAGTAAGGTCAATCTAACTTACTTTTCCTTCGGCTAAGCAGGATTTCCTCTTTTCTCCCTTCCCATCAGTGAGTCTTTGATCTGATTTCTTTTGAAATGAGCAGTTGCAATAATAGGAATCTAAGATGCCCAAATTTGTTATACTTCACTTAATGTTTGCAGTCAGGAGAAATAGGATCAGTGGCATTATGCTTTCAATTAGTTATGGGATGACAATTGAATTTACCAGAGTAGACTGTCTACAAGGCAAAATGTTTTCCTGAATTCTCATTTGCATGGAAGGAGGGAAATACCCATAGGTGGCAGTAGTACAGAAGCAACTCTTGTGTATATATATGATATTCGTCTCTTGTGTAGGTTAGGCATTTAGGCTTGAGTAAACCTTCAAGTTAGTCTTTCTTTACCATTTTAACTTAATGACTTGGTTTATTTGTTTTTGAAGACCAGGGCATGTGGTCCCTGATGCTTTTCTGATTCAGAAATCCAAAAGCCCAGCTGTCCAAGGCTCTAGTGTTATCTATGGTGGCAGATTATTAGAAATTTTTGGAAATTATATGCATGAGCATCTATCACTTTAGGATATGGAGCTATAGGGTTTTCCCCTTCACCTTGACACAAGCTTTCTAATGCTGGTATCAAGGAAGTTTGTTTTTTAATTAGTTTTAATTTCTTAAAATAAAATAATAAGTGCAGGTGCAGTAACAATAGTTTATTGCAAACAAAGATTCACTCAACATACTGGAAGGATAAAGAATGTTATGTACATTAAGTAAAGATAACTCTTATTAATACCAAAAACAAAGGGCCGGACTCCAGCCTTTGCTACTGCCCTTTCACACTGCTCCTGTGTGGAATGGCATCCTGTGAAATTTCTGCAGTGTAGGGTCTATGCGGCAGGCCCTATGATGCGGGAGCCAGGAACACAGTTAGGAGTAATAGAGCCAGGGGCATGTCAAAGGTAAGACGGGGAGTGGTTGGTGTTGTTTGCTCTCTAGGCATTCTGGACTGCAGAGTAGACTATAGGCAGCTATACAAGGTTGCTGTAAGTTACAGCACCCTGGGACTTCTCTAAAATGTCCTGGGAGCTGTTCTGGACCACAGGTCAGCCCAGAATCTAAGAGATTCTCCCCCTGCCTGGGCTGTACCTTTTGTGTTGCACTTCCTGAGAGGTGCTGCTCCAAATCTGGCACAAAGTGTTCATTCTATGTTCACTTCATTATTAATTATTACAGTGGTGCCTAAAGGACCAATCAGGAGTGGAGCCCCCATTGTGCTAGGCATGGTACAAACCCAGAGTAGCAGACGGTCCATCTCCTGAAGAGCTTACAATCTAAATTACTCTTCCTTTCCTCATCCTTATTATTATTTGGTGGGTTACTGAAGCAGGTACTAAAAGTTAGGTAAAAATAGTAGCAAGAAAGAGGAAATGGACAAGCTAGTAGGAGCAGAAGAAGAGACCGAGATAGAGTGAAGGTAGAAAAAAAAAAGTCGGTAAGAAGAGGTATGACCGTCTGGGTAGAGAGATGATGTAGCTGTATCTTGTTAGGTGATATTTATGGCCTTATGATATAGTATCTCGTAGAAGCTCTCGGGAGGGAAAAGATTACTTTTCCAGTGAGTTATTTTCTAAAAAAGAGTCATGGAATAATAATCAAAACACATTGACACTATAATGTAAAGTATTAAAAGTATAGGCAACTTACTACGCGCTGTTGCTATTTGTTATTATGGACAGCATTTTCAATGAGGGGATGGTTCATAAGTGTAATACTTCTGATTCTTAATGACTGATCAATTACCTACTGTTTAATCTTGTCCTTAAGTATTTCTTTCTGCAGTGTTTCCTGAAGTTTCTCACCAGTCTCAATAACAGCAGCAATATAACTATTCTTTTTTGTTGTACTTCATTCAATGCAAAGGAAATAGGTTTCTGTACACTCAGCCATATATTCTATTTATCTCTTTGGTTCTATAGTTATTACTCCAGCCCTAATGGTTCCTTCGATTTTTGTCACAATTTTCTTCATGAATTATAAGTAAGGCTAAGTTTTTGTCATGGATATTTTTAGTAAAAGTCATGGACAGGTCACGGGCAATAAACAAAATTCACGGAAGCCCGTGACCTGTCCCTGACTTTCACTAAAAATATCCATGACAAAAGGGGTATGTGAGTTCAGCACCCATTGCTGCTGGGGCTCTTGGGTCCCCCACCACTGCAGTTCATCCCTTCACCCCCACGAAGCTGGTAGCGGAGGGTCCCCCAGCCGCTGGTGGGGGCTAGGCAGCTGCGGAGGCCCCCTACGTCCCGCTCCAGCTTGACACTGAGGGGAGTGTCCGCTGAGTGCTGCAGGGTCCCCTGACCAGGGTGGGGGGCTGGGAGCTGCGGGGCAAAAATGTCATGGAGGTCAATGGAAGTCACGGATTCCGTGACCTCTGTGACATAATCGTAGCCTTAATTTTAAGACAGTACATAGTGAACAGCTTGAGATAATCAGCCACTTGCTTCCATCTTTGGGTAGAACAAGAGTCAACTCTACAGAAAGTGATAGATACGCTCTTAGCAAGTGATTGTTGCTGAAGGATTTTATAGTGTCAACAATATTTAATTAGATCATTTTATATTTTAACATTTAAAGCAAAAATTGTTTATCTTTATTTGAACATTGAAGCATCTGTTATTTATCCTCTCTGGGTACAAGTTACATTGATGCTTTTCCTATGATATTGAATCTTTCATCTTTGAAAAGAGGTGCAAAATCAGTCACTTCATAGCAGTGGTTTACCAAATATCTAATCATTCATGATTTTATGCTGCCTCATCGGAATATATATGCTAAACTTTAAGCATGTGCTTAAACAAATAGTGAGTGCTTTGCAGAATAGGGATGGACTTAATTACATGCTTAAAGTTAGGCAGTAACAGTACTTGCACATCATCTCATTGTTCATTCTGCTTGTACGTTATATCCCTTCCCTCCCATCCTGTGTCTATCTTGTGTTTAGATTGTAGCCTTTTTGAGACACAGACTGTCTTTTCTGTTACGTGTACCATACCTAGCACAATGGCATCCGGATCTCAAGTGCGATCTCAAGGCATTACTGAATATAAATAACAGTAGCTGCTTAAAGGGGCAATGCAGGTTGAGTAGACTAATCATACAGAGTTCTATTTACTGTGTTTTATTTACAATGACATTAGTATTAATTCCACAAGAACAGGGAATAATTTATCCAGTGATATCTCCAGTTGCCCTCAATGTAGCCGTCTGTCCAGAATATTATTTCCTGGGCGTGTCCAATTTATGTATTCCAAGTGCCCTGCTGGCTGATGGTAGTTTGCAATAAAGAGCTTTTGCAGTAACTTAGTCACTGTCCTAAAGTTACAAATCCCGAAAACTGAGAGGAAATTGTTGATTCAAGTTTCCTGTAATTGTCCTCCCACTTTAATTGGCAATTTACGTGACTCTCTTCTGTCCCCCTATCAGCCTAATAACTGAGACCATCCATATGACACATGAATTCACTGACTAAATTGAATTGGTCAAGGAAGAAACAAACTCTGTGTTAAATGTACAGAGTGCCATTTGAAATAACTAAGTAACTGCAGAAACGNTTTAAAACAAACAATAGAAAGTATTTCTTCACACAACGCACAGTCAACCTGTGGAACTCTTTGCCAGAGGATGTTGTGAAGGCCAAGACTGTGTAAGAGGGTTCAAAAAAGAACTAGATAAATTCATAGAGGATAGGTCCATCAATGGCTATTAGCCAGGATAGGCAGGGATGGTGTCCTTAGCTTCTGTTTGCCAGAAGCTGGGAATGGGCGACAGGGGATGGCTCATTGATGATTACCTGTTCTGTTCGTTCCCTCTGAAGCACCTGACACTGGCCACTGTCGGAAGACAGGATACTGGGCTAGATGGACCTTTGGTCTGATCCAGTATGGCCGTTCTTATGTTCGTATGTAACAATATTAATGAAATTCACCGGTTTTAACAAACCCCTAATTTGGAAAAAAAGTTCTAGAATTTTTGTGAAATTCAAAATGCCTCCAGATTCTCCTATTTAAGCAAAGAGAATATTGATCCTCATTTTTAAAAGGACCTGAACTCCACTTCCAATTTTGCCCCTGGAAATGATTTGAGGTAAATGTTTCCTTTCATTCCCCTCTTCTATTTGTTGCAGCCACCTATTGTCTCTCACATCAGACTTGTATTATAAGTTCTTCAGAGCAGGGACAGTCTCTTTGTTCTGTGTTTGTACCGCACCTAGCGCACTGAGGCCCCAGGCCGGGGCTCCTAGATACTGCAGTAATACAAATAATAGTATGAGTAGAGCCCTGCACGGATACAAATTTATACCTGTGGATGCAGATATCCACGGATATAAATCATTATCCGCGGAACCGCAGGGTTCTCCCGGGAACCGCGGCAGCAAAAGGAACAGAACATGGGGCTGCCGCTCCCAGGAGTCAGCGCCCTGCGCCGGCAGCTCCTCCATTGCAGCTGTACCTCCTCTAGCCCTGCCCCCATCCCTTCCACATAGCGGTCCCTTCCACATAGCGTGTGCGCCCCTTGCACACACTAGTGCGACCGGGGACAGCTGCCAGCGAGCCTGGTGCCCGCCCCCGTGGGCGGGGCTGGGAATGGTACAGCTGTGCCGGAGGAGCTGCCGGTGNTTGGCCACTGTCGGTAGACAGGATACTGGGCTAGATGGACCTTTGGTCCGATCCAGTATGGCCGTTCTTATGTTCGTAGGTAACAATATTAATGAAATTCACAGGTTTTAACAAACCCCTAATTTGGAAAAAAAGTTCTAGAATTTTTGTGAAATTCAAAATGCCTCCAGATTCTCCTATTTAAGCAAAGAGAATATTGATCCTCATTTTTAAAAGGACCTGAACTCCACTTCCAATTTTGCCCCTGGAAATGATTTGAGGTAAATGTTTCCTTTCATTCCCCTCTTCTATTTGTTGCAGCCACCTATTGTCTCTCACATCAGACTTGTATTATAAGTTCTTCAGAGCAGGGACAGTCTCTTTGTTCTGTGTTTGTACCGCACCTAGCGCACTGAGGCCCCAGGCCGGGGCTCCTAGATACTGCAGTAATACAAATAATAGTATGAGTAGAGCCCTGCACGGATACAAATTTATACCTGTGGATGCAGATATCCACGGATATAAATCATTATCCGCGGAACCGCAGGGTTCTCCCGGGAACCGCGGCAGCAAAAGGAACAGAACATGGGGCTGCCGCTCCCAGGAGTCAGCGCCCTGCGCCGGCAGCTCCTCCATTGCAGCTGTACCTCCTCTAGCCCTGCCCCCATCCCTTCCACATAGCGGTCCCTTCCACATAGCGTGTGCGCCCCTTGCACACACTAGTGCGACCGGGGACAGCTGCCAGCGAGCCTGGTGCCCGCCCCCGTGGGCGGGGCTGGGAATGGTACAGCTGTGCCGGAGGAGCTGCCGGTGTGGGGCGCTGGCTTCTGGGAGCAGCGGTCCCACGTTCTGCTCCCTTTCCGCTGCGGTTCCCGGGAGAGCCCTGTGGTTCCGCAGATACCGATTTATATCCGCGGATATCCGCATCCGCAGATATAAATTTGTACCCGTGCAGGCTCTAAGTATGAGGACATTTTATTATAACTTTGAACCCCACCTGGAACTGGGGTACCACTGAGCCCTCTGACCCACCACCCTCTCACACTGTGCTGCTGTGACAAGCTGCAAAGCCCTCCAGCCTGCACTTTCACCAGCATTCACACAGGTAGGGACACACCCAGCTGCAGTTACACGCAGGCTGTCTCACCACCAGCTTCCCAGCCTAGGGACCCCAGAGCAGTACCATCCTGCCCTGGTCAAATCTGGCAAGTATATGGGTTTAATACCCAGTCTGCCTCTCCCTCTACGTGAAGAGAACAATGCACATTTGTGGTAACCAAGCAGAGATTTTCCCCAAGCACTCCAGTCAAAGCTCACTGGTTTGGATTAAAACATAAAATAAATTTATTAACGACACAAAATAGATTTTAAGTGATTATAAGTGATAACAAATAGATCAAAGCAGATTACCTAGCAAATAAACAAAAAGGCAACCTAAGCTTAATATACTACATAGATTGGATATGAATAAGGCTAAGATTTTGTCACAGATATTTTTAGTAAAAGTCACGGACAGGTCACAGGAAATAATGAAAAATTCATGGAAGCCCGTGACCTGTCCCTGACTTTTACTTGCGGCTCCAAGCTGCGGGAGTCCCTCTGCCCCCTGCGGCTGCTGGGAGCTCAGGGGGTTCCCCCTGCTGCCCACAGAGGTGAAGAGCTGTGAGTATCCCCGTGCCGCCTGGGGAGGCTGGGAGCTCCAGGGGTCCCCCCGCCACCCGTGGAGGCAGAGAGCTCCGGGGGTACCCACTGCTACCCACGGTGGCGGGGAGTGGCAGGGAGCAGCAGGGTGGCAGGGAGGGGAAGGTGTCTCCCCTGCCGCCGCAGTGGCAGGGAGGTGCCGGGGTCCCCCCCTGCCGGCGCTGGCTGAAGTCACAGAGGTCTTTGGAAGTCATGGAATCCATGATTTCCATGATCTCCGTGACTAAATCGCAGCCTTAGATATGAATAGCAGATTCTCACTCTAACTGATGGTACAGGCAGACTTGTAGATTCTTACTTGCTTTGCAGCTTGGAATCCCCAGGTGTTTCATACACAGGCTAGAAATCCCTTTAGCCTGGGTCCAGCACTTTCCCCAGTTCAGTCTTTGTTACTCAGGTGCTTCCAGGAGTCTTCTTGCGTGGGGAGTGAAGAACCACAGATGATGCCAGTTCCTGCCTTATATAGCTTTAGCATATGGTGGGTACCCGTTGTTTCAAAACTTGGTTCCTAGACCGGTTTGTGGAAAAATACTGACATCCCAAGATGGAGTCCAGAATCATGTGGCCTGGTCACATATTCTTGTAGAGTCATAGCAGCCATTACTCGGAGGCTGTCTGTAGCCTTCTCAGGAAGGCTCACCAGAAGGCCTATTGTTCTCCTAAGGCCTATTGTTTTCCCTAATGACTCATTGCCTTGAATAGGCCCTTCCCAACCAGCTATCTAGACTGAAAGCATCTTGTCTAGTTGGCATTACCCAGGTGTAACTACATTTGAAATACAGATACATAGTCAGTATTTAAAATTTCAGATACAAAAATTATACATGCATATAAATAGGATAATCATATTTAGCAAATCATAACTTTTCCAATGACACCTGACATGACTTATCTTGTACAAAATGCATCATAATTATGCCATAACCATATTATAATGATATTACTATGATGAATATGGGGTGCAGTGTCACAATAACATGTCTAACGACTTGGACTTTAGGCTTGGGGATTAAGGAGGGATAAACATTTGTAAATTTCACGAGAGGGAGTTCTGCTCCGATGCTCTGTTCTGCTGAGCAGCTGGTAAGATTCCCAGGAGAGAGGCTTCCTTCTGTCATCCTCCAGAGATCTACTAGAGAAGGACTCTCTTCTGTAAACCTCCTACAGTTGTGGGAAGAATGTTTTGGTGGTTTCCAGCCTAGTAGTTGCAGATGATACAATTTATACATGCTCTAACCAATTTAAGTAGGGTTACCATATGTCCCATTTTGGCTGGGACAGTCCCTTTTTTAAGTCCTGTCCTGGCCATCCTGACTTTTGGCAAAAGTGGGCATTTGTCCCATTTGCTCTTTCCAACTGATCAAGTTGGCAAGAGCAAACGGGACAAATGTCCACTTTTGTCAAAAAAGTGGGGTGCAGAGGAACATGCGGGGTGATGCCAGCCCCGCACAGAGAGGGAGGCAGGGCTCAGACTGGAGGCAGGCAGGGTTTGAGTGAGCAGTGATGCCAGCATCAGCCCCGGGGAGAAAGGGGCTCAGGCAAGCGGCTCAGGCCGGGGAGGTCGGGGGATGGAGAGGGGGAGGGAGCTCAGGCCAGCCCTCGCAGTGTCCTGTTTTCCCTTTGGGAAATATGGTCACCCTAAATTTAAGCCGTCACAGCTCTGAAGTCCTGGCATGTGAAGTGCTGCCTCTTTTATGTATCTTCATTTTCCATCTTCTTTCTTTTTAAAAAAATATTCTAGGAAACGCCATGTAAAAAACTATGTTATAAGAATGTTACAGTTGCATCATTCAACATTCAAATGTCAGGAAGGTAATACAGTGAAGGCTGCATTACAATCGTTGTGCAAAGCTGCTATGATATTGTCTTTACTTAATCACATACTATTTCAAATACAATGTAAGATGCACATTTTTTCTACGGTCTTTGATAAATGAACCTTGCAAAGGAACAATGTTACAGACCTACAACTTTGAGAAATGTGTAAAATGAATGCCTAATACATGGGATTGGAAGTCTGGATTTTACACAGCGTCTGGAAAGTATGGGGCTAAAAGACTTTCTGAACAACAGAAATGCAGTAGCTGTCTGCTATCAGTGCAGAAAGACCCAAGCACAGAGGGATGGGAGGGCAATGTACCTTGGCTCTTCTGAACCCAGTTCAGGGATCATAATGGGGAAGAGGATTGGAAGAGCTGCTTTCTTGCTGATCTTGAGTAAGCCCTGAGATAAAAGTTAGCAGCAGACCCAAGAAAGCAGTGTGTGTGTGTGTGTCTTTTAATTTCTTGAAATATATACTATGCGACTGGGCTTTTCTCTCTCTCCCTCTCCCTCCCCCCACAACTCTCTGAGACATTTTAAAAACTCACAAGAGACTTTAAACTGTAGATAATTATTATCCTAGGCCATATATATGTGTGTTCTATAAATACATTCCAGTTTATCTGAGTTTTACAAGATGGGCGAGGGCAAGCATAGGGAGGGAGTTAGGGAGTACGTATTTTTAACTTCCTGGCAGCAAGATTTCTTATGGCATCTAACAGGATATTTATGTGTGTTCGTCAGGCCTTTTATCAATACACAAGAGTGAGCTATCACATAGAGTCTGTTCTATAAATGTTCATATTAGTCCATCCCGCAGTCCAGCTGAGCTGTACTCAGTGCTGGGCCTGAGAGGGGTTTAAAGTTACTTTGGCATGCCACATGGTATCCCCTCTCACCCCAAATTTAGGGTGAGCCTTGCACTGCTCCATGGTGTAAAAGGGATGTATCGGGGCTGAGGGCCTGGTTTATTGTGTGTAATGTCATGTCTGCTTTGAGAGACTGTGGGGGAGGAGTGATGGTGTAATCCTCTGGGTCTGTTACCATGGCACAGCCATTGTGTGTGCCCTCTGCACTCCTTCTTACAAACATCACTTCTGTAGGTATAGTGGGAGAATCAGTGCTCTGCCGAGCATCAACCCCACATCCGCATAGCAGAGGGGAAAAAGCTCACCCTTCGAATCATTGCTGCAGGTCTCCTTCCTAAATCTAAATAGTTTAAGGCACCTATCACTGGTGTATCCAAGTGCTGTACATGTAAATCCATTTCACATTCAGTATATCCTCCTGTGATCTCATCTATAGCTTGCCTTGATTGCAGGAAGGATTCTTTCTTGTCTTCCTACTCTTGCCACCCCTGTTGGACGTTAATGCAGATATTATTGGGAGGAAGGCTTTAGTGGGGCTTGAGCCTGATCTGAATATAGCCTGTCCAGGGTTGAATCCGATCCCCTTTGACGTGAAGTTCCACAGCTGAGTCCTGCACTGAGCATACTCTGTCCTCAGTGCCTGAAGTCTGAACCTGGGTTTCAGTAGCTGCAAATCACTGATGATAAGGCATCCCTGAGATTCTGTAATGCAGTGAGTCATCAGGACTTAGAAGTCACAAAGTACCACAAAGAGAAAAGGGGGTGGGGGGAGAGGAAAGCAAAAGTAAACACCCAACAACTCAAGAACATGTACACAAAGGGAGGAAATCCTTTAGAGTTAACTGCTTCCCAGAAAAGCAGAACTATCCTCTGCTAACCTCTGTCATGGAACAGTGGGGCCATCCCACTGAAAATTGAGTTGTGTAGAACACGCAATAGGCACATTGTCTAATAAATATAATCAACCTATCTCAATATTGGCAACTAAATAGTAAAGGGAAATCTTAAGCATGAACGTATAGTAAGTTTCATAGCACTGAAAAGGAGGGAGTCCCACTAGATATACCCAGGCTGTGTTCCTGATATTCCCAAACTCTTCTACAATCTTCTTCTGAGAATAGAGAGGGTCTAAACTTTCCCAGAGCATGGGTGGGGTGGGAATTTCATAACCAGGACTTTGGAGCAAGTCACAGAGTGAGGCCCACCTAAAATGTTTAGGGAGGGTAGGATTACTTCATTTAAGTTTGCAAGGGGTCCTTTCCTTTTTTCCCTTTGCTCTCTAACCTGTATTTATAAAGTACTAATCACTGTCGTATTAATGTAACACCATGTCTATACATTTGCAGCGGGTTTGTGTAGAATCTTGACCTGCCTCCTCTCTTTACACTTATTCTGTCACTATAGATGTGGACCTCTACTTGTTTCACTTCCAATGCAAACTCCCTGGGGTCTGTGGAAAACTTTTTTGGAAATCGCAGACGTTACCTCAGGCACCTGTCCATGGATACTAGGAACCCCTGAGTTTTGGCCAGTAGCTTAGGGATAGGACAATTTTTTTTTAACTCTCCTTTGTAAGAGAGGGGAAAACTAGGGACATATTTGATTGCAATCGTCTGTGATTTCTTTTAAAATAGTCCCCAGCTTGGGAAGTCTGTATTTCATTGAAGTAAATGGGAGCTATTGAGTGCTCAGCATGTTGGAAATCAGGCCACCTATTTAGGTATCTAAATATAGATTTAGGAGCCTAATTTTGGACATCCACTTTTGGCAATCTTGGCCCCCTAGCTCTGGGACTTACACCAAAAGATATTGAGAGCAGCAGTTACAATGTCACTATACATTGTCAGTGTCTTTGACTGATTTTTAGTCAGCATGTCTTCAGTGAATCCAGTTGTTTTGTTTACTTGTGAACTGTAGGAGCTCTGAACTATCGTCTGGTATATAAGAGCATAGTGTTATTAAGGAGGCACAGTGGTGGTTTCTTGTCACACAAACTCTAATGTGTTACATGAATACTAGGTTGTTCTACTGCCTAATAAATGTCCTAGTAATTTTGTATCTGGGTAACTCCCATAACATATGTATTTAGTTCCAAATATCCTATTTACATCTCTAAAACACATCTGTTGTGCTAGGGCAGGGATCGGCAACCTTTGGCATGCGGCCCGTCAGGGAAATCCGCTGGCGGGCCGGTTTCTTTACCTGCAGCGTCCGCAGGTTCGGCCAATTGCAGCTCCCACTGGCTGCGGTTCGCCGTTCCAGGCCAATGGGGGCTGCGGGAAGCAGCGTGGGCCTAGGGATGTGCTGGCCGCCGCTTCCCGCAGCCCCCATTGGCCTGGAACGGCGAACCGCAGCCAGTGGGAGCTGCAATCGGCCGAACCTGCGGATGCTGCAAGTAAACAAACAGTCCCGGCCCACCAGCAGATTTCCCTAATGGGCCACGTGCCAAAGGTTGCCGATCCCTGCTCTAGGGTACTTAACACTTAGGGCTTGTCTACACTGGCACTTTACAGTGCTGCAAATTTCTCGCTCAAGGGTGTGAAAAAACACCCTCCTGAGCGCTGCAAGTTTCAGCGCTGTAAAGTGCCAGTGTAGACAGTGCACCAGTGCTGGGAGCTATGCCCCTCGTGGAGGTGGGTTTTTTATAGTGCTGGGAGAGCTCTCTCCCAGCGCTATGCTGCGACTACACAAGCCATGTTAAAGCACTGCCGTGGCCAGCGCTTTAACGTTGCTAGTGAAGTCATGCCCTTAGATACTGTGATCAGTGTATTAGCCATGTCTATGTAGATGCTGATACAGGTACATGTGGTTGAATACAAATTTTGCCCCTACTAGAATATGAAAGATGTGAGATGATACAATTCAAGGGACTAATATGGGGATAGGGAAGCTCTTGGTTACTGGTTCAAACCTAGTTTGGGACAGCAGTATCCAGAAAAAAATGACTATTTAATGGTTCTTCAGTGGCTTATGTAAAATGGTCTCTGCTCAGTTCCTAAGGGGAAGATGAGTGTCCATATGAAAAGAGTCCTCCATAACATGGGACAGGACACAGCAAAAATGTTCAAAAGCATGTTTGAGGCTGGCTGTCCAGAGAGGAAAAAGTTGAGGCCAGCCACTGGGGACTGAATTTAGAACAAGGACCTGGGTAGAGCTGCCAGGATGGGTTACAAGGAGAAGACTGTCAGGGATTTGCTAGGTTGGGGGCAGTTAGCGAGATGGGGTGGAGGGCAGAAAGAGTCTGTTGCAGGAGGTTTATATTGAACTAGTGGGGCCCATCACCTCTGTGGATCAGGGCTCCAGTTATCTTTAATCCTCTATGGGCACACTGGCAGGAAACTGTAGGGAGGGTTCCCTTGTATCTCTCTGCTGGGTACATGACATGGGGAGATAGTCTCCCGGGCAGGCAATCTGGAACATTTTATGAGCATGAAATTCCAAAAATAATTTTTTCAGTTTGCAATTATAAGGTCTTGTCTATATGAGAAGCTGCACAAGTTTATTTAAATTGATTTTAAATAGATCTACTTAAACCAGTGCGAACACTCTTCTAGATGCACTTAATCCAGTTTATCTTGCATTAGTAAATTACTAAATTAAGCTAAAGCAGTTTAAATGCATCCATACTAGGGGTTTGCACAGATTTTAACTAGCTCAGTTTAAGATTGATTTAGTTAAACTGGCACTGCCCTTTTCACATAGACAAGGCCTATATTGAAAATAACTTCCTTCTAACAAACATTCTCCCAGCTCACAAGTAGATTTTAATTTTATTTCCCCCCACTCTATTAAAAAACACATACAGCCGTGGTTGTGAAATTGTTGCCTGTTAAAGAAATTTCAAATCTAGGGTGCTTTCCAAAGTGCTTTGTAAACAGAACCACAGAGGTGGGATAGTGAGGGAAGAAACAAAGTAAAATGTAATTTATAGGAACTACCTTGTATCTTTATCCTTATCCTGGTGCAACAAACTTCATTTTTGTTATAGCTGATAAATGAGCCTAGAACATGGACATGGTACACTCCCCTATTAACCCACCCCACCTCTATTTATTAACATGTTCTCATGGGATATCCCCATTAAGATGAACCAACTAGTTTACAATGGATTCTTGCCCAAGAACGAGTTTAAAGCAGCATGTGCTACCACAGTGTGCTAGCAGAGGCAGTTTGTTCAATACATGCCAATATACATATGTATCTTGTAATTTATATAAAAAATTACTGGCATTTACTGTAGAAGGTTTAGTAATTGGATTAGCTCTCTCTGTTCATATATGTTTTTAAATTCCCTTGAAAACTGCTTGCTGTTCAAAAATATTCCAAATTCCTGATGCTGTTACAGCTTTTAAATGGTACAGTGGAGTCCAGACAAACCATTTGTGATGACAAGCAATTTCCACCATTGAGCCTTCAACAAAAGAAAAGTCCACACTAGCAACATCTCGTATTTGAGATTACTTTCAAGTGCAGCCATCTGAGCCCTCCATCCAATTTCTTCACTCCTTCAGACAAGCTGACAGAACTGAAATGAGTGTGGAAAAATCTGTAGGAAGAGATAAATTAATCTGGTATCTTCTGCATAAACATGTGCATGACAATAGTCCTGGTGGTGGTTTGGGGGACTCTATTCACAAAAATATAATCGGTGCTTATTTATAGGGACAAACTAACACCGCTGAGGGAAACAGGAATGAAAGTGACACATCGGATGGTGTTTGAAAGGCCCACAGTATGCTCCTGATGCTTCAAGAGAACACTATGCGCCACAGAATCAAAGGCTGCAGAAAGAGCAAGATTTAATATTAATGGAATACTGGAATCCATCTGCAACAGAAGGTTATTGCAAACCCTTCATTTAGCAATCTTAGCACTGTGGGCTTGTCTGAAGCCTGACTGAATTTTTTCCTAATTGTATTACCCCACCACACTCTTCTCCTGGATTTGTAATGGAGTAGAAAGAAGACCGGAGAGATCAGCTGAGAAAAGTGTAAGCTTTATAGCCATTGGTGCCACTACTACAGCCTTCAGTGAGAGAGAACTCTCAGAAAAATAGCAGATGTGTTCGTAATAAAAGGAATTATGTTTTCTTTATGAACCTCACCCTGAAGGACTGATTGGCCCTGGACTAAGTCAATGTCTTGTAGGTGCAGTTATCTCTATAAAAAGAGAGTGTGACAGATTTAAAATCTGGAAGATAGAAAAGGGTCAGAACTGTTTGTACTGTGATCTTTCTAGGCACCAGGGCTGGCTCTACCATTTTTGCCACCCCAAGCAAAAAAAAAAAAGGCGCTCGGACTGCCGTCCAAACTGCCGAGGCAAAAAAGAAAAAAGCCGCCCGGACTGTGCCGCCCCAAGATTGGCCCCTTAGTATGTGCCGCCCCAGGCACGTGCTTCCTCCGCTGGTGCCTGGAGCCGGCCCTGCTAGGCACAGCAGAATCTAACAGGGTGTCATCTTCTTTCTGAGATTAACGTATTTATCAAAATATTTGCAGAAACATCACAATGTCTCTGCAAAATAATCTAAAATTCAAAATACCCTAGGTAGTTCTGAATAAAATGTCTAGGTTTTTTTAAAATCCATTGTAGTTGTTATTATAACTAGCCCTGACATGGTTTACATCATAGATAAGCAGAGAGAGAAATCTAAAAATATTAAAAGAACTGTATGACCTACATGATCAAATACAACTGTGATGTCCCATGTCACTACCAGTGACACAGAGCCTTAGGGCTACACCCACAAAGGGACTTAGGCATTGCCATGGAGAGTGTTGCAGCGATAGCTTTTATCCACAGCATTGAGTTGGGCTCCCATGCTCCCTGTTCAACGAATGTGGAAAGGAAGGTACCCACAAAAGCCAGCAAACCGAGCCAGGAGCAGCTTAAAATAGTCAGTAGGAAATGGTGAGGAGAGGGGTGTGGCCTAATCCCTGCTTCTCAAGGAGAGTTAGGCGCCTGTCTCCACTTGGTGTTCTCAGCCAGGAACCCTCTCCTGGAGTTAGGTGCCAAAGCCAGGAGGAGGTGATGGTGGTGCCCCTCTGATAACTTTTAGCCCCATGGAAAGAGCACTCTCTTGGGAGAGAAGAGACCCAAATTCAAATCCCCCCTCCGCCTGATGTGAAAAAGGGTATTAAACCCAGGTGGGTGTCCCAACCACTGGGCTAAATGTTATAAGGCAGACAGAACCATCATCACCACCACCTCCTCCTGTTTTGTGTGGGGGTAAGACATGCTCTGAGGATGCCTTCTGGCTTGGACCCTGCACAGGAGATAGGCAGAGGAAGGCCCAGTTTGAGGATCCCTCTTGGTCTTAGGTGCCTGAGTGCCTACCCAGAGGTGGCTGTGTGCATGCTCACTGAAAGAAATTTAGGAGCCCAGGGGACTTTAACCATGGAAATTTAGGTACCTACAGGGTTAGGCAGTAACTGAGTGGGATTTTGAGGATCTGAGTGGCACCTAAATGTTGAACTTAGGTGCCTATGTCTCTTTGTGGATCTAGCCCTTAGCTATTAGTGGATTATCAGATGACCTCAATAATGCTGTTGTGGATTATAATCCCTGATATTGCATCACAGTTCAAATATCTATCACAGAGCATTAGAGGAGTTTGACCATTCCAATTAGAAGACTAAACCCTCCCCCCTTTTCTGTGGTAGTCCCAGAGGAACCAGATGGGTTCAGCAGTGAAAGACAGTGAGGCAAGGTTTGGTGATCCCCACACAGGGGTCTGTTTACCTCGAATACCACAGAGCTCTGTATTATGAGGGCTCCCATATATATGGAAGAGGACAGTGTGGGGAGTTAGGTTATTGGATACATGAGTACATGGATCCACTGGATATTCTGCTTATGGTGGGTTGTGGGCCACACCAGCTAGAAGAGCTACTGTATCACTGAGTCTGTAGTAGCCACCTCAGTGGTTTTCATGCTACTCTATACTCTTTACAGTCACCCCAAACTAAGAACCTAGCTACTTGGGCTCCATGCTAGGATTTGGACTTTAGTAAGATTTATTGTGTGGCTACTTCTTTATCATCCCTCAAGCAGTGGTGGCATAAAACTGAATGTAGTGTAGGATGGGACCTATTTTTTCCACAAAGAACATTTCACTGTAGTCTAGTCTTCCTCCTCTTTGTTTGCTCTAACAATCAGATATTGTCTACTCAAGCTCCCAGAAGGTTCATTGGGAACTTTCCTAGTGGCTTTTTAATTAATTTTAATTTAACTTTTATTCTTTTTTCTGGACTTTAAATTTTGACATTCACGGATTTTTCTCCAAATATAGTATGACTCCATAAGTATTGGGATCAATACAATCCGAGGGATATATGGTGAATGTATTGATTTCATTAAGGATTTTCAATAATTTATTTTTTTTTCAGCCTTTTCATTTTGAATTCATTCTCGTATTTATTAATTTACCCTTCCTGTTCGATCACCTGCGCAGTTTACTAACTTTCAGTCTTTGCCTTCATTAGCATGCACAGACTCAGCTGTTTATTCACAGTGATGTGTGTGTTTGGGTGAAGACTTGCCTTAATTAGTACAAAATGATGCAGAAATATAAAATAGTGTTCCTTGACTTTTGTGATCCACATTTGAATTAATTCTTGGTGCTCTCCTTGGAAATCGAAAAGCTCAGGGGACCATTGTCAGTAGAGGGATGCAGGGTGAAATTACAATGAAGAGCATTTGGATTCTTTAGGCAATATGACATAGAAATCTCCTATGTCTCAAAAGAAGGAGGCCTGAGCATCTCTGAAAGCTAATAATTCCTCCAAAATCAACTGCATACCGCTCAGTAATCATCTCAAGTTAGTCATGTTCAGCATCTGCTTTCTTTCCCTGTCATGTTCCTCTAGGATCTGTTTTGAGGCTTCTTCTTTTAAGTATCTATATTCTTCCAAATGATCAGTCAAGGAAACGTAATCTGCCCTTTCACTTGTATGCAGATGACACTCAATTGTTCTTCCTCCTATCCCTTATTGTTTTGTGATTTCTCATATGTCTGCCCTGGTTTGCCCTAACAGGTTTAAAAATTTTATTAAGATGATGTTTAAATAAAAAAACCGGTACAGAGTTTAAGCGTAGAAGTTTCTGGTTATCAGGGAATAATGTATAGATTATCAAGGGGTGCGAAGTTCGGTTTAAGATCGGATGGCGTAAGGAATACATAATCTGCAATATCCCCAATTGGGGGGAAAAGGTTAACAGGTTGATGTACAGACATTGAGAGATGAGGGTATGTTGTTCATATAATGGCTATGTTCAGGTGAGGAGTATAATGAGTGGATACGATGATGAGGATGGATTGACCCTCATTTGGTGAGATTTAACGTTCAGTGAGTTTATGGTTCCAGTTCATATGATCCAACGGATAAAGTCTCTTGGTCCCTTTCTCATAGTCGATGCACGATGTAGCTCCGGCTCACGCCTCCTGGTACTGTAGGTGGCCAGTCACGTGTTTGGTGTAGATGTCCCTGGACCACTGGATGGTGTCTGAGACCATGAGGCGCCGCATGAGCCGTGCGTAGCGTCGACCGATGCCGCAGGTCCGCAGCACACATTCATTGCAGGAGTCCCAGGTGCCCAGGGCTCTGACGATCAGGGCGTTCTATTAAACTGAATCTGAACACAATGGGAACTCTAGTTATTAGCTCCAAGTGGTGGCTGAGCGAATGCTCCCATCTTTATGATTCTGTTAGACAAAGTAGTACCGACTTGAGCCTCAAATATAAAATATCTGGATGCTGTTATGTCTTCATTTTTATTAATGGACATGCATCTTTGGTCTACTACTAGAACCTAATTTTGATGTCTACAAATCATCTTCAGGCTGAGACCACTGCTCAGCAAAGTAAGTTTAAAGAATTACTGACAAACACCTTTGTTTTTTTCAAGGCTAGATTGCTGTTGTTCCTTATCTTTTAGAAATCCGTACTGGTATTACAACTAGGATGCAGTTAATTAAAAAAAAAGCAACTCGCCTACTTATTGGAGCATAGCAGGCTGTGCACATTGCCTGTGTTCTAAAAACTGTGCACTGGCTTCCTCTTAAATCTTGTGTTGGTTTTAAAAGTCCTTGAACTTACATATATGAATCTGTATAGCTGCTGGCCCAGTTTATCTAGTCAATCGTTTGTCTCTTTAAGTTCCTGTTAATTGTGATCAGAACCAGATGGCTAGGGCACTCGGTAGTTTATGTGCCAAGTTTATGGAATTTTCTTGTTTATAGTTTGGTAGATCCCATATGTGCCATCATTTTAAGGCAACTGGGATAAATATGTTCACGCAAACTTTTTATTCTCCCTGTATGGTATTAGTTTAATCATGGTGATTTGGACAGCATCCTGCAATGTTGTTGTGAAGCATATTATATCAGATCCACCTAAAATTTAAACCCTGCTGATTTCAGAGACTAAAACCAGTGTTGAGTAATTGGTTCCAACTCTGCTCTCAGTTAATTGCGTGTGTACAATCAATTGCCTTCAATCAGTTTAGTGTGACAGAATTTGGCCCTTGAAATATATTAAATGTATCTCTTCTTGCACAGTCAACTTTACTATAGATACAGAAGAGTCAATGGTCAATGTTTAATGATTGTGCAAATTGTCATTGGCTATGAGGCCTGAATTGTTACTAGTTTGCTCAAAAGGGCAAAAATGCTAGAGAAGTTAGTGGGTGTTCAAACTTCATGTATTACCAAGACTTACTAAACAGAAACTTATCAATAGTAATTGAAGATGCTGTGAAGATCCTTAGCTGGTGTCAATTGGTGAAGCTCCACTGAAGTCAGTGGGCCTAGGCCAGTTTTATATCACCAGATAATCTGATCCAATGACTATAATTACTAAAAACCAAATCAAACTCTGTTTGTATTAATTTAGATGGCATATATGGGCTAAAGGTGTTAACACAAACCATTCACTGTCCAACATTAAACAGTTTTAAAGGAGGTTTGGGGTTTGCTATGCAAAGACCTCAGCCTGCTTAGTACTATGACAAACACACCATTAAACATCCTTTCAACCTTTTATTAAAGTTACATAAGCCGTTTATAAGCCGACCCCCCCAAAATGGATAGGTAAAAATAGCAAAAACTGTATGACCCTTTCATAAGCCAACCCTATATTTCAGGGGTTGGAAAACTTTGGCTCCCAGCCCGTCAGGGTAAGCTGCTGGCAGGTCGGGACATTTTGTTTACTTGGTGTGTCTGCAGGCATGGAGCCCCTCAGCTACCTGTGGCCGTGGTTCGCCATTCCCAGTCAATGGGAGCTGCGGGAAGTGGCGAACCATGGCCACAGAGAGCTGAGGGGCTCCATGCCTGCAGATGCTCCAGGTGAACAAAACGACAATGTATTAGATATTCAATTCAATTATTCCATAGCGTTTAAAATCATCAAATTTTGGTGTAGACCCGTTTATAAGCCGACCCCCGCTCTTTGATGCGTCACGTTTTTACCAAAAATATTCGTCTTATGAACGAGTATATATGGTATTAAGTAAGGTTTTCATTTTAACAACACCCCTTGTTCCCTTTCCCTTTAGCTGGAGAGAGTTTTTAGGGCATGGGTAGATTGGAGTCTCCAGGGGTTGGTTTGGGTGCGGCACTCTGCCTGCATATCGCACTATGCCGAAGCTATACTCCAAGTGGTTCTCTCTTATCTACTTGTAAAATGCCATACTGTAGTGATAATACATATGTATATGAAATATATACAAATAAAGTCAATAGTGAACAAAGACTAAGACATCTTCCACAATATATTTTAATATATGTTCTGTTTTTAACTTCTTGAAATTTTCTAACTAGGATCTGTTTAATTCCTGGGATTGTAGGTACTCAGATATTATGGTGATGGATGTGATATAAAAAGCTATTGAAGACAGCATTTTCTCACTGATTTACTGACTGCTTGGTTGTTAATGAATACTGGGCTGCTGGCACTGTTTTGCTAAGGAATATTGAAAGATTAAGAGAAAAACATGTTCATACAAAGAACTACAGTTATAAACGGATACAGTGGACCAAACTCCTGAAGTCTTTGAGGGGACAGCCATTGGCTCAATAGGAGTCTTGTCAAAGTAAAAAAGAGTGTAAGCATTTCAGGATTTGGGCTCTAGGTATGAAATAAAAAAAATATGTCCATCAGTAAAATAACAACATGCCCTATTGGGGGATAGAGGGCAAACTTTAGGCCTGCTAACTGAATATTTTTAAATCACTGCATGACTTTCGGTGAGCCAAACAACATCTTGTTCAATGCAGTGATCACAATTTATTTGTTTTTTATTCTGATCTTAAAGGAGGATGTATTTAAAGCTATTTAAATGTTTAGGGACAAAGTTTAATTTTGAAATGTTTATTCTGCTGCCTTGTCTATGTTCAGTGCATGGTAATGTGAGCATTCCCTGCTCCTTAGACTCAACTGATCTGCCTCTTTTCTACATCAATGAAACTGAGTGGCATACAGTTGTGTCTTTGACTTATATATCACCATTTTTTGTAAACCTTCATTATGATTTTGGGTAGTGAGCCAACAATGCCTGCATAATCAGAGGAATTTTCCAGCTCAGTAACAGAGAAGGAATTTTTATATAGATTTATTGAGACATCTCCAGAAGATGACACAGATTTAGAGAACAGAAGGACATAATTCTCCTGCTAGGTCACTTGTTCTGGAGTTATATGTAAAGATTTTTTTCTTAACTATTCCAATTCATTCTTACAGTAATGTTTTGGATTTTTATTGTGTGACTATCCATGGCTTTTGTCCCCAAACTAGAAAGCTGTTTCAACTGTTAGCTCAGATGCTTTATTTCTACAAGTATCAGAGGGGTAGCCGTGTTAGTCTGGATCTGTAAAAGCAGCAAAGAATCCTGTGGCACCTTATAGACCAGGGGTAGGCAACCTTTCAGAAGTGGTGTGCCGAGTCTTCATTTATTCACTTTAATTTAAGGTTTCGCGTGCCGGTAATACATTTTAACGTTTTTTAGACGGTCTCTCGCTATAAGTCTATATTATATAACTAAACTATTGTTGTATGTAAAGTAAACAAGGTTTTCAAAACGTTTAAGAAGCTTCATTTAAAATTAAATTAAAATGCTGATCTTTTAAAAGGCATGGGGCTGGCAGCTGGGACCCCAGACCTGGGGGGGAGGAGGGGGGCAGGGATGAGGGCTGGGGGGGTGTGTGGAGGTGCAGGGCAGAAGGCTGGGTGTGG